>JABJVT010000007.1:10602747-11005605 GCA_014170255.2 Drosophila triauraria
AAACTCACAACGCAGGGTGCAGTGGATGCACTCTGCCGGGGCAGCAGCCGCTTGGCAACCAAGCGGGGCAAGGTACGGGGGGATGAGGACTGCCTAGCAACAGGCAGTGCCGATGCAGGTGTCCACCACAAAGGGGCCGCTAATATAGCGGGACTCTGGTGGACATTGTACCCGGTGGCGTGATCGGCGGCCGTGGACTTTGGCCGCCAAGGAGAGACGCCGATAACTAACGGGACATGGGCCGGACTTTGGACCCGGTCACGCGATGCGCCGGACTTTGGACCGGGTCGCGTGACCGATGCGTGCAGGAGTAACAGGACTGGCGGAGCATATAAAAGGCCGAGGACGCAGGCGCACGGCAACTAGTGCGTGCGAGAGAATCGAGCGAGTGCGTCAGGAGCCAGTCAAAGTTAAACCCGAGGCCGCGAGAGATCAAAGCAAAGTCGAGAAGTTCGGAGCTTGGAGTGGCAAGCCTTCCGAACAGAGACTTCAACGCTGAGATCCAACGCGTGGAAGGACGACAATCAAGGAGCAGCGAGGTCCAGTGGCAAGGACCAATCGGAGGAATCAACGGTCGAGGAAAATCAAGTTGTGGGAGTTGCGCGCGTGGCTAGGCTTTGCCGGGCAATACACCGTCGACGAGATCCCGGACCAGGGCGCAGAGCGGGCGATAAGGGTGGCTAGGCTTTGCCGGGCGATACATCCTGCTAGCTCGGTGCCTGAGGCGCAGAGTGGGCGATAAGGGTGGCTAGGCTTTGCCGGGCGATACATCCTGCTAGCTCTGTGCTGGAAGCTGCAAGGCGGGCGTTCGGAGTGGCTAGGCTTCGGCTGGGCGATACACTCTGCTAGCTTTGCAGTGAGGTCGCGAAGTGGGCGTTCGGGGTGGCTAGGCTTCGGCTGGGCGATACACCCTGCTAGCTTCGGCAGCGAGATAACCAAGCGATCGGCGAGAGGGAGTGCAGCCGCTCGAATTATATCGCCAGACATCCGATTGAAGTACAATAAACATCTGAATACGAACTTAACCCGAAGCGTTCTCTGGGCGGGCCTTCACGTTTATATAAATTTGGTGGGACGAGCACACGATCTCGACTGAGCTAGCCGCACATAATCGTTGCGAGCTACACCCAGGAAATCAGCACGTTACATCTGGCGCCCAAAACGTGATTGTCCAAACAAAGAGATGGGGAAAAGTTGGATAAAGAACATTAAAAAGGAAGAGTACGATGGCGTGGCAAAGACGCTGGGCATCCAGCTCATCGGATCGGTCGACGCCATGAGGAAAACCTTATCAGAATTCGTAGACGAACACGGAACAGACCCCGAGGTGGCAGAAACATTGGCTAAGCTGGAGGAAAGATTCAGCAAGATCCCAAGCATAAAAATACAGCTAGCAGACCCAGAAGCCCTAATTGCAAGCCTAGATGTCACAAGCATGCAGGACACAAGCAGAAGCAGGGAGTCGAGCAGGGATAGACGCCCGGAGAGAAGACGAACAAGCCAGACTACGCGAAGGTAGCAAAACAAGTGCGCGAGTGGAGCTTCAAGTATGACGAAACGACAAGCCTCTGGAGTTCTTGGAGCAAGTGGAATGGTATGTCGCAACATACGGCCTCGACCTTAACCTGATCCCCAGAGCGATGCCAGAACTCCTACAAGGCAAGGCGTTGAAATGGTTCATAGCCAACAACAAGCTATGGCAAAGCTGGGGGAGTTCATCTACGACTTCAAAACTTCTTCTTGCCGAGAGGTTACATGGAGAAGTTGGCGGACCAGGTAAAGCAGCGCAAACAGAAATACGGCGAGAGATTTAAAGACTACATGGTTGAAATCCAAACCCTAATGCGGCCACTGCGAATGTCCAGAAGGGAGTCACTGGCACGAATCCTAGAAAACAGCACGCCAGCACTCCGCATATTTATGCGCCCGTATGAGTGCAAAACCTCGATGCCGCAATGGCACTAGCCGACGAATTTGAAGAGCTCGATCAGCAGCGGGAAGAATTCGAGAGGAAAACGCTGCCCACAATGCCAGGTCTCATCCACAACAAAGGACAGAGCAGAGTGCGGTATGCAGAAGATGCCAGGACGAGGAGGATCACCCAGGTGGAAACGCGCAGCACAACCGGAGACCAGCGGTGCCCCAAAGGGAATTCGTGCAAAACCCAGCACAAGCATGCCGGAGGTGCGGAGGGCAAGAACACTGGGCGAGAGAATGCCGGAATCAGCGGATCGTGTTCTGCTGGATATGCGGGAGGTCGGAAGAAGGACGGTAGAATGCTGCCAACCGTCGGGAAACGCTCAGCGATCCCAGCCTGTGAGAGGCCAGCAGGGATCGCAAGGCTCCGCCTCGCAAAACTAATGGGGAACCTAACAGCCGAGGAAACACAACTGACCGCAACGGTGCTGATAGGCGGAGTCCAAGTCAGAGCAACGGTGGACACAGGAGCCACAGCCAGCTTCATAAGCGAAACGTTGGCGGTCACTCTACAACGAGCTGGAACAAGGAGCCCATTAAGCGACAAGTGCATATGGCAGACGGAAGCCGAGTCCAGATCAACGAGCAGATGGCAGTGCAGATCGGACTCGGAACAGAAACGGTGACAATACAACTGCTGATACTCCCAGGAATAATCGACGCGCTGGTCTTGGGTTGGAACTTTCTCACCAACATCGGCGCAGAAGTCAAGTGCGCAGGACACAAGGTGGCGATTCCAGCGAGGAGACGGAACAATGGATGGCTAGAGAGAGATTGTCCGTCGCCGTCGTCGAAGGGCCTCAGCAAGCCAACGAAAGAGGAGGAATTCCTGGAGGCAGAGTTGGCCGAATTCAGGCAGATGAAAGGACCGTCAAACGTAGCCGTACACAGCATCACAATGAAGGACGACAAACCGATCAAGCAGAGGTACTATCCGAAGAATCCGAAAGTACAAGGAGAAATCAATGCCAAGGTGGATGAGTTGCTGCAAATGGGATGCATCGAGCATTCGAAAAGTCCGTATAGCTCCCCATAGTAATGGTGAGAAAGAAGACTGGCAAGTGGAGATTATGTGTTGATTTTAGGCAGATCAATGCAAAGTCAGTAAAGGACGCATATCCCATGCCACGAATAAATTTCATCTTGGACCAACTAAGGAAGCACGATACATCAGCAGCCTGGATCTCAAGGATGGATACTGGCAAATTCCCTAGAGGAACGGAGCAGGCAGTTTACAGCTTTCACAGTGCCGGGCAAAGGTCTGTTTCAATGGAAAGTGATGCCATTTGGACTACACTCGGCGTCAGCCACATTCCAACGAGCACTGGACAAAGTGATAGGGCCCGAAATGTCGCCACATGCATTTGCATATCAAGATGATATCGTAGTGATCGGAAAAACGAAGGAGGAACACATAAGAAACCTGAAGGAAGTTTTTCGCCGACTGAAGGAAGCAATTTTGCGGATTAACGCGGAAAAGTGCCAGTTTTTCCAAAAGGAACTGCTCTATCTGGGACACCGTATAACAAAACAAGGAATCGGCACGGACCCGGACAAGGTAGCAGCGATCGCAGAGCTAAAACCACCATCAACTGTGAGAGAACTCAGGCAATACCTGGGGTGGCGTCGTGGTATAGGAGATTCGTTCCAGATTTCGCAAAAATCGATGCCCTTAAACGAACTGCTGCGCAAAGGCACGAAATGGGAATGGTCCCAAAACACCAAGACGCGTTCGAACAGGTGAAAGCGAAGCTGGTAGCAGACCCAATCCTAGCATGTCCAGACTTTGGAGAAATGTTCGTGCTACAGACGGATGCTAGCGACTACGGGATAGGAGCAATCCTCGCAGAACACAAAGGAAGGAGAAAAGGTGATATCCTACTCCAGTAGAACACTGAATGGTGCCGAGAAGAACTACTCGACCACGGAAAAGGAGTGTTTGGCGATAGTGTGGGCCGTACGCAAGCTGCGGCCATATCTGGAGGGGTACCATTTTAAGGTAATCACAGACCACATGGCTTTAAAATGGTTAAACAGCATAGAAAGCCCTTCAGGCCGAATAGCGAGATGGGCCTTAGAACTGCAGCAGTATGATTTTGAGATTGCATACAGAAAAGGCCAGCTAAACGTGGTGGCAGACGCTCTATCCCGGCAACCACTACCGGAGAGTATCCGCCAAGTGAAGGAGACGACCATATCATCGAATGAGTCGTGCCCATGGATCACGGAAATGGTGGAGAAAATCCAGAGGAACCCACAGAAGTTTCCCGACTATATGCTGGAGGGATCAACCTTACAGGCACATTCCACATCGAGCTGGCAGTGAAGACGTCGTCGCGTGGAAATTGTGCGTACCCCAAGGACTAAGGGAGAGCGTACTACGACAATCACGACTCGCCAACGGCTGGACATGTGGGAACGAGGAAAACGATAGCCAGAATAGCGGCAAGATATTACTGGCCAGGTATGCAGCGGGACACGAGATCGTATGTCAGGAAATGCGAAAGTTGCCTGAAGTACAAGCCAAACCAGCTACAGGCAGCTGGACAAATGCTCACGCAAGTGCCGGAAGAACCCTGGGCTACAGTGTGCGCCGATTTTGTGGGACCGCTGCCGAGATCAAAGCACGGAAACCAGATGCTGCTAGTGCTGATCGACAGGTTCTCCAAATGGACCGAGCTGGTTCCCATGAGGGCAGCCACGGCAGAATCGCTGCGGAAGGCATTTAGAGAACGAATTATAGCAAGATTCGGAGCACCAAAGGTAGTGATAACGGACAACGGGGTACAATTTGCGAGCAAGGCCTTCAATAAATTCCTCAAGGAAATGGGAATCCGCCATCAATATACGGCCCCACACTCCACAGGAAAATCCTACTGAAAGAGCGAACCGGACGGTCAAAACAATGATTGCCCAATTCGCCGGAGATGACCAGAGGTGCTGGGACGAAAAGTGGCCAGAGATCATGCTAGCCGTGAATACGACCATATCGGACTCCACCGGGTACTCACCGGCGTTCCTAACGCAAGGACGCGAACCCAGACTACCGAGCGCCTTGTACGACAAGGAGACACTGGGCACGGGACGACAAACAGAGACGCCCGATGAAAATTCACGCAAGCTGAAGGAAATCTTCGAAATCGTCCGAAGAAACTTGGAAAAGGCGGCGCAGGACCAGGCCAGGTACTACAACCTGAGGAGGAGGCCTTGGAATCCGAGAGTTGGAGACACGGTGTGGGTCAAAGAGCACCATTTGTCGAAGGCCGTTGAAGGATTCGCTGCGAAATTGGCACCCAAGTACGACGGACCATTCAAGGTGACGAATTTCCAGTCGCCAGTCATCTGCGTCGTACAGCACGAAGTCTCTAAGAAGGAAAAGGTAGTACACATAAGTCAATTGAAGCCACAGAATATAGAAGAAGGGTCGAGGATGTTACGGCCAATGCAGAGGACTCCGACACTCGAGTCAACAACGCGCCACAGCAAGGAATCAGCAGGGCGCGCGAGGACAACGATCAGGATGTTACCGCAGAGGCGGAGGACTCCAACGACAGAAGCGACGAAGAAGGCCAGAAGAGTACCGCCAGGACGAAGGACTCCGTCGCCAGCACCAGTCACACACCACTGCGTAGATCCAAAAGAGTGCGTAAGCGGAACCAATCGGAGGCTGTCGCCGGTCAGGAGCTATAATATTGACGATGAGAGCTGAAAATAAAGGGAAATCAGAAAAGTGGTCACACGGGAAGAAAACAACATTACCTGCGAATGCATCTGGGATCCCAATGGTGGCAGCTGCCTGGTGCATCCGAAGAAAGGGAGGAGACGATACGGAGTATCGTAGCACGGCGCGACAGCATCAGCCACAGCCGTAGGCGAGAGGGGCGCAGCGCTGCAAGGCCTGCCCTCCAGCTAACGGCGTCCCGCTGGTGTTGTCACTCCCTAGCCGGGGGCACCGGCGACAAAGGGAAAGGATGCGTCGAGTCAGGAGCAGGGCGCGGGATACAGCCGCTGTTACGACAGCCACGGACGCAGTTGCTGGTAGGGTAGCCCAGACGCGATAGCTGTTATGGCACCCAGGACGCAGCTGCTGTGGTGGAGTCAACAGACGCAGCCGGCACCCGGACTGGGCAAGACTCCTTTAGGCAATAACAACGACAACACCACCGTAGAGGCCGCCAGCTCGAGACGGGACGGCCATGCAGCTCGACACTCACAAACACACTAGTAACGGCCGAGGCGTCGAGCGCGATCCCGTAAAGCAAAAGGGAAAGAGCGAAGGGAAAGCAAGATGGCCGCCGAAGAGCACACGCACCCACACAAGCACACGGCACGGAGCGGTAACGGAGAGAACGTGGAAGGATCCCGTTATCGGAAGGGTACCGTTAGCGCGCGGACCTCGACGAGAGCCGAGGTTTCGTCGAAGGAGAACGGCGAAGAGGCGGCCTTTTTAGATTTTCGACATGGGAGGAAACGCACGTACACACGAGTTGGCCGCGCCGGCAAAGAGGACCCGACGGCACCAGCAACAGCCAGGTGCGAAGTGGAGGCGTCGGGATTCCGATCCCGCCCTCCAGCTACTGGCGTCCCCGCTGGTGTCGCCGTCTCCCTCGCCCGCGGCCAGCAGCTGCGAGGAGGTCTCCGATGTGGAGCTGCAGGACGAGGTATGGGAGGCCGGAGACGGTCGTCGAGCTGAGCTCTTCAGAGGATAAGACACCGAGCGATGGCCCGAGGGAGGCACCTCCGGGACCCCGAGACGAGGAGGATGGCTCGGACGTCACCCCGACGGTGTCGGATGACGAGGAGACGGGTCCAAGTGACGAGAAGAGGTCGCGGACCAGGGCGTATCTCATGCGCCAGGTCGCGCTCGAGTTATGGGACCGGCGGCTGGAGGAGGCCGAGGAAGAGGAGGCCCGGCTATGGTCCACTCCGGAACCCACGACGCCACCGATCCCGTCGACGCCGCTGCCGCCACCACCGAAGCCGACACCACCGATTCCGTCGACGCCGCCGCCACCGATGCCAGCACCACCACTACCGCCGACGCCGCCGCCCACAGTCGCCAAGCCACCGCCACCATCCCCGCCACCGGCAGCTCTGCCGTATCGCGCCCTGAACAGGATGCGCACGGTAGTGGCGAAAGATGGGTACCGTTACCATCAGCAGGCGGTAGTCTGGATGTGGCCGGCAGAGCATCCGGACGAGGCGGCGCCACCGGGGTGGATCGAGCTGCCCCAGGGTGGGAGCAGCTGGGACTGCCGCGATCCTCCAAGCCGGCCGGAGATGAGGACGGGCCCGCACCGGCCACGCGAGAGAGGGCCCTCCAGCGGCAGACTTCGGGCCCGGAGGCTGGAACAGCGAAAGAGGCCCTCGCTGGGAAGGCAGATCTCGTGGCCGGAGCAGGAGCCGTGGACGCCGGTGCCAGAGTCCGAGTGGCCGGAAGAAGTCGCGGCCGAGGCGCGCCGGCAGCGGCAAAGGGACCGCAAGGACCGCTGGGCGAAGCTGGTCGTCGCGGAAGGCCGGCGATACCGGATCAAGATGGCCGGAGGAGTAGCAAGGGTATCCCGAAAGTAAATAAGTAAACACACGAATAAACACACATATAAAAAAAAGCACACGCAATGGTTCGTATCGAAGGGCAGCCGGGTCAACGGCCGAAGGGGGCTGCGGAGACGAGGAGACGCGGCGGGCGAAGAAGCGCTGGAGGCCGGGGTCCAGGGGCGGCCAGCCAGAGATCAGGGCATGCCGTGGATGGAGCCTGTAAGAGAAAGGGGTAATGAACACTCGGAGTTGTAAGGAAATTTGGGAAAAAAAATACCTCGAAAGTGCAAATTCACGGGCTGGCAGTGATGGCAAAAAAAATGCGCAGACCAGGAAAAGGTATCGATAGCGAACTATCGATAGCGATCGTCCGCGATAGGGGCACACTGAAATCTGGTATTTTCAGTGTTGGAAATCTTCGCGCACTGGAAAATACCAGAAACGATCGGTGGCAGTGTGACCAGGAGGAGTGCGGTATTTAAATACCAGAGCAGAGACGAAAATACCGCGGAGGAAGGCGGGAATTTCGAAAGCAAAGAGGACGTACCCGAAGGCCGATTCCGAATGAAAGCAGCAGTCTTTGTGCGTTTTCGAAGGAAGGGGAAAGTGTGAGGAGTTGTATGAAAACTCCCACAACGCAGGGTGCAGTGGATGCACTCTGCCGAGGGCAGCAGCCGCTTGGCAACCAAGCGGGGCAAGGGTACGGGGAGGATGAGGACTGCCTAGCAACAGGCAGTGCCGATGCAGGTGTCCACCACAAAGGAGACGCCGCTAATATAGCGGGACTCTAGTGGACATTGTACCCGGTGGCGTGATCGGCGGCCGTGGACTTTGGCCGCCAAGGAGGAGACGCCGATAACTAACGGGACATGGGCCGAACTTTGGACCCGGTCACGCGATGTGCGCCGGACTTTGGACCGGGTCGCGTGACCGATGCGTAGGAGTAACGGGACTGGCGGAGCATATAAAAGGCCGAGGACGCAGGCGCACGGCAACTAGTGCGTGCGAGAATCCGAGCGAGTGCGTCAACGGAGCCAGTCAAAGTTAAACCCGAGGCCGCGAGAGATCAAGAAGCAAGTCGAGAAGTTCGGAGCTTGGAGTGGCAAGCCTTCCGAACAGAGACTTCAACGCTGAGATCCAACGCGTGGAAGGACGACAACAATCAAGGAGCAGCGAGGTCCAGTGGCAAGGACCAATCGGAGGAATCAACGGTCGAGGAAAATCAAGTTGTGGGAGTTGCGCGCGTGGCTAGGCTTTGCCGGGCGATACACCGCGTCGACGAGATCCCGGACCAGGGCGCAGAGCGGGCGATAAGGGTGGCTAGGCTTTGCCGGGCGATACATCCTGCTAGCTCGGTGCCTGAGGCGCAGAGTGGGCGATAAGGGTGGCTAGGCTTTGCCGGGCGATACATCCTGCTAGCTCTGTGCTGGAAGCTGCAGGGCGGGCGTTCGGAGTGGCTAGGCTTCGGCTGGGCGATACACTCTGCTAGCTTTGCAGTGAGGTCGCGAAGTGGGCGTTCGGGGTGGCTAGGCTTCGGCTGGGCGATACACCCTGCTAGCTTCGGCAGCGAGATAACCAAGCGATCGGCGAGAGGGGAGTGCAGCCGCATCCGGAAGGAGCAGACCCAGCGAGAATTATATCATAGACATCCGATTGAAGTACAATAAACATCTGAATACGAACTTAACCCGAAGCGTTCTCTCTGGGCGGGCCTTCACGTTTATATAAATTTGGTGGGACGAGCACACGATCTCGACTGAGCTAGCCGCACATAATCGTTGCGAGCTACACCCAGGAAATCAGCTCGTTACAAACTTCCAATTGCATACGCATCAAGATCCTTTACTAAAGGAGAAAGTAACAAGAGTAATACTGAGCAAGAATTAGCTGCTATTCATTGGGCTATAACACATTTTCGACCATATATTTATGGTAACCATTTCACAGTTAAAACAGACCATAGACCGCTAACCTATTTGTTTTCAATGGTAAATCCAAGTTCAAAATTAACACGTATGAGGCTTGAATTGGAGGAATTTGATTTTACGGTAGAATATCTGAAGGGGAAAGATAACTTCGTAGCTGATGCGTTATCAAGAATAACCATCAAAGAGTTACAAAACATTACTGGAAGTATAAATAAAGTCACTACAAGAAATCAAAGTAGACAGAAATAATAATAAGCAATCTATAGATAAAGCTTCAAAGCCCAACGTATATGAAGTCATTAATAATGATGAAGTACGTAAAGTAGTGACCTTGCATGTAAATAATAAAATGTGTTTATTCAAATACGGAAAGAAAATTACAGCAAGTTATGATGTTAGCGATTTGTATACTAATGGAACCATTGACTTAGGTCAATTCTTCCAAAGGCTTGAAAAGCAGGCCGGTATTAACAAAATCAGCCAACTCAAAGTGGCACCGTGGGAAAATATCTTTGAACACGTTTCAATTGATAATTTTAAGAAAATGGGCAATAACATACTGAATTCATTGAGAGTAGCGCTACTCAACCCGGTGACCGTAATTAAAAATAATAAAGAAAAGAAGCTATACTGTCTACATTCCATGATAATCCATTACAAGGAGGTCATACAGGCACTACAAAACCTTGGCCAAGGTCCAGAGACACTACTACTGGAAAATATGTCAAAAGACATAAAAGAGTACATAAGAAAATGTCCAAAATGCCAAAAATCTAAAACGACTAAACATACAAAGACCCCACTAACTATAACAGAAACTCCACAAAGAGCTTTCGACAGGGTAATTGTGGATACAATCGGTCCACTACCAAGATCGAATAATGGAAACGAATACGCAGTAACACTCATCTGCGATTTAACTAAATATTTAGTAGCTGTACCAAAACCAAATAAAGTGCAAACACAGTAGCGAAAGCTATATTTGAAAATTTTATTCTAAAGTACGGTCCAATGAAGACGTTCATTACGGACATGGGAACAGAATACAAAATTCGATAATTGAAGATTTATGTAAAACTTAAATATCAAAACACATCTTCTACTGCACACCATCACCAGACTGTCGGAACAGTGGAACGAAGCCACAGAACACTTAATGAGTTCATACGCTCATATATCTCAGTTGATAAAACAGATTGGGATATATGGCTACAATACTTCGTTTATTGCTTTAATACAACACCCTCTATGGCACATGATTATTGTCCATACGAGTTAGTCTTTGGTAAATCTTCAAATTTGCCAAAACATTTCAACAGCATAGATAGAATAGAACCATTATACAATATACAAGATTTTGCTAAGGAATCTAAATTTAGATTAGAACAAGCATATAAGAGAGCTAGAATAATGCTAGATATTAACAAACAAAAGCAAAAAGATAGATACGATAAGAATAGTTTAGACTTCGAATTAAAAATAGGAGACCAGGTCTTATTAAAAAATGAAACTGGCCATAAGCTAGACTTTAAATATACAGGTCCTTATAAGGTAGAACAAATAGGAGATAGAGATAACATAACCATAACAAATATTAAAAATAAAAAACAAATAGTACACAAGGATAGATTAAAACCATTTATTTCATAACCAATTTAATTCTTATATAAATATTTTATAATCAATTTAGTTCTTTTTATATTTCACGTATGACCATACATGACATAAATACTATAATAAATAACATATAAATAACATAAGAACACAACAAAAAAAAAAAAAAAAAAAAAAAAAAAAAATGGAAAAAATTTTGTTATATAAAAATATATACAATTATAAAATAACTTCATTATATTACGTTATTTTTCAAAAGGAGGGAGATGTAGTATGCACACATATTAGATACCCACTGTACCAAGAGTACTTAGCGGGTACACACTGTAACACTTTGTTGCAGTGTTTATATAAATAAAGGTCTCGGCCATAAACCTCAAGTGGACGAAATATGAACCGCCCACTTATGCATTGGCCCGCACACAAAGAGTGCAAGGTCAGCATAAATGCACCACGAGCGGTCCTCGTGTTTGTGCACATATGCAACTCCGCACTCCTGCCTTTTGAAATTCCATATACTTAAGAATACATAACCGTCTGCCGCTGCCGCTGTTGGCAGCGCTGCAACGAGACATAGACTACATTAACTCCTAAGTAAATTTGTCAAAGACACAGACGAATATGAGTTCGGAGCGGCAACAACGGCTGCTCCGACAATAAAACCTAAACCATTTTAAATAAAAGAAGTCAAACAAAAACAATTAAAGACTATCAAATTGGGAAGGCTCTATCTTCGCATACTTTGGAGGCCCGGCGAGACATCTTTATTATCACATTGTAAAATCGCGGTTCTCACGTTTGCGATGGTTCTAGAAGCGATTGGTTAAACAATTGAAAATTTGGAGAATTTATCTATGCAGGTTAAAAAATATTTCTTGTCTGTCGAAAATATGTCAATGTGTAGGATTTCGCCTGCGTATGAGGGTGTCTATCGTACTTTGCCTTCTGGCATATTTTACAATTTGCGACCAGCTCATTTGCCATATGAGTCATTTTGAGAAAAAATAGTCTAGCAAAATCTGTTTCACGTTTTCCTGAGCGGCCCTATGAGCCCTGTTATGTTCTGCGTCAGCGACGTAATTCTCCTTTCCTGGCTTATAAAATATTTGGGCGTTGTGCTCATCGATAAAAGCTTTCCAGCGCTTAATTTTTGCGTTTTAATTGCGATCTGAGACGGCGAAAGTTAGGGGTTGATGGTCAGTAAAAATGTTTACATTTTTCACGCCAAATAGGTAATTTCTTTGGCTTTTTAAGGCCCATACAATTGCTTATAGCTCCCTTTAATTAGTTGCAGAATTAAGTTAACTGTCCTTTAAAGTTCGCGATATCATGGTTATGGGTTTTCCGTCCTGTGACAAGACTGCTCCCAAACCGAAAGACGAAGCATCTGTCGTTAAGTCGAACGCTTTTTTTTAATTTGGATATAATAGCATTACATTTTCGTGCATATTTTCTGAAAAAATAATTACGTCATCGACGTAGACATAGCATGATTTCCCTATTGGTTCCCTGAGCACATCGTCTGGGTGCATTCTTCAATCCGAAGGGTAACCTACAGAATTCATATTTCCCATTTCCTACTGAGAAGGCCGTTTTTTCTCTGTCGTTTTCGGCGAGTAGTATCTGGTAAAAACCAGACTTCAAATCTAATGTGGTAAAGTATTTTGCCTTTCCTAAATTTGCCAAGGTAAAAACTACATTCGGGATAGGGTATTTGTCATCGATCGTCTTCAAATTAAGCTACTAGGCGTTTTTTGGTGTTTCCCTGTTCATCGGTCCCTTTTTTGTCTACAACCCAAACGGCGTTGTTATACGGGGACCGAGATGGTCGGATTATGCCGTCTCGTAACATCGCCTGTGTTTCTGTATTTACAAAGTCTAACACGCCCATCGGGTATAGGTACAATTTAGAATATATCGGATCTTCGTTTTCTGTCCGGATAGTACCAATAATGTTAGTATTGTAGAGCAGTGCTTCTTTTGGCTCTGCACATACGCCTGTACGGTTTGCTAACATTTGCTGGAATTCTTCAATTATTTCCTGTGGTACCACTATATCCTCAACCTTTGTAAAATTAATATTTGCTCACTTCAAGAATTTAATTTCTTCCGAACTGTTATTAGTTATTAACTTTTTCCCTTTTAGGTCAAGTATGACGTCAGTTTTCTTTAGTAAGTCCAGTCCAATTATTCCATCAAACGTTGTTAAGTTTGGTAGCAGGAAAAATTGTGTAGTTGTATTAAAAAGGTGCATTAAACATTTTTTGTTATTCTACTGTGGCCATGGATTGATTTAACAGAAAATGGTTTATCTCTAAAAATAACGTTTTTTAATTCTTTCATAGGTTATATTGTAAGGAATCTGCGATCCCTTACAAAAAGCGCAAGAGAACGCAGGATCGATAGAAGAGAAAGTAGTATAAGAGATTGAGTGGGAGCGTAGAAAGGGAGAGAAAGCTTGCGGCAGAGCGGGTAGTCAGCGCATAGCGGGACCCGGATGCGCTGGGCAAGGAGTTTTGGCGGGAGAGCGGGCCGCTGAATTGTCGGCAGCAGCGCTGCCGAGGATCTGCGGAGCGAGGAGTTCTGACGGGAGAGCGGGCTGCTGAATCGGCAGCAGCAGCGCTGCAGGGGGGTATAAAAGCGCGAGGCAGGACTTGAGGCGGGGCAGTTAGTTGTGGAGTTTATATCGCAGTGGATTTGCGAGTGACCAGTGACCAGTGCAAGTGCTTGTGACAGTGACTTCTTGGGAAACGAGCCAAGGAGCAGTTCAGAGGACCGCAGAACAGGACAGTCACCAGCAGTAATCACGCAGTAAGCCTTTGGGAGGGATCTCCTTTGACCAAGCGAGTCCAGTCTTACCACTTCCTTCCACCTCATACTTTGTAAGTGCCCAGGCGGACGGTGAGTTTGCCAGCGCGTCAGCTTAGCGGGAGCATCTGGAGCGTGCAGCACCAGAGTATCTAGCGGAGCGAAGCTTTGCGAGAGTATCCGCGTGCGGGTAGCACCGGAGTATCAAGCGGAGCGTAAGCGCGGCGTGATCACCCAGACGGCGTTGGCCGGCGAGTCGGGCGTGCACTAATTGTTAGAGATAGGGCGTCTTGTGCCCCGCTTAAGACAGGTGTGGTGGAAAAGAGGTGAAAGTCCCAGTTAAAATATATATTATATTACTTAAATCTAAACCCCGGAGTTCTTATTTTGGCAGTTTTCCGTTGTATGAAGCTCTTGGAATTTGTTTAATAATTCTTCTAAATCACTAACACTCATATGTTTTTAACACAAAGAACACAGAATTTGTTCCCTTTGTAGTTAATTTGTTTTATGAAAAATTTTTTGAAAAATTATTTCGAACTTCCGCCTTGTTTTTTTCTGAGACTCTTTTTAATATTTTGAGATATATTTCAATTCAAAAATAGTCGAGGGAATATCAATGAACACTCCACTTACATGGCTTTGGTTTAATTATAAAATTAAAAGCTGCTGCCGCCGTCGGTGCCTTCCTTCTTTTAATTCGGTTGTGTTGTTGTTGTCGTTTTGTTGGGTCTCGGTTGATTTTTAAAATGGATCGATCGCGCTTATAATTTTTGTATTTAAGCGTCGAGTCGTGGGTCTTACGAACGCGTTTTATACTTTTGTATTTATTATTATTAATTAAACGTCGAGTCGAGGGTCCTACGAACGCGTTTTTTATTTATTATTATTTCAACGTCAAGACGAGGGTCTTACGATCGCGTTGGGTGCCAATTAATTATAAGTCCTTTTTGCCAATGAGACCAATGAGAAGACTTTGGTTGAGCGGTGATGACCGGTTCGGTTTATTCTCCAAAATCAACTAAAAGCTATGTACATTGATTTTTATAATGATAGCTAGCCCTTTGCCTCAAAAGTGCTGACCCGGCTGATTTTGCAAGCAGTGCAATGCCCGCTGATTGCGCTGACCGCTGATCGAATTGGCCAACGTCGTTGTGACACATCGGCAGGTGTCGTTGGCCTTGCATTTCATGACCTTTTATGCATGGCCAGCGTGGGATCCTCCCTGTGGCGGGGAGACCGTGTTAACTTACACACGCTGAATGCTGAGACGGTCCTAGCCAGCATTGACGGCTCCAGCGCTAACGAAAATGCAGATACTAGCGCCGAGGAGGTAGCCGCAAGGATGCGGACAGCGTGTGACGCGGCGATGGTGCGAGCTAGCACAGGAAGGCATAGACGGCGCCATGTTTCGTGGTGGATCGAGGAGATCACCGCAGCTCGGAGCGAGTGCCTGGCAGCGAGACGAAGATTCCAAGGGACGCCCCACACAGGAGCTGAGCGAGTCCCACTGTAGGGACAGGAAAAAGGTCCTCAAGGCTGTCATTAAGGAAAGCAAAAACAGGTGCTTCCAAGAGCTGTGCGATGCGGCTGACCGTGGCAGCCGACTCCAAACTGCCCAGTACAGCTGGGAGCGATATTGTCCGCGCTGTTTCCCTCTTAGCCGCCACTGACCGAGCGTGGCTGATGGAGTCGTGGTACTCACCAATGAGCTGGAAGTGCTGAGCCCACTGACCGGCAGCAAGATAGCCAAGGCCCCTGGACCGGATGGCATTCCCAACTCGGCCCTACACACCGGAGTTGAAGCTTACCCGAGCCTTTTTGTGCAGTTGTACAACATGTGCTTCTTGGAGCGGACCTTCCCAAAAGATTGGAAGCTGAAAAGGCTAATGCTGATCCCGAAACCTGGCAAGAACAGCGACGACCCTTCCTCATACCGGCCCTTGTGTATGCTCAATACGATCGGCAAGGTATTTGAGCGGATCATCTGCACCCAGCTTGAGAAGGAACTGGAAGAACGCGAAGCCCTCTCCGACCACCCTTACGGATTCCGGAAGAAAAGGAGTACCATCGACGCGATCCGAGAAGTAACTCAATGTGCTGCAAATGCAATCGAGGGCGAAAGGTGGCGCGGAGGCACTAAACACTGGACGGTAAGAACGCATTCAACTCTGCCAACTGGAGCCTACAGCCTATCTCATCCAATTGATAGCCGACTACTTTAAGGACCTCGTCCTTATATACAGCTCAGAGGCCGGGCACCACGAATACCAGGTGACCGGAGGAGTACCCCAAGGCTCAGTTTTGGGCCCAATACTCTGGAACGTCATGTATGACGGGATCCTGAGGCTGAACCTACCAGCCGGCTGCACCGTAACTGGCTTTGCTAACGACATTGCACTGGTAACAGTGGACAGACACCTGTGCGACATGGGCCCAAGCAGCAGAGCAGGCGACTGATTGCAACAGTGATAACCTCGACCCTACTGTACGCAGCGCCCATATGGGCCGAAGCCATGAAGACTCCAACCTACAGTCGACATTGCAAGTCGGTGTACAAACGATGCGCTCTGCGCATCTCAAGCTGCTTCTGCACTCTGAAGAAGCTGCATTAGTGGTAGCGGGAACAATCCCAGTCGATCTCCCAGCAGCAGAACGCAGAACAGTAACACAATGGCAGGAGAGATTGGACAATTTGGGCACCGGGAGATGGACGCACAGGCTCGTCCAAAGTCTGGAACCCTAGCTTCAGAGGCGCCACGGACAGGTGGATTTTTACACCGCGCAGGTCATCACTAGCCACGGGTGTTTCAAGGCTTACCTCTACAGATTTAAGCATGAGACGAACCCCTACTACGACCACTGTGGCAGCGCATACGTCGAGGCACGGAGCACGCTTTCATTGTTTGCCCCATCTTCTCCAGAGAAAGAGCCAATGCGGAAGCAGCCACGAACTGGACTCTAACGGCCGAGACCCTCATCGAGTGCATGCTGGAATGTCCATCCAACTGGGCGGCGGTAGGCGACATGGCTGCCAAAGTGATGAAGAAACTGAGGCGTCGGGAGCAGAACCGACGCACAGAGGGCTCTGGATGAGCGGCAACCTGACCTCCAGCCGGCTCGCGAAGTAAAGCTAGGTAGGTAGTCTGGCGGGAGCGGATGACTTTACCTTTTACCTGTCATTCTCTTATGTACATTTATCTATTATCTTACTCTTTATATAATTATCCTTTACTCTAATAAAAAAAAAAAAGGCAGACGGACATGGCTAGATCGATTCGGCTGGTGATGATGAAAAAGAATATATATGTTAACACCTTATTTAATGCAAAATCCATACACGCGCGCTGAGCTCGCAACTTTAAGCTAGCTATGGCCCCAACAAAGTTCTCACAAATATGGGCACGTGCGCTGAGCTTGCACCTTTTGACTAGCGATTTAATCAATGATTGGTAAATTTAAGTAAAATCAGTTCAAATCAAGACTCAATAAAGAAAGTTTGTCTTTTTTTAAATAAAATTCCAAACCTATCTTTAACTGGCACCCGAACAGGGACCTGATTAAAGACCGCGAAAGGATAACAAGTTCCGCGTCTCGCGAAGTTCGGAAAAATAAAAACTCGATGTTTGTTAAAGACCATCAGCCTAATAAGCAAGAAGTGAGAGACTCGGAAGTCCAAAAGTGACGTTAAAAAACGTCGCAAAACTGTCACTCCTGAAAACAGGACTTGTACCTAGCGAAATAGTCAGGACAAACTTTGTCGCCGTGATCCCTTTAGTATCCGTTCGAAGGGAACGTGAATCAAGGTGCAGAGGAGAGGGTGCAGTAAACTCACACTCAAAAGAGATCACTGCAGAGTGAAATAAAAGGGAATCCGCCGATCCTGTCGTCACGAAAGCACGCCGAGGGATGTTACTACTGTAAGAATAAGCTTAAGCAATTTAGTGGAAAATTTTAAGGAGTAACTTAAAAAGCTAAAAAAAAAAAATTTTTATTAGAGGAACACCAAAAATACAGACACTCTTTAATAATCAAAAACTTATACTTAATATTCTGAACACAAAACACACAACTAAGAGAATAATAAAATACTTAAGGAACACTAAAAACACAGACACCTTCAATAATTAAAAACAAACACTAATTAAATTCCCGAGACAACAATTTTCGAATTCTAAGCAATTAAAATCAAAACTAAATTTTACCCTCCCATTTAATGCTCTTATATCCCAACCAAAATGACCGAACAAGATTTAATGGACACACTCGCGAACCTTTCTGGGACTTCGTCACAATTAAACGCAAAGATCATGACCGAGAGAGAGATTGAAGATAAAATAAAAAAAGCCCTTGAAACAAATCTTGGTAGTCTAGTAAAGGAAATGAACCCCAATAAAGATTTCTCGAAGTATACAGATTAAACAATAAAAAGAGAGCTATCGCATAATCTCAACGAGTTTGATAAATTACTGGACATCGTTCGGATACTTAGAAAGTTTTCCGGAAACCCAGGTGAATTTTCGTCTTGAAAGAAGAGTGTTGAGAGAGTGTTAAAAATTTATAAAAACAAAATTGGCTGTCCAAAATAATTTGGAATTCTTTTAGCAATCCGTACTAAAATTATAGGTCAAGCGAATGCAGTTCTAGAATCTTATAATACTCCTTTAGATTGGACAGCGCACCAAGGCGGCCCCCGCGACCACAACCGAAACCAGTACCTATGGAAGTTCACCAGTCAATACGTTCGCGCCATATAAATTATATGAACACGCCAGCAAATAACGATTATGCAGGGAAAAGACCTCCCAGCTGTTCCATTGTCCCAAATTTTAGCAAGATGCAGAGACGGCTCCATATACAGCCAGAAACAGAAGGTACCGAACATCAAAATTTAGGGGAAGATACACTTAACTCAGAACAAGAATATTTTCAGCTAGTAGAGGAAAATAATGTAAACGAACTTTAGGAAGAATACGCATGGCAAAATAATACCGAACAACAGAAATTCATAGATATATCAGAACTTTATTTTTTAGAATAAAGCGTTACTCACTACCCTACTTCAAGGTAACCACGGGGAACGGAAAAATCCGAAAATTTTTAGTCGACACTGGCTCAAATCAAAGCTACATTCAAAGTTCGTTAGTATCAAAGCCAAAACAAAACGAAAAAAATTTTTCCGTCAGTTAAGTTGGAGGTAGCACAAAAATAACACAACATACAATACTTAAACTGCCTAACATTTCAGATAAGCCCTAAAAGCATTCCACGGTATATTAGGCAACGACACAATGAAAAGCTTAGGAGCCATAATAGATATCAAGAACGATTCTTTGGGTCTCGAAAAGAAACAGAATATTAAAATTCATCAACTAAGTACAGGAGAAATAAATACAATTGGTTTTTGGTTGTTGTTAGCATTAGCGATTCCCCGGTTTACGGAAGACATTATCCGTACCCAACATTGCTAAGGCAATAAGTAGAAAGCAAATAAATGAAGTGCTGAAAGACCTTCAAGATCACCATATAACGCTCCAGTCTGGGAAGTCCAGAAAAAGTCCGGTCAGTCCGAGGAAAAAAAGTACAGACTAGTAATCGATTATAGGAAGCTTAACGAAGTCAGATCAGTGCCCTATCCCCGAAATTTGAGAAATTATTGCACAGCTTGCGAACAACAAATATTTTTCGGTTTTAGATCTTAACAGTGGCTTTCACCAAATACCACTGAAAGACACGGACATAGAAAAAAACCGCATTTGCCGTTAACGGTGGAAAAATGAGTTTACCAGACTCCCGTTCAGTTTAAAAAATTCCCCATTCATTTTCCAAAAAGCTTTAGATAGAATACATACATTTAGAGAGAATACATAGGAAACATTTGCTACGTATACGTAATTGACATTATAGTCTTTAGCAAAGATGAGGTAGAGCACGGTCATCGCCTTGAAAATGTATTTTCAACCCTACAAAACGCAACATGAGGGTTCAAACAGATAAATGAAATTTTGTCAAAAAACGAAGTATATTTCTTGGGGTATACAATATCAGAAACTGGAGTTAAAACAAATATAGATAAAATAAAAGCAATAATAAAATTTCCGGTCCCTCAAACAATCAAAGACCTCCGTTCCTTTGTGGACATAACACGTTATTATAGGCGAAAATAGCAAAACCTTTAACCATTCCCTTAAGAGGCGAAGAAGGGCGCGTATCAAAGACGAAGTCAAGCAAAACTCCTATTAACTTGGACAAAGACGCGACGACAGTATTTAAGAAACTTAAAAATACTCTTGTTTCTAGGGATGTAACCATCGCCTATCCAGACTTCGGAAAAGAATTCCAGCTGACTACCGATGCTTCAAACTACGCAATAGGTGCAGTACAACAACACAGTCCGATAACGTTTATTTGACGCACCCTGGCAAAACTAAAGAGAATAACGCAACGAACTAAAGATAAATGCTCGCTATCGTTTGGGCGCTCCAAAGTTTAAGACATTACCTTTACGGGTACTCAAAAGTTGTAATATACACGGATCACCAACTATTGAGTTTTGAGTCCAACTATTGGAGAGGCTTAATCGGCGAGTATATTATTATTATTATTACTATGGCCTTATTGCACCGCGACCAGATGTTAGGTCTTTTGTGCCGGCCTGTAGGATTAAGGTAGAGCCTCTATTCCTAGGCTTCTGATAAAGGAGAGCACTTTGGCGAGGTCTATCTCTTCCCAAATCCTGTAGGGGGGATAAGTTCACCTCCTAGTTGTTGAAGTCGACGTCTGATTAGTGAGGGGCATTCACATAGAACATGTTCTGATGTTTCTGGCTCCA
Organism: Drosophila triauraria; assembly: GCA_014170255.2. Classification (NCBI taxonomy): domain Eukaryota; kingdom Metazoa; phylum Arthropoda; class Insecta; order Diptera; family Drosophilidae; genus Drosophila; species Drosophila triauraria. The sequence continues at coordinate 10,623,445 of JABJVT010000007.1, forward strand.
GCTCACAGAATCTACATGTGTCGATTTCTGAAAGTTTTAATTTCTTAAGGTGATACCTTAGGTTGCAGTGACCTGTTAGGTAGCCTGTTAGAGTGCGAATCTCACTCTTTTTAGATTGATGATGCGTTTGGATCGCGACATCTGGGGACGAGGAATTGTTTGGCTTGTCTCAGCCCTGCACTGTCGGTCCAGTGACGACTTATCTCCTTTTCCTCCCATTTCCTGACCAGTTCCCTTTGTGTCCTTTCGAAAGTCCACAGAATGGTTCAGGGCCGATTAGTGGTGTCATCGCCCCGCGTTTTGCTAGGGAGTCTGCCACCTCGTTTCCTATATGGCCTTCATGCCCTGGCACCCAGCCCACCGTTAAGGTGTTTTTGGAGGCAAGGGCGTTCAGCTGCTGGAAACAGTTTTCTACTAGTCTGGAGGTGATCGTAAGGATCTCAGCGCTATGAGCGCCGCCTGACTGTCAGAGAAGATGTAAATCCGTGCGCCTTGCATATTCCTGCGAAGGCATTCACGAGCACAGATTTCTATGGCGTGTATCTCTGCTTGGAAGATGGTTGGGGACTTTCCCATGGCTATGGATTTGTTGAACCTTGGTCCGAAAATACCAGCCCCGGTGTCGCCGTTTTCCAATTTCGATCCGTCAGTGTACCACGTTTGTGATCCACTGGGCAGAGATATTGATTTTGTTGTCCAGTCGTGTCTGGTGTACAGGACTACAGAGAAGTTTCTGTGGAAAACAAGTTTTGGTTTCTGCTCGTCAGTTATACGCAGAATGGGTTCGTTTATTAGGGGTTCGAGTACCCGTAGATGCCCAGTTAGATCACCACTTTTATATCGGTGATGTTTTGGAGGCGAAGTGCCCCAGGCAGGCCTCCTTTTCAGGGCGATGGGTAGGGGGAATGCCAGTTATAACTCCAAGTGCTGCAGTGGGGCATGTCCGGATGGCTCCAGTGATGCCTATGCAGACCAGTCGTTGTATTTTGGTAAGTGCAGCCGCAGCTGTCTTCTGGGTAGATTTCGTCCACCAAGCAAGAGATGCATAGGTTATGATCGGTTTTACCACAGTGTTATAAGACCAGTAGATCATTTTGGGACTCAGGCCCCATGTTCTACCGAAAAGCCTATTGCACGCAAAGTATGCTCGAGTGGCTTTGTTAATGGTCTTTTCAAGATGTGAGTTCCAGTTGAGCTTGGAGTCAAGTATAACTCCCAGGTAGTTAGCTTCAACCGAAAAGTCAATGGTTGATCCATTTAGGATGGTCTTGTCAGGAGAGAGACCTTTTCCTGGTAAATGGAACTAGCACAGTTTTAGACGGGTTTATGGATAGTCCTTTATCCTGACACCATCTATTGGCTATATTGAGGGCTTGCTGCATGCGGTCCGAGATGGTTTGCTCATGCCAGCCCACTATATAGATGACTAGATCGTCAGCGTAGCCCTGAGTGGGGAACCCTAGGTTGTTGAGCTCAAACAGTAGCTCGTCTATGACCAGAGTCCACAGGAGAGGAGAGTACTCCCCTTGAGGGCATCCCCTTGTGGCTGTGATTGAGGTCATGGTTCCTCCTAGGTCTACAGTTATGATTCTGGATTTGAGCATTTCCAGAATCCACCTAATAATGGGTGTGGCGACATTTTTACGTACAAGAGAGGCACGGATTGCCTCGTAAGACGTGTTGTCAAAAGCTCCTGAGATGTCTAGAAAGGCACCTAGTGCTATTTGTTGAGAGCCAATGGCCTTTTCAATGACTGTTGTAAGGCAATGGATGGCAGTCTCAGTTGATTTGCTAGTTTGGTACGCATATTGGTACTTATGTAGGGGAAGATGCTTGAGGTTCGCTTCCCTGATGTGCTGGTCAATTATCTTTTCCATAGTTTTAAGAAGGAAGGAGCTAAGACTAATTGGTCTATACGATTTAGGCAGTTGGGAATCTTTCTTCCCTACCTTTGGAATAAACACAACTTTTACTTTAGCCCATTTGCTTGGTATGTGTCCAAGCACGAGACTAGCTCGGAATAGACGGACCAGGGGAGTGCAAATTGGTGCAGTCCCCGCTGCAATAGGCATGGATAAATTCCATCTGGTCCAGGGATTTGTATGGGCTAAAACTTTGTATGGCCCATTGTACGCTATTTTGATGAAACAGTCTAAAGGGCATGTTTCCAATACGTTCTGATAGATAGGGGTTCCCTTCTTTCAGCCCCATTGGAGTCTGCCACAATAGCCACGCGCAGGTGTGGGCACTCTCAATCTCAGAGAGGTAGGTTGGTGCCTCACTTTCTGAGATGGGTTGCTCCATGGCCACCCAGGAAAGTGAGTAGATAGCAGTAGACTACTCGTTTCCTTTGGGTTGTTTGTGTGGGTTCCATCTGGCTTTTTCAGCGTACAGATGCCGTTTGAGTGGTCTTTGGAGGGCTTTTGTAGCCTGACAGCTTCCGGGAGAGTTGAAATCTGCCCGCAGTGTTGGCGCCACGTAGCCCGTTTTGACCTTCTCAGCTCTTTGTTATACAGCGTTAAGGCGGATTTGTAGGAATCCCAAGTGACCTTCCCTTTTCTCGCCTTATTGAAGAGCCTTCGCGCAGCTTGTTTAAGATCGTCGAGGCTCTTGTTCCACCAGGGAACAGCCCGACTGATCTTACGAACTTTTGTTCGCAGCTGACGTGGTATGCTGATTCAATGTTTGTATGAAGCACAGTAGCCTCACGCTCTAACTCGTCTATTGTTAGTATCGGACGGGTGAAGCAGTCTCTGGATTGCTCAAGTTCAAAACAGAAAAGATCCCAGTTTGTGTTTTGGGATTTCTAGTAACTAGGCTACATTGCAAGGCACCTCCTATATCAAATCTGATGTGCTGGTGATCTGACATAGTGATCTCATTCGCAACGTGCCAGTTTGAGACAGCGGACAACATATTCAGACTGCAGAGAGTTAGGTCGAGGACTTCCTCTCTAATTGCATTGATAAATGTGGGCTCGCTGCCCTGATTTAGTAAACCTATGTTATTACTAATTATGTACTCAAGAAGGTACTCACCTCTTTTGTTGATGTTGCTGCTCCCCAGACCGTGTGATGCGCATTGGCATCGCAAGCAATTATCCACCGGAGCCGGTTTCTCTGGCAGTACTCTACCAGGGCACAGGTAGCCGTCGGAGGTACATCATCAGTGTCGCCGGGTAGATAGGCAGAGGCCAGCACTGCCTCCTGCTCGCCATGGGCAGTGGGTATTTTAACCCAGACCGCCACCAGGTCCTCAGTTATGAACTGTGAGAGGGGAACAAACGTTAGATTTTTGTTTATTAACAAGGCCGCTCTGGGGCGAGGTTGGCCGTTTGCATATAGCAGCTTACCAGATGGGGTGCTAAGCCCCAGGACGTCCGGCATTTATCCATGGCTCCTGGATAAATGCTATGTCCATCGTAGCAAACCTCTCGCAAAGGACGTCAGACGCGGCCTTTGCATGGTGGAGGTTCGCTTGAGACATCTGAGGTGTCTCCGGGTGTTGGGGAGGGTGGGGGACGGGACATTAGTCCGCCCTCTTGCGGCCCCTAGCCGCCATCTTCCGGCCTCGGTTGGTGCGCAGAAGGGCCTCCTCCTCAGGTGTGCGCCTCACACCCTTGTTTACGCGCCCTGTTCCGCGCGTGATGCGCCCGTACAGGGAGGGCGCATAATTTTCCTCGGTGGCATGGGCTCTTGGGCAACTGTGGTGCCGCTAGCCTCTGTGCCTGCGTGGGATGTGCCATCAGCGGCATTCTTTGTTGCTGTCGCAGCCGTGCCCTTTGTTGCCTTGGAGCAGGTGGGCTTCTCCGCTGCGAGCAGGAGCCACCGCCTGCGTCTTTGGCTGCGCGCTGGCCTTTGGCTTAAGTGTAGCCATGCCCCACGCAAAGGACAGTTGGTACGACAGCGACTTCAGTCGATTGGCCGAAACTGGGTCCAGCGCAATCGTGATGATGGCCATGTTCTGCCTCATCTCACGGTGGAAGACGCGCCAGTCTCCCACTCGCAGGCCGCTGTTCTGGCCCTCGACGAGCTTCAGGATCTCGTCCGTCTTCATTTCCGCGTTTGGAAGCGGAAAGTACCCAATGAAGACAGCGGCACGTGGAGCCTCTGCCTCTGGGACCACCTTGATGTGGGCGTCTTTCCACAGCCGTAGCTTTGGCACCTCTGTGCATAGCCACTCGGCTGTCTCCGCATTCCCACACGTCACGGCCATCCACCCTGGTCGAAACGTGCAGCCAGAGAACAACGGCTTCACAGAGCCGTGTCTCAGGGCCATCACTCGATAGGATGGCGGACTGAATGGTATTCAGTTGCTCCGTCGTGAGGAGATGCTCAGGGTAGGCCGCAGGGAGTATAGCCATCTTCACCGAGCTGGCGACGTCCCTGTAAGAGGCCATGACACCGACTTGAGGCGACTGCGCTTGTGTTGCCCGCCCGTCCGCTGCTGCGGTTGTGGTGGCTGCTGGAGCCTCCGTGGCCGGCAAAACATTCGCAGGATCGCCCTTCGTCTGGGCACTAGGTGCCGCGGTTTTGTACATGGCCCTCTTTTCGACGCCTCTTCTGGGGTCGTGTTGGCCGATCTACCTCTTTTGTTGTTGGTAGCGCCACTCTTGCTGGCATTTCCCTTGGAGGGTCCATAGGCTTCTGGGCGAGCCTTTTGGCCTCCATGGGTACGCCGTTCGCAAGGTGTCTGCGCAACCTCTTCCTTGCGGCGCCCGATAGTGCGATCCGCTTGGGTTTATCATCTTTGGGGAGGCGAGTAGGGTTTCTTCCTCTTCCTTAGTGATGCTGTCGGTGCCAGAGCTTTGTGAACATATGTCCATAGCATCTTCGGGCTCCCGGATGGGTTCGATTTCAATCGATTTGGGGCTGCTAGAGCACCCTGTTTCTTGAGGTTTATTTACATTAGATTCCATAAATTGGTCCCACGAGTAATGAGGAAGGAAGTATCCCCGGGGTAGAGCCTCATACCCCGGATCGGGCACTTATACGACCGGAGGTGCCAGGTATCCGGAAGCCACCGTTAGAAGACACACTAACGTAGTGCCATTCATCACAGAGGCACGGTACGGTAACACCGGTGATTACGGGTTTTTTCGAGTTTTCCTCTCTAGATCCGCCATATTTAGTCTAGAGCAGAGGCACCTCGAGCAGGATGTGGTTCTTCACCACGTATGGTCGGTCTTCAGTAGTCGGCATGTGGCTGCCAACTCCCACTGGCTGAGTTAGCTTGGCGCGGCGACAGGCACACACGCTTCACTACCAGAACCTTAGCCTTCGAGTATAACTACGAAGTCAAGTACAAGCCAGGAGTAGCTAATGTGGTAGCAGAAATTAATACGATCAGCTCCTCTGCAACAGCTCATAGCGACGAAAGCTCGTGCCACAACCTCATATTTTCAGTAGAAGCACCAATCAATGTATTCAAAAATCAACTATACTTACTGACTATAGATTCGAAATTCCATTCTCGACATACCACAGATATATAATAAAACAATAATTTTACACAGAAGTAAAACTTATAGCAATCCTAACTAGCGGACTTGACCCAAAACTTATAAACGGTATGCTGGCTTCCAAAGAAGTTATGGGGAAAATACAAACCATCTACCCCACCTATTTTAAATCATACAAAGTCAAAGCGAAATAGGCGACTTAACTTCAGGATTGCTGCAAACCTAAATAATCACCCTCGAGCATAAAAGAGCACATAGAGACGCAAAAGAAAATAAAATACAAATTTTAAGAATTATTTTTTCCCACAAGCTACAAACAAAATTGAAGCAATAGTACAATCCTGTCAAACTTGTAAAGAATCAAAATACGATAGACACCCTCCAAAAGGAGAAAATCAATCGACCCCTATCCCGAATAATCTAGGAGAAATGGTTCATATAGATATTTACATAACCGAAAAACATAGAGTCTTAATAGGGATTGATAAGTTTTCGAAATACGCTCAAGTCAAAATATTAGAGTCTAGAGCAGCAGAAGATATAAAAAACCCATTTATAGAAATGTTAATAGCTTTCGGTACGCTGAAATTAATGTTAATGGACAACGAACGCTCATTAGGCTCAGCAGCAATCAGGTATATGTTAGAGGACCAACTCAAAATATCAGTGTATACCACTGCCCCGCATGCATCGACGAGTAACGGACAAATAGAGAGGTTTCACTCGACCCTATCCAAAATCATACGGTGTCTCAATAAAGAAAACGGAAGCATGACATTCGAAGACCTAATCTTTAAAGCAGTACAGGAATATAATAAATCGATCCACTCAGTAACAAAAGAAAGCAATATAGATATATTATTCAGAAGTACAATCTCCAGTTCAACAGAAGACAAAGAAAAACGAGAAAGAAAGCTAACTTAAGTAAACCGAAGTTTGTATACCCTTGCAGTCTGCAATTGGATCATTGAAAATCGATCCATTTTGGTAATGTTAAAAGAAAAATGTCAAATTAGAATTTTACATTTTCATATAAATCGACCGATCCCTTCTATGGCAGCTATATGATATAGTTGTCCGATCTTAATGAAATTAAAACCGTAATTCTATAACTTCTAACCGTAATTCTATAATTCTATATTTATATTTATATTTATATTTCGAAATTTATAGAAATTCGTTGAAAAACAGAGAAGTTAAAATATTTTTAACATTAATTTCGCCAACATTCCTATGGCAGCTATAGGATATAGTGGTATGGTATGGTGGTATGGTAGTGGTATATACTGCGTGCTAAAGAAATAACACTTTGCTGAAATTTCAGCCCGATAGCTCAAAAACTGAGAGACTAGTTCGCGTAAAAACCGACAGACAGACAGACGGACAGACAGACGTACAGACAGACAGACGGACATGGCTGGATAGACTCGGCTGGTGATGCTGATCAAGAATATATATACTTTATGGGGTCGGAGATGCCTCCTTCACTGCGTTGCAGTTCTTCCATTAGTTACGGATCCGCCATCAGCCTACTACTACTGATCATAGGAGCAATCACAGAACTCCTACGAAGGCGTAGACCAACGGAAAGTCCACACGCTTCCGTACCCCAAACGCAAGAAAAGACTATACAGTCCGGACCCGTACTCATTTACGTTGCGACGGAGGAACGTCGCGTTTAAGGAGGGAAGAGTTAACACCTTAATTAATGCAAAATCCATACACGCGCGCTGAGCTCGCATTAATAAAGTTCTCAACCAAGTGCATCCAACAAAAGCAATATTGCACTTGCATCGGCCAATTATAATTAAGTTCGGCTAACGACGACGGCGACATCGGCAAGACCCAGAGCAGCGACCAATGATAATGAAATACGTCAACAGAACAAAAAAGTCAGCATAAAATGGTAACAACAGTGACGGCGACATCGACGGCACCAAGAGCAGCAACCAATAATAACGAAGAGCGTCAGCAAAATTGGCAGCAGCGGCAGAGGCGGTAGCAGCGATGGAGCGACGCATAGCTTTGATCAATGATTGTTAAATTTAAGTTAAATCTGTTCTAATCAAGACTCAATAAAGAAAGTTTGTATTTTTATCTTTAACTTATATACTTTATGGAGTCGAAGATGTTTCCTTTACTGCGTTGCAAACTTGTGATCAAAATTATAATACCATTTGCAAGGATATAAATATATAGCTAGCTATGATTTTTCGTCACGTTTATTGCTGTGTCTGAGGTTGACACCTCGTATTTTTGTTTTCTGTTACTGTCTTGTAGTAACTTTTACAATAGTGTAGGGCGGTGTTCAACGGAATAAATAATAATTTAAGTCTTCTTCTGGTTCTGTGTTTTATTAATCTTCTGGCTAAGACATTCGGGTGGGTAGTTAGTTTGGTGGTATGGTGGTATGTTGAGGTTAGTCTGTTGATGACGTCCCCAATCATGGGGACTCTGAGGTCCCTGGCGATTTTAACGTTCCGGTTAAGCCATTCTGCAACTTTGATTTTGCGCAGTAAAGGCAACGTTTAATTTATGCTGTGAGGTGGACATTGTGATGTCAAAAAATTTTAGTCCCGAAACTCAAGGAAGGCATAAGATATGTTTATGCTATCATGAGTCGCATAGCTGTCAGAAGGTTATTTTGAGTCATATAGATCTGCCTAAGTTTGCCATACAATTTTTCAGATGACTTTAGTATATGTGTAGTCACTCATGGTGATACCTAAATTAACGACTTTGTGTCGACATACTCATTACAAGCGTCATCAAGGCGTAAACTTGAGAGAGTTGGAATACTTGAGGATCTTTTGCTTATTGGTTGGTCAGTTGAATTTCCACGTACCATGTAGAACCACAAGATCCTACCTGCCTTTAGTTTTGCACCAATGCAGAACATCGTATGAAATGCATGAACCCTTTAGAGTGTTATGTGCAAATTATAATGATTTGTACAAAATTACCTCATCTGTAGATAGCCTTCCTAAACTAAAAACATTAATCTTAACCCACTTAGCACACATGCAAGATAGCAATCGAGCTGCCTTATAGTAGTTTATATTTCCTCGCATTCTTTAACCTATACTTTTCTTTCGCGCCTATTAACACCTAACCCTAACAAGCCCGTGCTTCGTTTTGAAGGGCCACTTGAGTGTACTGACCGTAGTGCATATCAACGTCCAAGATAAAAAAAAATAATTAAACACTTACATTTTAACGGACTATGTGAGAGTTCATTCCTGCTTGCCCTCTTACTAATATTCGACAAATCGTTGCATAATGTTATATTGATCTACACAATAAAATACTCTACGAACAGGAGAGCTAACATATATTTGGACAGCATACATATGGACATGTAGTAAAGAGAAGTGGACCAAAAATAGAGGTTTGAGCCTTCATGGCGTCGGAAATCTATTGTCTGTGATCACAGATTGTGTTCTGACGATACTTACTTAACAGCGGTGTCTGTGAATGAAAACAACTTTGATATCTTCGTACATCAAACTACGTGGTTTACAATTTTAAACGCTTTAATAAAGTGCAATAGAGTTAAGAATAACACATGATTGCTTTCAAGTTTTTGTCTAATGGTATTAGTTATATCTACGATTGTAGTGGTACGATTTTACGTTGTCTAAAACCAAAATGGTTAGCCATTAATTTCTCAAAGACTTTGAAAAACAAGTGGGAAAGCTACAGTCGAGTGTGACCGACTGTGAGATAGCCGGTACCCAAAGCATTGTGGGTGATATTAAGCAGACCATGAACATGGAAAAAAGAAAATGTTGACAAATTAAGACAAATATTGCTAGAAACATGTTGAGAAACACTGAAAAGAAACAAATGTTGCTAGGAACATGTTGGCCATTGACCAACTCACAAAAGCGACAAATGTTGTCTCTCTCTCAAGTAGTTTACCCAGAAACTTTACTGTTTAATAACTTCTATGTTTATCATCCGATTTTAGTCAAATTTTCAGAACACATCCACGATTGCCAACTTTTTAAGTCTGTCTATTTACTTTAAGCAACTGCGTGCAACAGATTCCAATGTTGTCACCAAATTAGGTAACTCTAGCTCTAATAGTCTCTGAGATCTGTTGTTTCACACGGACGAACAGACGGACAGACGGACAGATGGACATGGCTAGATCGATTCGGCTAGTGACGCTGATCAAGGATATATATACTTTATAGGGTCGGAGATTTCTCCTTCTGCCTGTTACATACATTCTCGGTTGGCACTAACTTATAATACCCTTGTACCCTTTGGGTACCGGGTATATTTTCTATTTTCTTTAAGCTCCATTTTTGCTTCATTGCTATGGCACCAGAACATTTTTGGGAGAAATTATTACTCTTTGCATTTGCAATATTTACATTTGCAGTCTTTCTTAGAATCTTAAATTATACATTTAAATTCCTTTAAAATCAAATGTATTTGATGGTGGATCTTTATAAAGACATTCATACAATTTCTTTTTTGAAGTGGTTTCCCAACGGTATGAATTAGAGGTCCAAAATCCTGGAGGCTTTATTGGAAGCAATGTTCTCATTAAATGCTCGATACCATCTTTTGTTAAAGATTATGTAACTGTAACATCTTGGCTACAGGAACCTAACTTTAATATTTATCCGTCACTTGAAGGAGGTAAATATTTAATTGCATAAAATTACAAAATATAATGAATTTTTGTTTAAATAAATACAGATGGCAAAAATCATATGTTACTGACTGGTGAACTTTTAATATATAATATAACAAAGAAAGATGCCCAAAAACTTTATCGTTGCCGAACACTTCACAGGCTAACGCAAGATGCTATTATAAGTAACAACGCTGGGAAAATTCAACTTACTGGTAAGTTTTGATTGTGCAGCCCAGAAATATTGTGACACATGAACGACTGACACATACAGAAGCTCTCCTAATGTTAATAAGTACATAAGGACCACATTCCAAGCTATCTTTGTAAAGGAGTAAATTATACAACTGAGAATGATTTTTGATTAGTGAAATTTCCAATAGACAATGTCGTCAATGTAGCGGGATTTAATTTATAAAACTTGTCGGCATAGCTGCTTATTCTGTCGAGCTCATAGGCGTAGTCAGGGCTCATTTATGTCAAACGCTGTTCTACAATTGTGTAAAACTAATGGTAAATATTATCTAGGGCTTACACTCGGTATATGGAATTAAAGACAAACACAACATGCAATGCGCTCCACATCGCCATAGACTAGGTTATGTATATAAAGACGATGACGATTGTCCTACGGTTTGCTAAATAAGGTATGTTAGCTAGGAAAATACTACTAGAGTGAGGGTTACCTTAGGTTTACATCCCAGATATAGCTACAAAGAGAAAATAAAAAAGTTATTTTAACTGACTCAATCCGTTCGCTGTGGACATCCTACTTAGAACTCCAATCGCAGTATCCGTATTTTAAGATAGGACGATCTAACGACGTGCATAAATTCTTGGTTATATAAGGGTCATCGAATCCTTCGATGTGATCAATAAACTCAACTTTAATATCTAGGCGGACACCTAAATCGTCGACTATAGTAATTTTTGCATGCAAAGCACACACTAATACTCTCAAGATAGTTGGAATTCTGGTTAGGTCGCTAATGAACAAAGTTAACAATAAGGGACCCCAGAATAATGCTTTCAGGGAACTACATTACTAATCTTAATTACTTACATCAATGACAAAAGTTAGCCTGACATCGAAACACTATCCTTAAGTTAACATCGAAAATTTTCTGATCTACAAAGAATAGCAGACATCTTAAAGATTCCTCTATAGTTGGTATTACCAAATAAAGGGGTTTTGGGAGTTTATAAGGACACGGTAAATAATTTTAGAAGTGGGTTGAAAGGGCCTCGGAACAAGAGAAGCTAGCTTATTATATTCGATTTGGAAGTGATGTATGAATAAGTCTGATTTGAATCGGTTGACGAAGTGTAAGACTCCCGAAAGAATAAGCAATAAGATCGGTAATTTCCGGATCAATGTTTTCGGTCGAATTTGTAAACAAGAATGTTTCTATTTGTCCAACCGTTACTTTGACAGCTATAGGACATAGTCAATCAATTTTAGGTTGTAACTTCCCAGCAAGCAACATGAGCGTAGTCTGTAGTCTGACTATTGTCTGACGATTTTTTATTAGCATCTACCGTCATAAAGAGCCCAAAAAAAGTGCCCGGAAAGAGCGTTTTTAAACCCGGTGACCATAGGGTACAGCCGAGAATGTATGTAACAGGCAGAAAGAGAAATCTCCGAACCTATAAAATATATATTCTTGATCAGCGTCACCAGCCGAGTCGATTTAGCCATGTCCGTCAGTCTGTCCGTCTGTCTGTCTGTCTGTCGGTCTGTCCGTCTGTCCGTCTGTCCGTCTGTCTGTCTGTCCATCTGTCTGTCTGTCCGTCTGTCTGTCTGTCCGTCTGTCGGTTTCTACGCAAACTAGTCTCTCAGTTTTTGAGCTATAGGGCTGAAACTTTCAGCATAGTCTTATTTCTTTAGCACGCAGTATATATGTCGGAACGGCTGAAATCGGACCACTATATCCTATAGCTGCCATAGGAATGATGGCGAAATTAATGTAAACAAGAAAGAAAGCTATCTTCGGTAAACCGAAATTTGTATACCTTTGCAGTCTGCAATTGGATTATTGAAAATCTATTCATTTTGTTTACAGTTGAAAAAATATCTTACATTTTACATGTAGAATTTTACATTTTCATTAACATCGACCGATCGTTTTTATTGAAGCTAGATGATATAGTTGTCCGATTTTAATGGAATTAAAACTTTAATTTTATAACCGTAAAAAACTGCTATATCTTGAAATTGATTGATATACGTTGAAAAGCAAATAAGCTAAAAATGTGTTTACATAAATTTCGCCAGCATTCCTATGGCAGCTATAAGATATAGTTGTCCAATTTCGGCCGTTCCGATTTATATACTGCGTGCTGAAGAAATAAGACTATGCTGAAAGTTTCAGCCCGATATGTCAAAAACTGAGAGACAAGTTCTGTTTTTCAACGAATTTCGAGATATAGTCGTTTTTTATAGTTCTAGAATGACGGTTTTAATTTCATTAAGATCGGACAACTATATCATACAGCTGCCATAGAAGGGATCGGTCGATTTATATGAAAATGTAAAATTCTACATGTAAAATGTAAAATTTACAAAATTTGCATAATTTGACATTTTTTTTAACATTACCAAAATGGATCGATTTTCAATGATCCAATTGCTGACTGCAAGGGTATATAAACTTCGGTTTACCGAAGTTAGCTTTTTTTCTCGTTTCAACTGTAACCAAAATGAACCGATTTTCAATAATCCAATTGCAGACTGCAAGGGTATACAGATTTCGGTTTACCGAAGATAGCTTTCTTTCTTGTTTTTCTTTTATTTTTTGTATTAGACAACTGCTTTTGGTTAGACAACTGGGCCATTGCCGATACAACATATAAAGTGGCGATTTTCAGACTAAGTATACTTCGACAACTGTTGATCTAAAAATGCCGCAAAACTGCAGAACAGAAAGATTAGAAATAAGAAATTACGATAAATAATTAAATTTTTTTGCATTAGGTCATTATGCCAGAACTGAAATAAAATGTTGGGGAGAGGTGCCTGTTGTGTACAGTGCCCTGTCGTGGACACCCCACCCCACATCGATGCAATCATACATGCACATGATGCACAGAATATCGAACTGATTTAGATATTTGCGATGGATAAGGAGCTTTTAGCTATTTCTAGCTAGAAAAAGGTTACTTGTTGTAAATTTCTTTCATATTTTTTAAATTTTAAGTGGATTTTCCAGGGGTTTCCACAACTGGGCCAAAAGTTATGGGCAAAAATAAAATTGTGTCCAATTAAAGAGAGGAGAACTAACAAGGCCAGTAAAATAAGTTTAAGTTCGATATTTATATATACTAGAGACCCTCCCCGGATTTGCAAGGGTACAATAAAAACCAATTCTCCTCGTAGCTTTTATGATGACTAAAAATACCTTTATGATGCATCTGAACCCGGCTGTCCAATTCGAATGATAATATCCTCCATACTGCTTCAGAGCTGCAGATATAAGGTCCATACAGATATTTTTCACTTCATTAGGTGTATGCTGAAAGTGGCTTGATCGCTTAAGCTACTAATGTGGGCGGACTCTTGTAAACGACCCATCGAATTTCAATAACATTGTTTCGAAAATGCAAATAAAATAAATAAATAAAACGTACGACCTGTGAAATGCTGCCTTCTTTCTCAATGTTCAGTGACCTTAGACGACCGGCCCTGAATATTCAATCTACTTGTAACAAAATATTTATATTGAGAGGTTAATTTTATGTATTTGTTTGACAGTCGTAGAAATGCCCACTTCAAACATAATGTTATTACTTACGACATCAAACTGAAAACCTTTAATTATCTGTGTTCCTCCCCTATATTATGGATAAACCGTATCCTATGTCCCTTTCATGGCTTTAAGCTACCTACCCACCAATTTTCAGCCATATCAATACAGCCGTTCTTAAGTTATAAGATGACTAAAAATACCTTAATGAAGAATCTGAACCCGGCTGTCCAATTCGAATGATAAAATCCTCCATACTGCTTCAGAGCCGCAGATATAAGGTCCATACGGATATTTTTCACTTCTTTAGTATGCTGAATGTGGCTTGATCGCTAAAGCTACTAATGTGGGCGGACTCTTATGAACGACCCATCGAATATCAATATCATTGTTTCGAAAATGCAAATAAAATAAATAAATAAAACGTATGACCTGTGAAAGGCTGCCTTCTTTCTCAATGTTTTAGTGACCTTAGACGACCGGCCCTGAATATTCAATCTACTTGTAACAAAATATTTATATTGAGAGGTTAATTTTATGTATTTGTTTGACAGTCGTAGAAATGCCCACTTCAAACATAAAGTTATTACTTACGACATCAAACTGAAAACCTTTAATTATCTGTGTTCCTCCCCTATATTATGGATAAACAGTATCCTATGTCCCTTTCATGGCTATAAGCTACCTACCCACCAATTTTCAGCCATATCGGTACAGCCGTTCTTGAGTTATAAGTGGTGTAACCAACATGACTTTCTTTTGTATATATAGATATATATATATATCTTATAACTTATCGTTTCTATTCAATTAAATTAAAGGACCATATATTTAATTTAAATTCGGTATCTTTAAAAACAACGAAAATCGGCCCAATTGCACCGATCGTTCCTTTGGCAGCTATAAGATATAGTGGTCAAATTTCGACCGTTCCGACATATATACCAATGGATAGACTATCTGCAAATTTTCATTCAGATAGCTCAAAAACTGAGAAACTGATGATCAAGAATATATATATACATATATTATGGGGTCGGAGAAGCTTCCTTCACTGCGATGCAAACTTTTGACTAAAATATTAATAACCTCAAACGGTATAAAAAAACTTCCTTGGATTTTGCGAGATTTGAAGTCAGACCTGGCCTTTTGCCTATGCTGTATATTACGTAATTGACGGCGATCGTCACATGTAATAGTGTAGTGTTTCTTTGGCTGGGATGGAGCTCAGCCTCCCCAGGATCCTTTACAACTGAATTTGTAAGTAAGCGGGGACGAGTAGAGGCGGGCAAACTGGGCGCAGTCGCCGATCAGTCGTGTTGCGCGTGGCGGGCCTTACTGGCGGGTCAGAGCAGGCATTTGGGACTCGGATTTGGCCAGACGCGAATGAGTGAAAGCCGCCGCGTGCGTGCCGGAGGAGGCACAGTGGGGGAATTGGCCCGTACCACTGTGTCAACTCCCGCCGCCTGGGGCGCTGGTTCACGCCCACGCATAGGAATCGTCTCTAAACATGGAGAGAAGTCAGCGCTCCCAGTTTTGGGACAGGCTCCCACTGTTCGGGATGGGTGTGCGTCAACCGGAATCGAGACGGAAAGCTATGCAAGTGGAAAGAAAACCCGTACTTGCACGCCTTCACGTCTGTGCACGTGGCTGCCACCAAGGTCCAGTTGCGCAGAGGAATCTTCACAAAAACGCAACCGGCTTGGCTTAGGCCACTGTTTTAGCACACGCGGATCAGGGCTCTGAGGGTCAGGGAATAAATAAATCCAACTCGGTGTGTGTTCGATGTTCTTATTGTCCGTTTTTCTGTTTCTTTTTGGTTATGTCTTGGGCTTGTTTTCTTCCTCTTTTCTATATATTTTCCCTAGCCGCGCTATTTTCTTTCCCTATCTCTCCTATCTCTCTCGCAGTCTACTCACTAGGGTCCTTTATGTCCTGATCCTTGGTGTCCTTCTTGTCCTTGGTGTCCTGCATGTTTCTTAGCTTCGATGTGTCGTCTGGAACTTGTGTCGAGTGAAAAGAGCGGGACTGGCAGCCGCAGGGCTTATATAGCCAGCCGGGCTCTCGCTTCTCAACACTTACACTCCACGTTGCCAACACTGGGGAACATGCATAGATCGCCTAATCCGAACGTGTGTAGATCGCCTAATCCGCTGAGTAGAGCGCCTGATTAGCTGTGATCCTAAATAACACACTAAATAACGCCTGTTTAAACTACTGGCTAACGGCCGAAGTTTTGAACTTAACGGCTCTCTTGGCTTCTTGCCTGGCTCCGTGGCCTATCCTAACTTTATACTAGTTTCTTAATATCTACCAATATGAACATCTTAAATCTACTCACTGGATGTGGGCAGCGGCCATCTTCGCCAACCGACGAGTCGTATGTAAGCATCTCTCCTCCAAGCCGTCAGCGAATGCCGGTGTTGCCACGCTCTCCAGCCAAGCGGTCACCAGGTAGCAGGCCGTGCTATACCCGACTGCCTGGGGTTCCGTGACGTTCAGCCGTGCCAACCTCGCTATGGTGCTGGGCTCGTCGTCTTGAGCTGGCGGCTCCTCCTGCTGTCCGTGGGGTCCGGCATATCCACTGCTCACCTCGCAGTCTTACGACGGGTCGCGAAGGATGGTGGACTGGGAGTCTGCGTCTCCGTCGCGGACAAGAGGTGGAGGCGGAGGTGTTTCTCCCCGGGTCGAACGGTGGCGGCGCGATGCGCCCCGCGTGTTTCGATATCACGGAGTCGGTGCTGATGGTAACGGCTCGTGGTGAGGGAGAACGGGTTGAGTCGCACCATGGCGGTACTCATACTCCTCGTTGTCGGAGATGGTGATGGTGTGCTAGTAAATGTAACGTATTAGCTTGGGTCTTATAGTGTGAATCCTACCTATTGTGCGGCTTGAGATACTTATGGTTCTGATTACAAGTTCAGAGTTCTTAGCTTACATGGCGGCTTAACCTAACTACGGTAGCGCGGGTGCCCCGCTTGACTCACGTGACCCTGATTGACGTTGGCTTATTCGAAATGGACTCGTCGATGGGTGGCTTTCTTGGACTGGGGACTCGGGGCTCAGGGCGAAAGCCTTTGTGTATGGCTCTGCCTCGTTGTCCACTGTGTCTTCTTCGCCGTCGGTTTCTCTGGTTCTGTACTCTTTGAGATCCGGGAGACTGGAAGTCCGCCGTTTCCTAGAGCCCCGCAGTTGTAGGCGCACTACATTCTGGGACAGGAACTTCACCACTTTGTATGGTCCGGTATACTTCGGAGCCAACTTGGCGTTGAATCCCACGCTGGCCTTGGACAGGTGATGGGTACGGACCAGCACCCATGATCCCACCAGCACGCCGCCGTAAATTGTAGTACCGCTGCTGTTCCTTGGATGCCCGCTCGTTGTTCTCTCGTGCGATGGCATATGCCTCCTGTAATCCTTTACCTCGGTCTTCGGGTGGCTGGGGCGTGGTACTTGAGCTCGGCGTAACCTTGTCGTACCAGGCCCCGGCAGGCGTGGCTCTCGGCCCTGGACTAAATAGGTGGGGCTGAATCCCGTGCTGTCCGAGATGCTGGAATTCACTGCAAGCGAGATCTCTGGCAGTAGCTGGTCCCAGGATCGCTGGTCGTCGCGGTTTATTGGGCGATCATAGTTTTGATCGTCCGGTTCGCACGCTCGGTCGGGTTCTGTTGCGGCGAGTACGGGGCCGTGTACTGGATCTGGACGCCGGCCCGTTTGCAGAGTGCCTTAAACCCTCGACTCGTGAATTGCGAGCCGTTGTCGCATATCAGCGTGCGTGGGGTTCCGAATCGGGAGAGGATGCGATCGCGAAACGCCAGTTCCAGCTGGGCCGTCGTCGCCTTCCGCAGCGGTACGATCTCGACCCATTTCGAGAAAACGTCCAGGAAGACCAGTAGCATTGTATTCCCGCGACGAGACCGGGGTAGGGTCCGATGAAGTCTGCGCTGACCATTGTAAAGGGTTCCTCTAGGCGACTGGTGAGCATCTTCCCGCGGGTCTAAGCTGACTCGCCTTGAACCGCTGGCAGGTCTCGCAGCACCTTACGTGTCGGCGAACGTCCCGATGTATTCCAGGCCAGAAATAGCGCATCCCGCAGATGCCCTGCCGCGGGTGGTCGTGGCACTCCTCCAGCGCGTGTCGTCGATTAGGTTGTGAAAATAAGTAAAAATATCGTATCGATGATATATCATTTTTGAAAAATATCAAATTGATAAAATATATATCACCCAAAACATCGATATATCGAGTATATTCGATATTAATTTGATTAAACACATTTTTTCGTCTAAAACCCCAAAAATAGATTTTCTTTCAGTTTTAAATCTTTTTCATATTTATTATATATATATATATTAACAGAACATCAATTCTTGAGATCACTTGGAATCGCATATTTCGGAACACATATGTGTAACAAATTGATGAGTCCTTCTTTTTCCGCACTGTGAACAGGCAAGTTGTCTTTGCAAATCATATAGACGATCGCCTCCGTTATTTCTTTGTTTTTTTCTAAAACGTAAAGGTACATTTTAAATTAATTAATTAAGATAATTAATTCATAAGGTCCAAAATTGCTTACCTGTCGAAGTTGACGAACTCTTGAATGCGTTCTCAATCGAAAGTTGCTCAACATTTTTATTGAGTTTGTCATCTTGTGTAGGTTTCTGAATGTAGTGTAAATATGAGAGAAATTAAAAAAAATAAGTTTTGAAAAGAGAAAAATAAACTTTGCATTAAATTATGTGTTACAGAGCTGAAAATATGTTTATCATAATGATGTGCTTTAATTTTTAAACACATAATTAAATTACTTTTATTGTATTATTTGGTTTTATTTTTAATTAACACTAAAACACCTTAAGTCAATAAAAAAGTAGTAGTGCGTTTATTTTTCTTTTATATGTATATTGAATTTTCTAAAATTTGCATAGCCTTCTTAACAGATAATTTTAATTTATGAATACCCTAGTACAATAAAAATAATAATTTAGTATATTAGTACTAATCGTATGCATCAATTTAGCGAAACACTAATAACAAACACAAATAATTTATCGCCAAGTAAATTCTAATTGTGTATTTCTATTATTTTTCCGACTGTATTTTTACATGTTGAAACTGTATTTGTACCGAAAAGAACACGCACACACATGGGAAAATAAGCGCCATGTTACTAACACCAGCGGTGCAACGCAGGCGGTACAAATTCATACACAACTATTGTTATGTACCACATATATGTACACTAACTGTACTCCTAAAACACACACACATTGCAGCAATTAGCTTGGAATATTTTGAAGTAATATGACTTACTTGTAAAATGTCTACAAAACTTCAGAAAAATGCTGCCACGCGCTCATGTTCACAAATTTTCAGATTAGTGTGGCCAATACGGAAATATCAAAAATATATCCCCGAAATATATCGATATTCGATATATCAGGTTAAAAATATCACGATATAAATATATATTTTTATTCAAAAATAGCGATATATTGATATTTTGATATATTTTCACATCCCTATCGTCGATGCTCTGTGGGAACGCACAGCTTCCATGGGCTGATGCCCTCGTCGGGTGATGGATCGCCGAGGTGGCGGTACAGTTGTCCGTTCTCTGGCGTAGTCCGGAAACTTTTCCGGTTGGACGTTCCAGTTTGGCTCGGATCCACTTGCACGGTGATACTGCCTCCTGTAGCTGGTGGAGCGTGTCCAGTGGTTGGCACGACAGTGCATCAGCGACCACGTTCTGGTTACCCTTCCTGTAGTGCACGTCGAATTGGAACTGCTGGAGCTCCAGCGCCCAGCGAGCGATCCGCCCGGTCGGGTTTTCAATGTTATTCAGCCATTTCAGGGCTAAATGGTCTGTGATAACATCGAACCGATACCATTCCAGGTAGCACCGGAGTTTCCGAATGGCCCAGACGTTTTCCTCGGATTTCACTAGTCGCCGGCTAGCGTACTCCACCACTCGTTCACCTTCTTCTGCTTGCTGCGTCAGGACTGCTCCGAGTCCGTAGTCGCTGGCGTCGGTTTGCAACTGGAACTTCCGGGTGAAAGCCGGGCATGCCAGCACCGGCGCTTCAGTGAGCTTGCTCTTCAGGTCTTCGAACGCGAGTTGCTGTGGTTCCTCCCAGAGCCATCGTTTCCCCCTCCGTAGCAACGTGGACATCGGAAGCACTATGGCGGCGTAGTTGGGTACAAATCGCCTATACCATGAAGCGACTCCCAGACTCCAGACCCCAGCTCCTTGCAGTTGGTGGGGGTTGTAGCTCCTTTATGGCAGCGATTTTGTCCGGATCGGTCTGGATACCGGCCTCACTGATCACATGTTCCAAGTATACTAGGCTTCGGCAGAAGAACTTGCACTTGGCCCGGTACAGGCATTCCATAGCCGCTTGAAGACCTCCTTGAGGTTTTGCATATGCTCTTCCCGATTAGCTCCTGTGACGATGATATCGTCTAGGTAGACAAAAGCGTGAGGCTCTAGGTCTGGCCCGATGACGCTATCCAGGGTCCTTTGAAATGTCGCTGAAGCCGAATGCAATCCAAACGGCATTACTCGCCACTGGAATAATCCTCGTCCAGGCACGGTGAATGCGGTACAAGCGCGACTTTCCTGAGCCACTGTGATCTGCCAGTAGCCGTTTTTCAGGTCCAGGGTAGAGATATAGCGCGCGATCCGCAGGCGCTCCAGGATGTGGTTGATGCGCGGAAGCGGGTACGCGTCCGGCAAGCTGTGTGCGATTAACTGCCGGAAATCGACACACATTCGCATTTCCCCAGTCTTTTTCCTCACCAGAACAATGGGAGCACTGTGCGGACTCCGTGATGGTTCGATCCTCCCATCCCGGAGTAGCTCATCGACTTGGTGGCTGATGATCTGCTTTATGGCCGGGTTCTTTGGGAAATACCGCTGCTTCAGTGGCTTTTCGTCCCGAATGAGAATTTGGTGCTCCGCGATGTGGGTCACCCCGGCCAATCCGTCAAATCGCTTCAGCTCCTCCTCGAGGAACGCTAGGGTTCGGGGTTCCATAGGGTCGCCTGTGAGTGTCTGTGGCTGCTGTTCTTCCAGACATTCGGCGATGGCAGCGAGATTTGCCGTAGGCTTATCATGGCTGGCTTGGTTTCGGAACGGGTTTCTTTTCACGGGCCACTTCTGCGTCCGCTAGCGGAGTCAATCCGTACTCGCTGGCCCCTCCGCAAACCGCAGGCGGCGGGGGATCGCATGACATAGTTGAACCCGGTCGTCCTGGAGGCCGGGAGGGTGCGGCTGGTACCGCTCGAGAGTTCGGGGACGCCGGCGACGACGATGTGGCCGTGGTGGCCCTTGGAGACGGCAGCGGCGATGATGTGCCCGTGGCGGCCCTTGGAGCCGATGGCGACGACGATTATTATTATTATTATTATTACTGGGGCCTTATTGCACCGCGACCAGATGTTAGGTCTTTTGTGCCAGCCTGTAGGATTAAGGTAGAGCCTCTATTCCTAGGCTTCTGATAAAGGAGAGCACTTTGGCGAGGTCTATCTCTTCCAAAATCCTCTAGGGGGGGATAAGTTCACCTCCTAGTTGTTGAAGTCGATGTCTGATTAGTGAAGGGCACTCACATAAAACATGTTCTGATGTTTCTGGCTCCAGCTCACAGAATCTACCTGTGTCGATTTCTGAAAGTTTTAATTTCCTAAGGTGATACCGTAGGTTGCAGTGACCTGTTAGGTAGCCTGTTAGAGTGCAAGTCTCACTCTTTTTTAGATTGATGATGCGTTTGGATCGCGACATCTGGGGGACGAGAAATTGTTTGGCTTGTCTCAGCCCTGCACTGTCGGTCCAGTGACAACTTATCTCCTTTTCCTCTCATTTCCTGACCAGTTAACTTTTGTGTCCTTTCGAAAGTCCACAGAATGGTTCAGGGCCGATTAGTGGTGTCATCGCCACGCGTTTTGCAAGGGAGTCTGCCACCTCGTTTCCTATATGGCCTTCATGCCCTGGCACCCAGCCCACCGTTAAGGTGTTTTTGGAGGCAAGGGCGTTCAGCTGCTGGAAACAGTTTTCTACAAGTCTGTAGGTGATCGTAAAAGATCTCAGCGCTATGAGCGCCGTCTGACTGTTAGAGATGTAAATCCGTGCGTTGAGGACTTTCCCATGGCTATGGATTTGTTGAACCTTGGTCCGAAAATACCAGCCCCGTTGCCACCGTTTTCCAACTTCGATCCGTCAGTGTACCACGTTTGTGATCCACTGGGCAGAGATATTGATTTTGTTGTCCAGTCGTGTCTGGTGTACAGGACTACAGAGAAGTTTCTGTGGAAAACAAGTTTTGGTTTCTGCTCGTCAGTTATACGCAGAATGGGTTCGTTTATTAGGGGTTCGAGTACCCGTAGATGCCCAGTTAGATCACCACTTTTTATATCGGTGATGTTTTGGAGTCGAAGTGCCCCCAGGCAGGCCTCCTTTTTCAGGGTGATGGGTAGAGGGGGTATGCTAGTTATAACTCCAAGTGCTGCAGTGGGGCATGTCCGGATGGCTCCAGTGATGCCTATGCAGACTAGTCGTTGTATTTTGGTAAGTGCAGCTGCAGCTGTCTTCTGGGTAGATTTCGTCCACCAAGCAAGAGATGCATAGGTTATGATCGGTTTTACCACAGTGTTAAAAGACCAGTAGATCATTTTGGGACTTAGGCCCCATGTTCTACCGAAAAGCCTATTGCAAGCAAAGTATCCTCGAGTTGCTTTGTTAATGGTCTTTTCAAGGTGTGCGTTCCAGTTGAGCTTGGAGTCAAGTATAACTCCCAGGTAGTTAGCTTCAACCGAAAAGTCAATGGTTGATCCATTTAGGGATAGTCTTTTCAGAGAGAGAGACCTCTTCCTGGTAAATGGAACTAGAACAGAATTGGTGCAGTTTTCGCTGCAATAGGCATGGATAAATTCCATCTGGTCCAGGGGATTTGTATGGACTAAAACCTTGTATGGCCCATTGTACGCTATTTTGATGAAACAGTCTAAAGGGCATGATTGATAGGGGGGATCCCTTCTCTCAGCCCCATTGGAGTCTGCCACAATAGCCACGCGCAGGTGTGGGCACTCTCCAATCCCAGAGAGGTAGGTTGGTGCCTCACTTTCTGAGATGGGTTGCTCCATGGCCACGCACCCAGGAAAGTGAGTAGTTAGGAGTAGACTACTCATTTCCTTTGGGTTGTTTGTGTGGGTTCCATCTGGCTTTTTCAACGTACAAATGCCGTTTGAGTGGTCTTTGGAGAGGGCTTTTTGTAGGCTGACAGATTCCGGGAGAGTTGAAATCTGCCCGCAGTGTTGGCGCCACGTAGCCCGTTTTGACCTTCTCAGCTCTTTGTTGTATAGCGCTAACGCGGATTTGTAGGAAACCCAAGTGGCCTTCCCTTTCCTTACCTTATTGAAGAGCCTTCGCGCAACTTGTTTTAGATCGTCAACGCTCTTGTTCCACCAGGGAACAGCCCGACTGATCTTACGAACTTTTTGTTCGCAGCTGACGTTATATGCCGATTTAATGTTTGTATGAAGCACAGTAGCCTCACGCTCTAAATTGTCTATTGTTAGTATCGGACGGGCAGTCTCTGGATTGCTCAAGTTCAAAACAGAAAAGATCCCAGTTTGTGTTTTTGGGATTTCTAGTAACTAGGCTACATTGCAAGGCACCTCCTATATCAGATCTGATGTGCTGGTGATCTGACATAGTGATCTCATTCGCAACGTGCCAGTTTGAGACAGCGGACAACATATTCAAACTACAGAGAGTTAGTTCGAGGACTTCCTCTATAATTGCATTGATAAACGTAGGCTCGCTGCCTTGATTTAGTAAACCTATGTTATTACTAATTATGTACTCAAGAAGGTACTCACCTCATTTGTTGCAATTATCCACCAGAGCCGGTTTCTCTGGCAGTACTCTACCAGGGCACAGGTAGCCGCCGGAGGCACATCGTCAGTGTCGCCGGGTAGATAGGCAGAGGCCAACACTGCCTCTTGCTCGCCATGTGCAGTGGGTATTTTAACCCAAACCGCCACCAGGTCCTCAGTGATGAACTGTGATAGGGGAACAAACGATAGATTTTTGTTTATTAACAAAGCCGCTCTAGGGCGAGCTTGGCCGTTTGCATATAGTAGCTTACCAGATGGGGTGCTTAGCCCCAGGACTTGTCCGGCATTTACCCATGGTTCCTGGATAAATGCTATGTCCATTGTAGCAAACCTCTCACAGAGGACGTCAGACGCGGCCTTTGCGTGGTGGAGGTTTGCTTGGAGACATCTAAGGTGTCTCCGGGTGTTGGGGAGGGTGGGGGGAGGAGGACGGGACATTAGCCCGCTCTCTTGCGGCCCCTGGCCGCCATCTTCCGGCCTCGGTTAGTGCTCAGAAGGGCCTCCTCCTCAGGTGTGCGCCTCACACCCTTGTTTACGCGCCCTGTTCCGCTCGTGATGCGCCCGTAGAGGGGAGGGCGCATAATTTTCCTCGGTGGCATGGGCTCTTGGGCAACTATAGTGCCGCTAGCCTCTGTGCCTGCGCGGGTTGTGCCATCAGCGGCATTCTTTCTCGTTGTCGCAGCCGTGCCCTGTGTTGCCTTGGAGCAGGTGGGCTTCTCCGCTGCGAGAGCAGGAGCCACCGCCTGCGTCTTCGGCTGCGCGCTGACCTTTGGCTTGAGTGTAGCTGTGCCCCACGCGAAGGACAGCTGGTATGCCAGCGACTTCAGTCGATTGGCCGAAACTGGATCCAGCGCAATCGTGATGATGGCCATGCTCTGCCTCATTTCACGGTGGAAGACACTCCAGTCTCCCACTCGCAGGCCGCTGTTCTGGCCCTCGTCGAGCTTGAGGATCTCGTCCGTCTTCATTTCCGCGTTTGGAAGCGGAAAGTACCCAATGAAGACAGCGGCACGTGGAGCCTCTGCCTCTGGGACCACCTTGATGTGGGCGTCCTTCCACAGCCGTAGCTTTGGCACCTCTGTGCATAGCCACTCGGATGTCTCCGCATTCCCACACGTTACGGCCATTCACCCTGGTCGAAAGGTGCAGCCAGAGAACAGCGGCTTCACAGAGCCGTGTCTCAGGGCCATCACTCTCGATAGGATGGCGGACTGAATAGTGTTCAGTTGTTCGGTCGTGAGGAGGCGACGACGATGCGGCCGTGGTGGCCCTTGGAGACGGCAGCGACGATGATGTGACCGTGGTGGCCCTTGGCGACGATGACGATGGCGACGAGGATGCACCCGTGGTGGTTCTTGATGACGATGACATGGCCCGAGAGCCCGATGCTGTGGTGACCGGTCTGGTCCTCGGAGACGGCGATGACGATGATGTGGCCGTGGCGGCCCTTGGAGCCGATGGCTACGACGATGGTGGTGCTTGACCACGTAGGTGGCGCTGAGTGACCTCGTCCAAAAATCCGGCAAGAATCAGTGG
This sequence comes from Drosophila triauraria, assembly GCA_014170255.2. Lineage (NCBI taxonomy): Eukaryota > Metazoa > Arthropoda > Insecta > Diptera > Drosophilidae > Drosophila > Drosophila triauraria. The sequence goes on from JABJVT010000007.1 coordinate 10,648,730, forward strand.
CGTCGATGGCCGGAACGAGGACTGGCAAAGCTGCGCTGCGTCAGTGGTGGCTCTCGGTCACGCTGGCGGCGGCGTTAAACGGCCGGATCGAGGCCTAGAGATGCTGCACTGCGTCGGTGATTCTTCCCGACCACGTTGGTGGCGGCGCTGAGCGGCCTGGACACAAGTCCGGCGGGGATCCGCGGTGTCGATGGCCGGAACGAGGCCTGGTGCTGGCGTTGTGCGGCCGAACCAAGGTCTGGCGAGGATCGGTGGCGTCGATAGCGACGCCCACTTTTAAATGGGACGAGAAAAGTTTCCCGTTGCGAATAGAGGTGAGAGAGCCCCAACCAAAACTATGGCGGCAGTCGTGCGCGTATAAGAATTTACTTTGTTTTGCGACCTGGTTTTTCTGGTGCTTGGCGTGTGTAACGACCCTGTCTGTTTTGCTGAGCTGGCGCGCGTCTGACGTGTGCGACGACCCTGTCTGTTGCGGCAAAAAAGCTCCTAGCGTCGCTGCTGGTGCGAGTGGTGTCCATTGGTGGCCTAAGTTGTGTCTGGCGAGGATCTTTATGCGCTGTCGTGATCGGCACGCGTGCCGGGGCGTAAATTTGGTGGACACCGGCTCGTCCTCCGCTCGTCCCTGTTTGGGCGCCAAGCTGTAAGGATGTTTCTTTGGCTGGGATGGAGCTCAGTCTCCAAAGAACCCCCACGCAGAGAAATCGTCTCTAAACATGGACAGAAGTCAGCGCTCCCAGTTTTGGGACAGGCTCCCACTGTTCGGGATGGGTGTGCGTCAACCGGAATCGAGACGGAAAGCTATGCAAGTGGAAAGAAAACCCGTACTTGCACGCCTTCACGTCTGTGCACGTGGCTGCCACCAAGGTCCAGTTGCGCAGAGGAATCTTCACAAAAACGCAACCGGCTTGGCTTAGGCCACTGTTTTAGCACACGCGGATCAGGGCTCTGAGGGTCAGGGAATAAATAAATCCAACTCGGTGTGTGTTCGATGTTCTTATTGTCCGTTTTCTGTTTCTTTTTGGTTATGTCTTGGGCTTGTTTTCTTCCTCTTTTCTATATATTTTCCCTAGCCGCGCTATTTTCTTTCCCTATCTCCCTATCTCTCTCTCTCTCGCAGTCTACTCACTAGGGTCCTTTATGTCCTGATCCTTGGTGTCCTTCTTGTCCTTGGTGTCCTGCATGTTTCTTAGCTTCGATGTGTCGTCTGGAACTTGTGTCGAGTGAAAAGAGCGGGACTGGCAGCCGCAGGGCTTATATAGCCAGCCGGGCTCTCGCTTCTCAACACTTACACTCCACGTTGCCAACACTGGGGAACATGCATAGATCGCCTAATCCGAACGTGTGTAGATCGCCTAATCCGCTGAGTAGAGCGCCTGATTAGCTGTGATCCTAAATAACACACTAAATAACGCCTGTTTAAACTACTGGCTAACGGCCGAAGTTTTGAACTTAACGGCTCTCTTGGCTTCTTGCCTGGCTCCGTGGCCTATCCTAACTTTATACTAGTTTCTTAATATCTACCAATATGAACATCTTAAATCTACTCACTGGATGTGGGGCAGCGGCCATCTTCGCCAACCGACGAGTCGTATGTAAGCATCTCTCCTCCAAGCCGTCAGCGAATGCCGGTGTTGCCACGCTCTCCAGCCAAGCGGTCACCAGGTAGCAGGCCGTGCTATACCCGACTGCCTGGGGTTCCGTGACGTTCAGCCGTGCCAACCTCGCTATGGTGCTGGGCTCGTCGTCTTGAGCTGGCGGCTCCTCCTGCTGTCCGTGGGGTCCGGCAGATCCACTGCTCACCTCGCAGTCTTACGACGGGTCGCGAAGGATGGTGGACTGGGAGTCTGCGTCTCCGTCGCGGACAAGAGGTGGAGGCGGAGGTGTTTCTCCCGGGTCGAACGGTGGCGGCGCGATGCGCCCCGCGTGTTTCGATATCACGGAGTCGGTGCTGATGGTAACGGCTCGTGGTGAGGGAGAACGGGTTGAGTCGCACCATGGCGGTACTCATACTCCTCGTTGTCGGAGATGGTGATGGTGTGCTAGTAAATGTAACGTATTAGCTTGGGTCTTATAGTGTGAATCCTACCTATTGTGCGGCTTGAGATACTTATGGTTCTGATTACAAGTTCAGAGTTCTTAGCTTACATGGCGGCTTAACCTAACTACGGTAGCGCGGGTGCCCCGCTTGACTCACGTGACCCTGATTGACGTTGGCTTATTCGAAATGGACTCGTCGATGGGTGGCTTTCTTGGACTGGAGACTCGGGGCTCAGGGCGAAAGCCTTTGTGTATGGCTCTGCCTCGTTGTCCACTGTGTCTTCTTCGCCGTCGGCTTCTCTGGTTCTGTACTCTTTGAGATCCGGGAGACTGGAAGTCCGCCGTTTCCTAGAGCCCCGCAGTTGTAGGCGCACTACATTCTGGGACAGGAACTTCACCACTTTGTATGGTCCGGTATACTTCGGAGCCAACTTGGCGTTGAATCCCACGCTGGCCTTGGACAGGTGATGGGTACGGACCAGCACCCATGATCCCACCAGCACGCCGCCGTAAATTGTAGTACCGCTGCTGTTCCTTGGATGCCCGCTCGTTGTTCTCTCGTGCGATGGCATATGCCTCCTGTAATCCTTTACCTCGGTCTTCGGGTGGCTGGGGCGTGGTACTTGAGCTCGGCGTAACCTTGTCGTACCAGGCCCCGGCAGGCGTGGCTCTCGGCCCTGGACTAAATAGGTGGGGCTGAATCCCGTGCTGTCCGAGATGCTGGAATTCACTGCAAGCGAGATCTCTGGCAGTAGCTGGTCCCAGGATCGCTGGTCGTCGCGGTTTATTGGGCGATCATAGTTTTGATCGTCCGGTTCGCACGCTCGGTCGGGTTCTGTTGCGGCGAGTACGGGGCCGTGTACTGGATCTGGACGCCGGCCCGTTTGCAGAGTGCCTTAAACCCTCGACTCGTGAATTGCGCGCCGTTGTCGCATATCAGCGTGCGTGGGGTTCCGAATCGGGAGAGGATGCGATCGCGAAACGCCAGTTCCAGCTGGGCCGTCGTCGCCTTCCGCAGCGGTACGATCTCGACCCATTTCGAGAAAACGTCCAGGAAGACCAGTAGCATTGTATTCCCGCGACGAGACCGGGGTAGGGTCCGATGAAGTCTGCGCTGACCATTGTAAAGGGTTCCTCTAGGCGACTGGTGAGCATCTTCCCCGCGGGTCTAAGCTGACTCGCCTTGAACCGCTGGCAGGCCTCGCAGCACCTTACGTGTCGGCGAACGTCCCGATGTATTCCAGGCCAGAAATAGCGCATCCCCAGATGCCCTGCCGCGGGTGGTCGTGGCACTCCTCCAGCGCGTGTCGTCGATTAGGGTTGTGAAAATAAGTAAAAATATCGTATCGATGATATATCATTTTTTGAAAAATATCAAATTGATAAAATATATATCACCCAAAACATCGATATATCGAGTATATTCGATATTAATTTGATTAAACACATTTTTCGTCTAAAACCCCAAAAATAGATTTTCTTTCAGTTTTAAATCTTTTTCATATTTATTATATATATATATATTAACAGAACATCAATTCTTGAGATCACTTGGAATCGCATATTTCGGAACACATATGTGTAACAAATTGATGAGTCCTTCTTTTTCCGCACTGTGAACAGGCAAGTTGTCTTTGCAAATCATATAGACGATCGCCTCCGTTATTTCTTTGTTTTTTTTCTAAAACGTAAAGGTACATTTTTAATCAATTAATTAAGATAATTAATTCATAAGGTCCAAAATTGCTTACCTGTCGAAGTTGACGAACTCTTGAATGCGTTCTCAATCGAAAGTTGCTCAACATTTTTATTGAGTTTGTCATCTTGTGTAGGTTTCTGAATGTAGTGTAAATATGAGAGAAATTAAAAAAAAAATAAGTTTTGAAAAAGAGAAAAAATAAACTTTGCATTAAATTATGTGTTACAGAGCTGAAAATATGTTTATCATAATGATGTGCTTTAATTTTTTAAACACATAATTAAATTACTTTTATTGTATTATTTGGTTTTATTTTTAATTAACACTAAAACACCTTAAGTCAATAAAAAAAAAGTAGTAGTGCGTTTATTTTTCTTTTATATGTATATTGAATTTTCTAAAATTTGCATAGCCTTCTTAACAGATAATTTTAATTTATGAATACCCTAGTACAATAAAAAATAATAATTTAGTATATTAGTACTAATCGTATGCATCAATTTAGCGAAACACTAATAACAAACACAAATAATTTATCGCCAAGTAAATTCTAATTGTGTATTTCTATTATTTTTCCGACTGTATTTTTACATGTTGAAACTGTATTTGTACCGAAAGAACACGCACACACATGGGAAAATAAGCGCCATGTTACTAACACCAGCGGTGCAACGCAGGCGGTACAAATTCATACACAACTATTGTTATGTACCACATATATGTACACTAACTGTACTCCTAAAACACACACACATTGCAGCAATTAGCTTGGAATATTTTGAAGTAATATGACTTACTTGTAAAATGTCTACAAAACTTCAGAAAAATGCTGCCACGCGCTCATGTTCACAAATTTTCAGATTAGTGTGGCCAATACGGAAATATCAAAATATATCCCCGAAATATATCGATATTCGATATATCAGGTTAAAAATATCACGATATAAATATATATTTTTATTCAAAAAATAGCGATATATTGATATTTTGATATATTTTTCACATCCCTATCGTCGATGCTCTGTGGGAACGCACAGCTTCCATGGGCTGATGCCCTCGTCGGGTGATGGATCGCCGAGGTGGCGGTACAGTTGTCCGTTCTCTCTGGCGTAGTCCGGAAACTTTTCCGGTTGGACGTTCCAGTTTGGCTCGGATCCACTTGCACGGTGATACTGCCTCCTGTAGCTGGTGGAGCGTGTCCAGTGGTTGGCACGACAGTGCATCAGCGACCACGTTCTGGTTACCCTTCCTGTAGTGCACGTCGAATTGGAACTGCTGGAGCTCCAGCGCCCAGCGAGCGATCCGCCCGGTCGGGTTTTCAATGTTATTCAGCCATTTCAGGGCTAAATGGTCTGTGATAACATCGAACCGATACCATTCCAGGTAGCACCGGAGTTTCCGAATGGCCCAGACGTTTTCCTCGGATTTCACTAGTCGCCGGCTAGCGTACTCCACCACTCGTTCACCTTCTTCTGCTTGCTGCGTCAGGACTGCTCCGAGTCCGTAGTCGCTGGCGTCGGTTTGCAACTGGAACTTCCGGGTGAAAGCCGGGCATGCCAGCACCGGCGCTTCAGTGAGCTTGCTCTTCAGGTCTTCGAACGCGAGTTGCTGTGGTTCCTCCCAGAGCCATCGTTTCCCTCCGTAGCAACGTGGACATCGGAAGCACTATGGCGGCGTAGTTGGGTACAAATCGCCTATACCATGAAGCGACTCCCAGACTCCAGACCCCAGCTCCTTGCAGTTGGTGGGGGTTGTAGCTCCTTTATGGCAGCGATTTTGTCCGGATCGGTCTGGATACCGGCCTCACTGATCACATGCCCCAAGTATACTAGGCTTCGGCAGAAGAACTTGCACTTGGCCCGGTACAGGCATTCCATAGCCGCTTGAAGACCTCCTTGAGGTTTTGCATATGCTCTTCCCGATTAGCTCCTGTGACGATGATATCGTCTAGGTAGACAAAAGCGTGAGGCTCTAGGTCTGGCCCGATGACGCTATCCAGGGTCCTTTGAAATGTCGCTGAAGCCGAATGCAATCCAAACGGCATTACTCGCCACTGGAATAATCCTCGTCCAGGCACGGTGAATGCGGTACAAGCGCGACTTTCCTGAGCCACTGTGATCTGCCAGTAGCCGTTTTTCAGGTCCAGGGTAGAGATATAGCGCGTTCCGCAGGCGCTCCAGGATGTGGTTGATGCGCGGAAGCGGTACGCGTCCGGCACGCTGTGTGCGTTTAACTGCCGGAAATCGACACACATTCGCATTTCCCAGTCTTCTTCCTTGGGACAATGGGAGCACTGTGCGGACTCCGTGATGGTTCGATCCTCCCATCCCGGAGTAGCTCATCGACTTGTCGCTGATGATCTGCTTTATGGCCGGGTTCTTTGGGAAATACCGCTGCTTCAGTGGCTTGTCGTCCCGCATGAGAATTTGGTGCTCCGCGATGTGGGTCACCCGGCCAATCCGTCGAATTGCTTCCAGCTCCTCCCTCGAGGAACGCTAGGGTTTGGGGTTCCATGGGCTCGCCTGTGCCTGTGGCTGCTGTTCTGACATTCGGCGATGGCTGCCGTAGGTTTATGGCTGGCTTGGTTCTTCTTTTCTTCTGCGTCCTGTAGCGGAGTGACTGGAGTCCCCGGCGGCGTCAATCGGGCCTCGCGAGGGCCTCGGGGGGGCTGGGGCCGGCCACGCTGCCCTGGTGCCCTTGGAGACGGCGGCGACGATGATGATTGGTGGCCTGATTGGCTGGCGATGGCGACGACCTTGTCCAGCCGATGGCGCGACTCGTGGGGCCGGCCCTCACCGCGACAATGGCGATGGCGACGGCGATGCGGTGGGTGGCCCTTGGATACGCGTTCGACGATGATGCGGCCGTGGGTGGCTTGGCAACGATGACGATGACGACGACGATGCGGCCGTGGTGGCCCTTGGTCGATGGCGACGCGATGCGGCCGTGGTGGCCCTTGGCGACGCCGATGGCGACGATGTGCGGCCGTGCGCGACTTGTACCCGATGGCGACTGACGATGGCCGGCCGTGGTGGTCCTTGGCGACAATGACGATGGCGACGACGATGCGGCCGTGGTGGCCCTTGGCGATGGCGACGCGGCGGCGTGATGTGCCCTTGGCGACGATGACGGTGGCGAGATGCGATGTGGCCGTGGTGGCCCTTGGCGACGATGACGATGAGGATGCGGCCGTGGTGGTTCCGGATGACGATGATGATGGCCCTTGGGCCCGGAGACTGCGACGACGACGACGACCGTGGCTTGGCTCGATGACGACGATGCGGTGGTGGCCCTGATGGCGTGACGATGCGACGGTGGCCCCGATGATGTGCCGTGGTGGCACGATACGGTGACTGCGGCGACGATGCCGACGTGGTGGCCCTTGGCGACGACGATGATGTGGCCGTGGTGGCCCTTGGAGCCGATGGCGGCGACGACGATGACGACGACGACGAGGATGCACCCGTGGCGGTTCCTGATGACGATGCTAACACAGCCCGAGAGCCCGTTGATGCTGTGGCGTCACTCGACTGCTGGAGTGGATTTCGTGGGTATCCACCGATTACGACACCAGCTCGGGGTGGGTCTGCGGCTGTCGGGTCTGCAGGCAGTGTCTCGGGCGTGGTTATCGTCGTTGCGTCTCGAGGGGGCGCCGGAAAGAGTCGCAAGCAAGTGCGACCACAGATCAGGGAAGCCTGGATGACGCACAAGAAGTCGATCCCTAGGATAACGTCGCACAGTGGTCGATATCGCTCATCTAGCAGCATTTAATTAATAACTTCTGAAATACTTGTTCGATTTTATTCATTTTTTTTTTATAACGTAAGAAACATTTTAAAGAATAACTATATGAAAACAAAACAAATATTTTTTATTCCCCATCTGAATTATTGTCGTCAGAGTCTTCACAAATATTATCTAAATTTTCTTTGCAAAGTAGCTCGATTACATATTTATCTAAATATATATTTTGTTTTTGGAATTGAATTTGTTTTGTAAATTGGTTATTAAAGGGTCGGATGAACATAGAAGTGCATGGATCAAGTCCTCCATGGTGTTCCTTCTCGAGTTCTTCCTTGTGTGGTGCTCACGGATATTGCGACAGTCTTTGTTCCTTGCTTCCAATGCTTCTTCTGACATTTGTCCTATAGGAAGCGGCACAACTTCAATAATGTCAGCTCCATGAATTAAAATTTTATGTATAGAGCATGGCATGTAAAACCATGGATACTCATCTACAAAAGCTTTGCGGTATCGAAAGCATATTGTCGAAAGATATTAGTATCGATTTGATATCCACAAGCCAAGGCACGAAGAATTGTGCTAAGTCTGCAAATTAGCTTCTCGTTTACTCCAGTCAGTTCAGACGCCAATCGTGGTTGTTGAAAAAACGTCTGGCTGTATTGCCACTGTTAGTATTTCCGGAGGTTGCTGTAGGAATGTCGGCCAACAGTGACATATGAATTCTTAGATTTTCTTGAATTTTGCGTTTTGTTTGATGAACTATATCTTTATCTGCTTCTCTAACTTGCCATTTTTTATTGGTAATCTATAAGCGATGTGTAAGATGCACTCAAAACAACGAATCCATGCATGCAAGGTCGACAAACCAAATCGGTATAAATTCTCCCGAGGTTGTAATGTCTGGAGTAACTTTAAGTCGTTCATTACCTTTGGTGAAGCTTTACAGATACCACATATTTGTGAAGACGATTCTGCAACAACGTTGAAAACTTTACCATCAATCATTGTCATGTGAAAATCATGATATAGTTTAAATTTTCCTATATCTGTTGGAATGATATTCAGAATTTGCTTTTCAATGTTTTCTACTTCAATACGAACCAAATCTGTGGTTTCTTTTGGCAAATTATTTTAATGGGTCTACAGTAGCGGGTTGAAGATGGTTTTAGATTTTTCCAAATCACAGTAGAGCCGAGCTTTATTTGTAAAGGCACTAAACAAACTGCAAACAAATATTCATCTGTCAGTCTGTTTTCACAATCCCCTAAGCTTTGACGATAATTAGAGTGACCGCTACTTCCATCGCAGCCCCATTTGTAGATAACAGTAATTTTTCATCGCAAAGTAACGAAGTTTTGTGAAATGCATCTGGTTGTGATTCAAAAATTCTAGAAACTGTGTGATCTACCATACTTTGTAAACTTATTTCAGCAACTGACTCTGATACCACAATTTCGCTGGGGTAGCACCTTTTTTAGCTGCTAGAATAGCTTCATATGGTGGATATATATTGGCATTCTTCACCTTTGCTCCTGCTTGCATCAATTTATATGAATACTTTGTAAATTTGCCATCAATATACAAAACCAATGCTTCATCTGGTGTGTATTGAATGGGAAGCAATACATCCGTAGAGTCACATTTCTTCATTTTTCTTGCTATTCCAGCTGTTGATTGCATCATTGAAACAACTGTGGATTCGCTTCGTTTACCAGCCTTGTAAAGGCTTGAACTAGTCGCTACCATAAGTTCATCGCATGTTGCGTGTTGAAGCATTCCAGTTATTTTCATTTGTTTTGTTTTTGTGAACAATCAACAAACCGCTTTTCTGGTCGTCCAGCTTTAGTTGTAGGATCTATTAAAATAAGAGAACCATCCAGCCACTGTTTGTGAGTTTCCTCGAATTTCCTCAATATACGATGACTTTTCTTCCATCTATCCGCCAAGTGTGAGATAAAATTGCTCAGTTTGATATAAACTTCCTTAAGTTCATAGTCTTCATACAAATTTTTATCTAAAAGTTTGCTAAAACATATCCTTCCACCGCCGATACTTTGCGAAGAGGTATTTTTCATTGTACCAGACCAAGAAAAGTTCACGTTTGATCACCGACATTGGACCTAAAAGGAATTTTTCTGTAAGGTTGCTCGAAGTTGCACACCATTTTGACACAGGACGAGGACAACGATATATATTAACGAATTAAAGGAAAATTAGATTGGATGACGATGGATGAGTCTACTTCACACCCATCAAAGTTTAGGTCAGCTTAATAAGAAAGACATTCAGTATTAGTAAATTCAACTTTGAATTCAGATTAGAACATTTAAGAACAGGTCACAAACACAGTATTAAGTAAATATACATACCTATATCTTCTGTTCAAAACAGATTTCTTCCTTTTTCCTTTTGTTTTAATTATACAAGCGTTTTACCAAGCATCGAAAAAATGGCGGGAAAGTTGCACGTACCAGTATGGTGCGCATATAGTATGTTTATAAGCTCACAGCTGTGAAACTATCGATAAAAACGAAAATACTAAATATGCCCCAAAACAGGGGATTATAGTCTTTTATAAAATAAATTAATTTATCGACAATCGAAACTTTGAAATTTGAATTAAATGACGCTAGATTGACCATATCGACCACTGTGCGTCGTCCAGGATCGTTGGTAACACCAGGAGGGGTAGCTCGGCCTCTTGTCGGTCCAGTCTGACGCGTGCCCACACGGCCTTGGTGACTTCTTGGGAGGAGCCGTCAGCCAGAGAGATCCGCGTTCGCACTGCCCTTTTGTTGGTGGCTGTGGCCAGAGTTTGGGCCACTTGCTCGCTCACGAAGCTGCGTGACGCTCCGGTGTCCAGTGTGGCCAGAAATGGTCGTCCCTCGATGCTAATCGTCGCTACGATCCGCCCGTTCTCCAGTCGAAGTGGTGGCTTTATGGGTTGGGAAGTGTGCTGGCTGTCCCCGGCCGCTCCCAATTCGAGCGGGGATGCTGTCCGTTTCCCGACTGCCGACAACAGTTCACTGTCCGCACTCCTCTGCGTCCGCAATCCCAACAAAATAGGCGGGGCGGCCGAGTGCATTCTTTGGCGAAGTGGCCCACCTCTGCGCAGCGGCGGCAGGCACGCTGTATGTCCACAGGCCGGCTGTCCTCGTCGGAGATCATGTGATTGGTAGCTCCGATGGGCAGGGGACGTCGTTGGGCTCTCTTGTAGTCGTAGTCCTAGGGTACGGTGGTGACCTTTGTGTTTGGTCCGAGCCCATGGTGGCGAAGTTTGCGAGGGCGGCGTGCCGGATTGAGTCCCGATCCCGTGCGATCTCATATGCGGTGGCGAGTTGCGTCAGCGTTTCGAGGGTTGAGAACTCGTGGCGGCGGATAAAGAGCTGATACTCTGGCAACAAGTTCTCGTATATCCTTTCGAGCTCGTCTGCCAGAGTGTACTTCGCGCGCTGCATCATGAGTCTTAGGTCCACGAGGAAGTTCTTGAACGGCTCCCGCGGCTGTTGGTACCGGGTGCGGATCGTGTCCTCCAGCCTCTGAAAGTACCTTGGAGGCAGGAAGAACTCCAAGAACTCGGTCTTAAATAAGAGCCATGGCACAGAGTGCATGCGATAGGCTCGGTACCAGCCTTCCGCTCTTCCAGATCGTAACCCGGAGATGGCTCTGGGTACGTCGCTGATCCGGACGTTGTAGGCGGCTGCTCCTTCCTCTACCCGTTCCACGAAATGTACAGGGTCCGTTTGTCCGTCGAAGAGGATTCCCCAACTCCGTAGCTTCTCGGTCAGTACCGCTGCGGATATGGTATCGCGCGGTGCTCGGCCAGTGGAGGCCGTATTTGCATTCTGGGCTTCCGCGCTGGTGTTCGTGCGGCCTGGTGAGGGTGACCGCGTAGGTACGACCAGCTTCATGGAGCCTGCTTCCGGCATTGGGGACGTGGACCGTGATTGCACTTCCTTCGCGGATGGTGCCTCGGGATAGAGGGCTTCTAGTTGTGCGAGTCTAGACAGCGTGGTCTGGCTATGCTCTGTCTTCCCGATAAAGTCGGATAGCCGTGCCCGCAGCTCGACTACCGTTCCCGTTGTTTCTAATCCGAACTCCTTGAGGAGTCCCTCCAGTTCCTCCTTCCTGCGGTATCCGATCCAGCGGACGCCCATTGTGACCGGCTTTTCCTCCAGGTTGTGGGTTTCCGGGTGTTCCTTGATGTCCAGTGACCACGTTGGGACAGCGCGGAGCTGCCGAAACTAAGTTTATCGGGGATTACAGGCGTCGATGGCCGGAACGAGGGCTGACAGCGGCGTTGTGCGGCCGAAACTTGGCCTAGCGGTGCTGAGCTGCGTCGATGGCCAATGACCCCGTGGTGCGGCGGCGTAGAGCGGCCGGAACGAAGCCTGGCGGTGCTGAGCTGCGTTGATGGTGGTTCCTGACCACGTGGGTGGCAATGCTGAGCGGCCTGGCCGAAATCCAGCGGAGATCAGCGGCGTCGATGGCCAATGGCCACGTGTGCGGCGGCGTAGAGCGGCCGGTACGAGGCCTGGTGGTGCTGCGCTGCGTCGATAGTTGTCCACGACCCCGTTGGGGCGATGCTGAGCGGCCTGGCCGAAATCCGGGGTGGCTCAGTGGCGTCGATGGCCAATGACCACGTGTGCGGCGACGTAGGGCGGCCGGAACGAGACCTGGGTGGTGGCGCTGAGCGGTATCGGTGGCCAGCGACCCCCTTGGAGCGATGCTGAGCGGCCTGGCCGAAATCCAGTGCAGCTCAGTGGCGTCGGTGGCAGATGACCACGTGTGCGGCGGCGTAGAGCGGCCGGAACGAGACCTGGGTGGCGATGCTGAGCGGCCTGGCCGAAATCCAGCGGAGATCAGCGGCGTCGATGGCCGGAACGAGGCTTAGTGGCGATGCTGCGTCGGTGGCGGCACTGCGTCGGTGGCGGTGCTTCCCGACCACGTTGGTGGCGCTGAGTGGCCTCGCCAAAAATCCGGCAGGGATCAGTGGCTTCGATGGCCGGAACGAGGGCTGGCAAAGCTGCGCTGCGTCAGTGGTGGCTCTCGGTCACGCTGGCGGCGGCGTAAAGCGGCCGGAACGCGGTCTAGCGATGCTGCACTGCGTCGGTGATGCTTCCCGACCACGTTGGTGGCGGCGCTGGGCGGCCTGGACACAAATCCGGCGGGGATCCGCGGCGTCGATGGCCAAAACGAGGGCTGGCAGCGGCGCTGTACGGCCGAACCGAGGATCGGTGGCGTCGATGGCGACGGCCACGTTTAAATGGGACGAGAAAAGTTCCCCATTGCGATTAGAGCTGAGAGAGCCCCAACCAAAGCTATGGTGGCAGTCGTGCGCGTATAAAAATTGTTTTCTTATTGTCGTCTTGTGTTAACTTTGTCTTGCAACCCTGGTTTTTCTGGTACTTAGCGTGTGTAACGACCCTGTCTGCTTTGCTGAGCTGGCGTGTGTCTGACGTGTGCGACGACCCTGTCTGTTGCGGAAAAATAGCTCCTAGCGGCGCTGCTGATGCGAATGGTGTCCCTTGGTGGCCTAAGTCGTGTCTGGCGAGGATCTATATGCGCTGCCGTGATCGGCACGCGTGCCGGGGCGATTTGCGACGGTGCCGGGTGCTCTGGGTGGCCGGGCAGCTCGGCGACGGCCAGCGGCGCCTTATGGGGCTTTAGGCCATAAATTTGGTGGACACCGGCTCGTCCTCCGCTCGTCCCTGTTCGGGCGCCAAGCTGTAAGGATGTTTCTAAGGCTGGGATGGAGCTCAGTCTCCCCAGGATCCTTTACAACTAAATTTGTAAATAAGCGGGGACGAGTAGAGGCGGGTCACACAGTCGTGTGGCGCGCGGCGGGTCTTACTGGCGGGTCAGGACAGGCATTTGGGACTCGGATTTGGCCAGACGCGAACGAGTGAAAGCCGTCGCGTGCGTAACGGAGAAGGCACAGCGGAGGGGATTGGCCCGTACACTGTGTCAACTCTCGCCGCCTGGGGCGCTGTTTCACGCCCGCAGAGAATCGTCTCTAAACATGGACGGAAGTCAGCGTTCCCAGCTTTGGGGCAGGCTCCCACTGTTCGGGACGGGTGGGCGTCGGTCGAAACCAAGGCGGAGAGCTATGCAAGCGGAAAGAAAACCCGTACTTGCACGCCTTCACGTCTGTGCACGTGGTTGCCACCAAAGTCCCGTTGCGCAGAGGAATCTTCTCGAAAACGCAACCGGCTTGGCTTAGGCCACGGTTTGGCACACGCGGGTCGGGTTTGGGCTACTTGGGGCTTGGGTGCGTCGACCGGAATCGAGACTGAAAGCTATGCAAGCGAAAAGAAAACCCGTACTTGCACGCCTTCACGTCTGTGCACGTGACTGCCACCAAGGTCCAGTTGCGCAGAGGAATCTTCTCGAAACCGGCTTGGCTTAGGCCACTGTTTAAGCACACGCGGATCAGGGCTTTGAGGGTCAGGGAATAAATAAATCCAACTCGGTGTGTGTTCGATATTCATATTGTCCGTTTTTCTGTTTATTTTCTTGGTTATGTTGTGGGCTTGTTTTCTTCCTCTTTTCTATTCTATTTTCTTTCCCTATCTCTCCCTATCTCTCTCTCGCACTCTACTCACTAGGGTCCTTTATGTCCTGATCCTTGGTGTCCTTCTTGTCCTTGGTGTCCTGCTTGTTTCTTAGCTTTGATGTGTCGTCTGGATATTGTGTCGAGTAAAAAAGAGCGGGACTGGAAGCTCCAGGGCTTATATAGCCAGCCGGGCTCTCGCTTCTCAACACTAACACGCCGCGTTGCCAACACTGGGGAACGTGCGTAGATCGCCTAATCCGAACGTGTGTAGATCGCCTAATCTGCTGAGTAGAGCGTCTGATCAGTTGTGATCCTAAATAACACACTAAATAACGCCTGTTCAAACTACAGGCTCACGGCCGAAGTTTTGAACGGCTTCTTGCCTGCCTCCGTGGCCTATCCTAACTTAGTACTAGTTTCTTATTATCTACCAATATGAACATCTTAAATCTACTCACTGAATGTGGGGCAGCTTTAAAGGTGCTTCACATAGTTTTCATATTTTTAAAATAAAACAGTCGAGTGTTACCGACTGTGAGATACCCGGTACCCAAAGTATTGTGCATGAAATTAAAAAGCCCATGGACATGGAAAAATCAAAACGTTGACAAATGAGGCTGAGCAAATGAAGTTGAGCAATGTTCAAAAAAGACAAAATCTGCAGCTGTACGCTTCTGCATTACGAATTAATACTGCGCCCGAAAGCACGCAATATTTTTTTTCGATACTGCCTTTGTGGCTCAGCACATACAAACTTTATTGTTTATTAACTTTCATGTTTATCATCCGATTTTACTCAATTTTCAGAAAATGTCCGCAAATGCCTACTTATTTATTTTATTTATTTACTTTAAGCCAAAACTTACGACTATAGGTTATATACAGTTTGTTACGATTTTCGGGGCGAAAGTAGGCGTGTCCAAATTTTAAAACAAACTTGATCTGCGTGCAACAGATTCCAATGTTGTCACCAAATTTGGTAACTCTAGCTCTTATAGTCTCTGAGATCTGTTGTTTTACACGGACAGACAGACGGACCGACGGACATGGCTAAATCATTTCGGCTGGTGATGCTGATCAGAATATATATACTTTATGGAGTCGGAGATGCCTCCTTCTACCTGTTACATACATTCTCGGTTGGCACTAACTTATAAGTTCTTGTACTCTGTGGGTACCGGGTATAATAAACAAATCGCCTTCTTATTGAAAAAGTGTGGAAGCTTTGAGAAGTAACAATTGCTGTATATTACGCAACATAAAGCATAGCCCAGACGTCTAAGGGATGGGCAAGCGTTTTTATGCTAAAAAGTTCTGAGTTCTAAGCCCGCCCATGCCAAAGAATTTTTTCACATTTTTATTTCAGACTCTTATTAATTTTTTCTCCTCTTTATTCAATTAATACATTTTATATCAGTTCGGCAAAGTTCGGTTATAAAAGTGAATTTTGTTATTCTTTATAATTTCTTGGTCACGCTCGTTCTATTCTGTAGTTTGGGGCAATTTTATTGGTCAGCAATCGATCTTTTTTCTCTTTCACACACACTTGTTTTGTGCACCTCTATTACAATAAACAAATTGCCTTCTGATTAAAAAAGTGTGGAGGCTATTAGAAGTAACAATCGCTGTCTATTTCTGATTATGGAGCATAGCCCAGGCGTCTAAGCGATGGGCAATCGTATTTTATTCAAGAAAATTCTGAGTTCTAATCCCGCTTATGCCAAAATTTTTTTCCACATTTTTAAATCAGATTCTTATTCATTTGTTCTCTTTGTTCAATTAATAAAATTATATCAGTTCGGCAAAGTTGGGTTATACAAGTGAATTTTGTTATTTTTTGTCATTTCTTAGTCACGCTCGTTCTTTTCTGTAGTTTGGCGCAATTTTTTTGCTGAACAGTCGATCTCTTTTCTCTTTCAAACACACACATTTTATTACAATAAAAATAGAAGCTATTAGATGTTGACAATTGCTGGCAATTTTATTTCAGTTCTGCCAAAATTAGGTTAACAGTTGTTGAAGCATACTTAGTATGAAAATGGCGCTTTATTTGAAATATAGGTAGTGGCCCAGCCGATTCATTTGCGTTTTGCAAAATTGGCCCGAGCTCAATCCCACAAAAAACCAAAATATTTTCTTTTTTATATTTTTATTCTACACTATTTTTTCTAGTTTCTCTCGTGTATAATAAAAAAGGAAAAGGAAGAAATGCAAAAAAAAAAACAAGTGAAAAAGCTACTGTCGAGTGTGACCGACTGTGAAATACCCGGCTCTTATAGTCTCAGAGATCTGTTGTTTCACACGGACGGACAGACAGACAGACAGACAGACAGGCGGATAGTGAAGTGGCGGAGTACAGCAGCGTACCGCAGTGCTCCTGATAGTTACCGCGCTGGCCCGCTTTGCCACAGTGGAGGCCGGTCCAAAGGAGTCCATATGGCAAGGAGATGCCCCGGTGATGCCCAATTGGCTGGGGCGCAACTGCTGGAGTCCATGAGGGGCCTGGTGGCTCCACTGATCGGATGCCCCAGCTTGGCCCAGGGGTGAGAGAGTGTTTGTTGTGCTTTCTCTTTCACTGTCTCTTTGTCCATAATGCTTTCTCTTTGTTTAAATGTGACTACGCCCACTGCAACTTGCTGGTAATGACAGCTGATCGCACAGTCAGCTGATCGCCAGTGTTGGACAACGCGCAAATACAAAAATCTGGCAGCTCTGCCCACCAAGTGGCGCTGGCAGGTTGATGTTTTTTGCCAATAGGGATCGCTGTCGCGTCTGCTAATGCACGCTGACAGCTGGTCGTAGCTATGGGACTCGTACGCGATCGCAGCCGGAAACGGTAGCACACTTTACCGCGCTGCCGTGCGATTTTCCTTGAATGGAGGTCCTGGATCCTTCGATATGAACTCCTTTTTTACAAAATGTGTTCCGTTATACTATCCGTCAATCTCCAATAAGCCTCCCTGGTTTAGTAAAGAGTTGACTCGCCTCAAAAACATTAAGTCCAATCTTTATTCTAAATTTAAACGCAACGGTTATCAAGCTGTTCATTCTCGCTATTTAGCGGCTCGGTCAAAGTTTACCGTGCTTAACGCGCAGTGTTACAAAAACTATTTGACTCGTTGTAGGGTTCAGTTTGCGCAGGACCCAAAACAGTTTTATAATTTTGTCAACACTAAACGTAAGCCTACTACACATCCTTCCTCGCTTTCATTTGAAAATACGACAGCAAACAATGATCAGGCAATTGCCGATCTCTTTGCTCAGTTTTTTCAAACTACTTATTATCCGTCATCCGAATTAAACCAAACCTATTCTTATAGAATGCCCAAATCAAACCTAATCTTCAGTCCTAGCTTAAACGAAAGCTCCCTTCTTTTGGATCTTCAACGTGTCAAGCCGGCTTATTCGCCAGGTCCCGAATTAATACCAGGCTGTGTGCTTATTATTATTATTATTATTATTACTATGGCCTTATTGCACCGCGACCAGATGTTAGGTCTTTTGTGCCGGCCTGTAGGATTAAGGTAGAGCCTCTATTCCTAGGCTTCTGATAAAGGAGAGCACTTTGGCGAGGTCTATCTCTTCCCAAATCCTGTAGGGGGATAAGTTCACCTCCTAGTTGTTGAAGTCGACGTCTGATTAGTGAGGGGCATTCACATAGAACATGTTCTGATGTTTCTGGCTCCAGCTCACAGAATCTACATGTGTCGATTTCTGAAAGTTTTAATTTCTTAAGGTGATACCTTAGGTTGCAATGACCTGTTAGGTAGCCTGTTAGAGTGCGAATCTCACTCTTTTTAGATTGATGATGCGTTTGGATCGCGACATCTGGGGACGAGGAATTGTTTGGCTTGTCTCAGCCCTGCACTGTCGGTCCAGTGACGACTTATCTCCTTTTCCTCCCATTTCCTGACCAGTTCCCTTTTTGTCCTTTCGAAAGTCCACAGAATGGTTCAGGGCCGATTAGTGGTGTCATCGCCCCGCGTTTGCTAGGAGTCTGCCACCTCGTTTCCTATATGGCCTTCATGCCCTGGCACCCAGCCCACCGTTAAGGTGTTTTTGGAGGCAAGGGCGTTCAGCTGCTGGAAACAGTTTTCTACTAGTCTGGAGGTGATCGTAAGGATCTCAGCGCTATGAGCGCCGCCTGACTGTCAGAGAAGATGTAAATCCGTGCGCCTTGCATATTCCTGCGAAGGCATTCACGAGCACAGATTTCTATGGCGTGTATCTCTGCTTGGAAGATGGTTGGGGACTTTCCATGGCTATGGATTTGTTGAACCTTGGTCCGAAAATACCAGCCCCGGTGTCGCCGTTTTCCAATTTCGATCCGTCAGTGTACCACGTTTGTGATCCACTGGGCAGAGATATTGATTTTGTTGTCCAGTCGTGTCTGGTGTACAGGACTACAGAGAAGTTTCTGTGGAAAACAAGTTTTGGTTTCTGCTCGTCAGTTATACGCAGAATGGGTTCGTTTATTAGGGGTTCGAGTACCCGTAGATGCCCAGTTAGATCACCACTTTTATATCGGTGATGTTTTGGAGGCGAAGTGCCCCAGGCAGGCCTCCTTTTCAAGGCGATGGGTAGAGGGGAATGCCAGTTATAACTCCAAGTGCTGCAGTGGGGCATGTCCGGATGGCTCCAGTGATGCCTATGCAGACCAGTCGTTGTATTTTGGTAAGTGCAGCCGCAGCTGTCTTCTGGGTAGATTTCGTCCACCAAGCAAGAGATGCATAGGTTATGATCGGTTTTACCACAGTGTTATAAGACCAGTAGATCATTTTGGGACTCAGGCCCCATGTTCTACCGAAAAGCCTATTGCACGCAAAGTATGCTCGAGTGGCTTTGTTAATGGTCTTTTCAAGATGTGAGTTCCAGTTGAGCTTGGAGTCAAGTATAACTCCCAGGTAGTTAGCTTCAACCGAAAAGTCAATGGTTGATCCATTTAGGGATGGTCTTGTCAGGAGAGAGACCTTTTCCTGGTAAATGGAACTAGCACAGTTTTAGACGGGTTTATGGATAGTCCTTTATCCTGACACCATCTATTGGCTATATTGAGGGCTTGCTGCATGCGGTCCGAGATGGTTTGCTCATGCCAGCCCACTATATAGATGACTAGATCGTCAGCGTAGCCCTGAGTGGGGAACCCTAGGTTGTTGAGCTCAAACAGTAGCTCGTCTATGACCAGAGTCCACAGAAGAGGAGAGAGTACTCCCCTGAGGGCATCCCCTTGTGGCTGTGATTGAGGTCATGGTTCCTCCTAGGTCTACAGTTATGATTCTGGATTTGAGCATTTCCAGAATCCACCTAATAATGGGTGTGGCGACATTTTTACGTACAAGAGAGGCACGGATTGCCTCGTAAGACGTGTTGTCAAAAGCTCCTGAGATGTCTAGAAAGGCACCTAGTGCTATTTGTTGAGAGCCAATGGCCTTTTCAATGACTGTTGTAAGGCAATGGATGGCAGTCTCAGTTGATTTGCCAGTTTGGTACGCATATTGGTACTTATGTAGGGAAGATGCTTGAGGTTCGCTTCCCTGATGTGCTGGTCAATTATCTTTTCCATAGTTTTAAGAAGGAAGGAGCTAAGACTAATTGGTCTATACGATTTAGGCAGTTGGGAATCTTTCTTCCCTACCTTTGGAATAAACACAACTTTTACTTTAGCCCATTTGCTTGGTATGTGTCCAAGCACGAGACTAGCTCGGAATAGACGGACCAGGGGAGTGCAAATTGGTGCAGTCCCCGCTGCAATAGGCATGGATAAATTCCATCTGGTCCAGGGGATTTGTATGGGCTAAAACTTTGTATGGCCCATTGTACGCTATTTTGATGAAACAGTCTAAAGGGCATGTTTCCAATACGTTCTGATAGATAGGGGGTTCCTTCTTTCAGCCCCATTGGAGTCTGCCACAATAGCCACGCGCAGGTGTGGGCACTCTCCAATCTCAGAGAGGTAGGTTGGTGCCTCACTTTCTGATATGGGTTGCTCCATGGCCACGCACCCAGGAAAGTGAGTAGATAGAGTGGACTACTCGTTTCCTTTGGGTTGTTTGTGTGGGTTCCATCTGGCTTTTCAGCGTACAGATGCCGTTTGAGTGGTCTTTGGAGAGGGCTTTTGTAGCCTGACAGCTTCCGGGAGAGTTGAAATCTGCCCGCAGTGTTGGCGCCACGTAGCCCGTTTTGACCTTCTCAGCTCTTTGTTATACAGCGTTAAGGCGGATTTGTAGGAATCCCAAGTGACCTTCCCTTTTCTCGCCTTATTGAAGAGCCTTCGCGCAGTTTGTTTAAGATCGTCAAGGCTCTTGTTCCACCAGGAACAGCCCGACTGATCTTACGAACTTTTGTTCGCAACTGACGTGATATGCTGATTCAATGTTTGTATGAAGCACAGTAGCCTCACGCTCTAACTCGTCTATGGTTAGTATCGGACGGGTGGAGCAGTCTCTGGATTGCTCAAGTTCAAAACAGAAAAGATCCCAGTTTGTGTTTTGGGATTTCTAGTAACTAGGCTACATTGCAAGGCACCTCCTATATCAAATCTGATGTGCTGGTGATCTGACATAGTGATCTCATTCGCAACGTGCCAGTTTGAGACAGCGGACAACATATTCAGACTGCAGAGAGTTAGGTCGAGGACTTCCTCTCTAATTGCATTGATAAATGTGGGCTCGCTGCCCTGATTTAGTAAACCTATGTTATTACTAATTATGTACTCAAGAAGGTACTCACCTCTTTTGTTGATGTTGCTGCTCCCCAGACCGTGTGGTGCGCATTGGCATCGCAAGCAATTATCCACCGGAGTCGGTTTCTCTGGCAGTACTCTACCAGGGCACAGGTAGCCGCCGGAGGTACATCATCAGTGTCGCCGGGTAGATAGGCAGAGGCCAGCACTGCCTCCTGCTCGCCATGGGCAGTGGGTATTTTAACCCAGACCGCCACCAGGTCTTCAGTTATGAACTGTGAGAGGGGAACAAACGTTAGATTTTGTTTATTAACAAGGCCGCTCTGGGTCGAGGTTGGCCGTTTGCATATAGCAGCTTACCAGATGGGGTGCTAAGCCCCAGGACGTCCGGCATTTATCCATGGCTCCTGGATAAATGCTATGTCCATCGTAGCAAACCTCTCGCAAAGGACGTCAGACGCGGCCTTTGCATGGTGGAGGTTCGCTTGGAGACATCTGAGGTGTCTCCGGGTGTTGGGGAGGGTGGGGGGAGGAGGACGGGACATTAGTCCGCCCTCTTGCGGCCCCTGGCCGCCATCTTCCGGCCTCGGTTGGTGCGCAGAAGGGCCTCCTCCTCAGGTGTGCGCCTCACACCCTTGTTTATGCGCCCTGTTCCGCGCGTGATGCGCCCGTGCAGGGGAGGGCGCATAAGGAGGGCTCTTGGGCAACTTTGGTGCCGCTAGCCTCTGTGCCTGCGTGGGATGTGCCAGGCTGTGTGCTTAGGTATTGTGCCGAGTCCCTGTGCAGTCCCCTCCTAAAATTGTTTACCCTATCCTTAGAAACTTCTCAATTTCCCCTTGTTTGGAAGGAATCATTCGTGATTCCTCTCCACAAAAAAGGTAGCAAAGTAGATGCTAACAACTATAGAGGAATCTCTAAATTGTCAGACATCCCAAAACTTTTCGAAAACGTAATTACTCCCCATTTGCAGCACCTGTGTAGATCAGTAATTTCTCCATGCCAACATGGATTTATCAAACGAAGATCAACGACTACTAACCTTCTGGAGCTCACTTCTTTTATTATAAGGGGCTTTCCACAAAATTTGCAGGCAAATGTGATCTATACTGATTTCAGTAAAGCATTTGACTTCGTTAATCACTCCCTTCTTGTTAGGAAACTTGACTTAATGGGTTTTCCTGTTGATCTTCTTAGGTGGATCTCAAGTTATCTGAATGGTAGGACGCAAAAGGTTCTATTTAAAAACAACTTGTCGAATGTTCTCCTGGTGACCTCTGGTGTCCCGCAAGGGAGCCACTTGGGTCCCTTACTTTTTACTTTATTTATTAACGACCTGCCCAAAGTCTTGACTAACTCCAGAATACTCATGTACGCTGACGACGTTAAACTTTGTGTGCAATACAAGGACCGCGCAGATCTTAATAACTTTCAAACATGGTGCAATGTAAACTTATTAAACCTGAATGGCTCAAAATGCAAGCTGATGACATTCTCACGTGTCTCTCCCATGCCTGCGACTTATACGCTGAACTGCTGCTCTTCGGAAAGGATCACTCTAGTTGACGATTTCGGTATCCGCCTAGATCCTAAGCTGGAGTTTATTGATCATATTTCGTGCATTGTGAATAAAGCCAGGGGTGTGCTGGGATTTATAAAACGGTGGTCGAAGGAAATTGATGACCCCTACGTCACGAAGAATTTATACACTTGGTTAGTTCGTCCTATTTTAGCATATGGATCTTGCGTTTGGAGTCCCCAGTGGGACTTCCACAGCAAACGCATTGATACAGTTCAAAAAAACTTTTTAATTTTCACTCTTCGTGGCTTAAACTGGCATGCAAACCTTAGGTTGCCCTCTTTTTTTAGTAGACTTCTCCTGATTAGCCTTCCTTCCTTAGCAAACCGTAGAACGATGTTAGGCGTTGTTTTTATTATAATCTGATCAGTGGTAAGCAGCGATCTATTGGGTCAGTTGAATTTCCACGTACCATGTAGAACCACAATATCGTACCTGCCTTTAGTTTTGCAAAAATGCAAAACATCGTATGAAATGCATGAACCCTTTAGAGTGTTATGTGCAAATTATAATGGTTTGTACAAAATTACCTCATCTGTAGATAGCCTTCCTAAACTAAAAACATTAATCTTAACCCACTTAGTACACATTCAAGATAGCAATCGAGCTGCCTTATAGTAGTTTATATTTCCTCGCCTTCTTTTACCTATACTTTTCTTTCGCGCCTATTAACACCTTACCCTAACAAGCCCGTGCTTGGTTTTGAAGGGCCACTTGAGTGTACTGACCGTAGTGCATATCAACGTCCAAGAAAATGGCATAATGAAAGAAGAGAGCTCCAGAATGTTAGTAGTCGTTGATCTTCGTTTAATAAATACATGTTGGCATGGAGAAATTACTGATCTACACATGTGCTGCAAATGGGGAGTAATTACGTTTTCGAAAAGTTTTGGGATGTCTGACAATTTAGAGATTCCTCTATAGTTGTTAGCATCCACTTTGCTACCTTTTTTGTGGAGAGGAATGACACATGATTCCTTCCAAATAATTGGAAATTGGGAAGTTTCTAAGCATAAGGTAAACAATTTTAGGAGGGGACTGCACAGGGACTCGGCACAATACCTAAGCACACAGCCTGGTATTCCATCGGGACCTGGCGAATAAACCGGCTTGACACGTTGAAGATCCAAAAGAAGGGAGCTTTCGTTTAAGCTGGGACTGAAGATTAGGTTTGATTTGGGCATTCTATAAGAATAGGTTTGGTTTAATTCGGATGACGGAGAATAAGTATTTTGAAAAAACTGAGCAAAGAGATCGGCAATTGCCTGATCATTGTTTGCTGTCGTATTTTCAAATGAAAGCGAGGAAGAATGTGTAGTAGGCTTACGTTTAGTGTTGACAAAATTATAAAACTGTTTTGGGTCCTGCGCAAACTGAACCCTACAACGAGTCAAATAGTTTTTGTAACGCTGCGCGTTAAGCACGGTAAAATTTGACCGAGCCGCTAAATAGCGAGAATGAACAGCTTGATAACCGTTGCGTTTAAATTTAGAACAAAGATTGGACTTAATGTTTTTGAGGCGAGTCAACTCTTTACTAAACCAGTAAGGCTTAGTTCAGATTGACGGATAGTATAACGGAACACATTTGGTAAAAAAGGAGTTCATGGCATTGTAAAATATATCCATGGCACCCACCATGTCAGTGCACATGTAGAGATCGGACCAATTAAATTCGTATATGAAATTATTCAGCTATCGAAAATCCGTTTTACGAAAGGAGTGGACTTACTTAGCTGACTGATCAGACTTATTCTCCATAGTAGTCCCAATATCGATAGTCACATCGAAAGTAGCATAGTATGGATCTTCAGGTTGCGTCAAGGGCGGGACCCTAAACTAAACTAAACTGATTCTTGCCGGATCAGAGACAAAGCAGTGATCTTACTAGCGATCTAAGCAATTTCGTTCATGGTTGACTTGAGACAGCGAAATGTCAAATAAGCCATTAATAAAGTCGTGACGTGCTGTAGTCAAAAGGGTATTTGAGGATTCATTTGTGGACCAAATAGCTCCAGGAATGTTAAAATCCCCTAGAACTACTAAATGGTCCCTATCCAAGGGAGAGACATTTATTTTCAAAGATGAAATATCCCTAGCATAAGAAAATTGGAATTTTTTCACCTTAATCTTGGATTCTTCGGCTTTAGTGCGACCTAGGGTATAGGTTAACCCAAAAAAAAAATCGTCATAGAATCGATACGATTGTTACATTAATTGTATGCTTTAGAGTATTAAAAATTTCGTTCTAAGATGCTTTTTGAGTTTATATTTTCGAAAGTATAAAAATTATACTTTCTACGTTATAAATTTTATACCTTAGAGTATAAGAGATATACTTTCTAGTAATTTTCTTTAGTATATTTTTAATACTTATTCGTATAGGTTTTATTCTACGCTGTATAACAAATCGTATAAATTCTATCCTCTTGCGTATAAATTCTAAACTATTTCTTATAAACTCTATACAATGCTGGTTTACATTCCATATTTTTTTGTATAAAAACCAGCTTTCGCCCGTAAATCTAAAAATGTTAAAAAATTTTTTTTTTCGCTATTATTGCTCGTTTCGACAGTAGCTTTATTATCAACCGTTGGTTTCAACATATTGTTATATTATATTATATATTATATACATACGCGGGCGAACTGAATGACAAATAAACACAAGAAAACATTAACTGAAAAACTTGCCTTATCCAGGGCTCGAACTCTCAACCTAATTCACTGCAGTCGAACGTCTTACCACTTCAGCCAATCGGCATCACATAAGACAGCGTTATAAATAGTCATATGAGGATGCCATTTGCGGGGTGAGGAACATTAACCATACAAAAATCGATTTATAGATTCACCAAGACCTAACAGAAATCCCTAACGCGACAAACAGAATAGCACTAAATTCCTGCTAACACCACATGTAATCGAAATTTCGATGAAGGGTCGTATAAAAATTATACTCGAAAATATACAATTTAAACTATTGGTATAAAAGCTATACTTCTCAGTATAAAATATATATTATTAAGTATGAAATCAATACTAAGCTCGTTATACTGCTTGGAGTATAATTTTGAGACAACGGCGATTAAGTTTAAACTCTTGGTTTTTTTTTTGGGTGTACTATTATCCTTAGATGTTTGATTAGGGGAAAGCCGCGAAACAAATATCTGTTTCGTAGGTGGAATAGCTATTAGGGTTTTCGGTACTACATTTGTAGTACCAATATCGGCCTTTATTCCAGGCCTGATACCCTGGGGAGTTTTCTGGGTGGCGTTCTGTGAAGTCATTGACTGTGACCCCTTAGCGGACACGACGGATACACCTGGAGGCCCTGCCCCTCCCGCGGCACACTCGAAGACCGAATCTTTTCTCGCCCCCGATTTTAATATCATTGGAGTTTGATATATTGGAGTCGGGGGCTGTGCCGAGGGAGTAAGCTGTTGAGAACTCGTAGCGAGCTGTTGGGATCCGTGGTTTTTTTGCGCTAAGGGGACTCATTTAATAGCTTAAGGCCATTAAACTGGGAGTCCAGCGCCAGGAGCACCTCATTAGTTTTACGAAAACTAACAAGAAGCTCGTTAAAACCATTTTTGGTTTGCCTCATAAATGACATAATTTCCTTTTCAACATCGCGGCAAGCTTCAAAGCAGTAACGCAATCCAATGTTTTTATACCCGGTACCCATAGGGTACAAGGGTATTATAAGTTAGTGCCAACCGAGAATGTATGTAACAGGCAGAAGGAGGCATTTCCGACCCCATAAAGTATATATATTCTTGATCAGCATCACCAGCCGAGTCGATTTAGCCATGTCCGTCTGTCCGTCTGACCGTCTGTCTGTCCGTGTAAAACAACAGATCTCAGAGACTATAAGAGCTAGAGTTACAAAATTTGGTGACAACATTGGAATCTGTTGCACGCAGATCAAGTTATTTTTAAATTTGTACACGCCCACTTCCGCCCCCGAAAATAATAAAAAACGGTATATAAGCCATATGCGTGATTTTCGGCGTAAAGTAAAAAGATAGTCTTAATACGTATTCAATCGTGGACGTGTTCTGAGTGAAATCGGATGATAAACATAGAAGTTATTAAACAATAAATTTCTGAGAGAGAGAGAGAGAGAGAGAGAGTGCACGTGCGTGTTGCTCAACATGTTCCTAGCAGCATTTGTCTTTGTTGGGTGTTGCTCAGCATGTTCCTAGCAACATTTGTCTCTTTTGAGTGTTGCTCAACATGTTTATTTATTTAGAACGATTATAATAATAAATATATAGCAATATTTGTCTTCATTTGTCACAATTTCCTTTTTTTCATGCTCATGTGCTGTTTAATTTCACCCACAATGCTTTGCGTACCGGGTATCTTACAGTCGGTCACACTCGACTGTAGCTTTCCCACTTGTTAGTAATATAATCAGCCATCCGTCCTGTGCAATCAATGCACTTCGCGTGCACGATATTGTCACACAGCCAGCAGCCAACAATAGGGTCCTCTGCAGAAATAACTTTCTTGCAGGTTTTAATTACACAGACAACACTAGAAGACATTATAGCAATTTACCACTGTACCAGTCAGAGATTAAGAGAAAATAAGAGTAGTTACGTGAACTAATAGAGAGCAAGAGTGCGTGAGTTTGGGAGCTTAAGCCGTCAAGCTGTAATATCGGCGTAACGAGAAAGCACAAAGAGGAAAGCAAAAATGCAGATAAGCGAATCGCTGCACAAAACTATTTTGCAACTAATATAGTTATTAATAAACAAAAACAGCTGCATGCACACGCGAAGTGAACGGTGAACTATTATTGACACAAGATAGAAGTTTTAAATAAGCCCCGGAGGTTTTTAGCAAAGATTTTACACAAATACGAGGCGCAAAACAAAACCACGACCGTTCACTTCACACGATAATGGAACGATCGATCGAGGAAGTTTCCAGAGAGTCGCCGAAGAGTTAAGAAGTGTTAAATCCAAAGTGTTCATGCTAAAAAAGAGTGGTGTGTAAATTAATACTATGACAATATTGAACGTTATTCATATATAAAACAATCCGTGTAACTTAACCCAAACAAAATAAATAAATGTGTAATCCTACAATAATAATAATATACATGAAGTAACTGGCAATTGGGCTCACAGTGCTTATATGCTGTTTTTTTTTGTTCGTCGCTCACTGAGCTATTTGGCGTGGCACTTATTTACACAAAATAATAATGCACTTGTTCATCACTAATTTTGTGAAGTGAAAACTATTTATCTTTCTGTTTTAGCGTCTTTTTGCTTATTATGGAATACTCCAGTCTTTTAAATTTTATTTTTGTCCTTAAATCATCCACATTCTTTAAATTTTTCCCGGAACTCGCTCGAAACACGTCCGATCCTTACGGAAGAGCGATTACGAGTTTTTAATAAAATAAAACAATACAAATAAAAAACTTAAAAAATAAATATTTTCATTTTCAATACGTAGCTCGGTAGTGTTTATTAGTTCCCACGTCTGCTTCGCCTTTTTTATCATACTGAGTAACTTTTCTCTGTGTTTGCATTTTAAGTTCTTTAATATATATCCTCATTGATATGAAAAATGCCATTGAATTGAAAATGTGAACATTGGCGACCTCTTATTTGTTATTGAATTAGCAAAATCGAGGTCTTAATCTGCTTACTTTCTCATAAGTAAAACAAAACTCGATTATATGCAAAGATCACACACAGATCTTATTGAATAGCGGGCTGTCCATTTGCGTTTCGACCGATACCATCTCGATCATCTTCAGTGAACTTTGCTGTACGATCAACTCACAGCTATTTGCCTTAACCTTATAATAAAAAGACATTTACGAAAAAAAATTGTATTCATGGAAAAAAACAAAAATTAAGCCGCATGGGGGTCGAACCCACATCTCCCGGTTGAGAATCGCGGATTTCGCTTTGGTATAGAGAAATTTCGAAGTGAGCAAGCACTACAGCAAGCAAACTGCTTACGCAATATAACTCGCGTCCATCTGCCGCAGAGCGCCCATTTAAAAAAGCCGCTGGAAAAACAGCAAAACTTAACAACAACAAAAAAAAACGAAAAGTGTTATATGACCGCCACCAGGACTAGAACAACTTTCTCCCGATCGCAAGTTGAGAGACGAACACCTCGGCCTCGGACCTTTAACATTCGACGGTGACGATGAGAAAGTACTTCCTCTCTTGCATCTGGTGCCTTCAATTGATAGATTGTGCTCTCCTGAAGCGAAAGGTCTCCTCCGGTTGCAATTGTACTACAGCCTTGTGCACAGAATCTTCTCCATCACCTTGACGGCTCCGTCGATCAGGAATAGGAAATGCCTTTTCTTTTCATGTGCCGTGCTTAATCAATATCACCAGTTTACAAAATAAAAAAAATTAAATGCTCCAAGCCTGTTGATGCGAAATTCTGGTAGAGTTGAATCCCCAGATAACGAAAATGGGTTTAATTTTTTTTCTATGAATACGTTTTTTTTTTAAGATTTTTTAAAGATTTACACAAAAAAAATCTGCCCATTTTACGTTTCTCATTTCATAGCTCGAGTTGTAGCCAACCAATATAGCCCTCGAATGTTTTATTTTACAGGTAATGAACTAACCTTTCGATTTTTATAAGCCCTATGTATATTGGATTAGTACTTTGTGTGCTAAAGGGCGATAAACTTGAAAAAATTGAAATTTCAATGCGTTAACTCAAATGTTAACATGCTTCTAGAATCCTAAAAACTCGAAAAAAATCCGTTGAAAATCAAAATATTTGATTTTCTAAAGTTGGTCGCCCAAAGTATCAAACAGGCCTACTGCTCCAGAAATCCGTTGAAAAATGGATTTATTGTAGATTTTCAGAGTAAAGTAAAATCAGAAATTTTTTTAAATTTTTGGCCAGATGTCTACTAGATTAAAGTTACAGTGTTGGACACCTCCTTTAGATGATCTGTTAACTTTGCTAGATGTGATGAACAGTCGGATTTAGCTATGAAAAAAAAAAGCTAAGTTTTGTTAAATAAACAAAATTTTGTAAATTTTTGTAAATTTAACAAAACCTAGCTTTTTTTCATAGCTAAGTCCGACTGTTCATCACATCTACCAAAGTTAACAGACCATCTAAAGGAGGTGTCCAACACTGTAACTTTAATCTAGTAGACATCTGGCCAAAAATTTAAAAAAATTTCTGATTTTACTTTACTCTGAAAATCTACAATAAATCCATTTTTCAACGGATTTCTGGAGCAGTAGGCCTGTTTGATACTTTGGGCGATCAACTTTAGAAAATCAAATATTTTGATTTTCAACGGATTTTTTTCGAGTTTTTAGGATTCTAGAAGCATGTTAACATTTGAGTTAACGCATTGAAATTTCAATTTTTTCAAGTTTATCGCCCTTTAGCACACAAAGTACTAATCCAATATACATAGGGCTTATAAAAATCGAAAGGTTAGTTCATTACCTGTAAAATAAAACATTTGACGGCTATATTGGTTGGTTTCAACTCGAGCTATGAAATAAAAAACGTAAAATGAGCAGATTTTTTTTGTGTAAAACTTTAAACAATCTTTAAAAAAAAAACGTATTTATAGAAAAAAAATTAATGCCATTTTCGTGATCTGGGGACCCAACTCTACCAGAATTTCACATCAACAGGCTTGGAGCATTTTGAGTGTAAACTAGTGTATTCGAAATAGTCTAGACATACATCCCAATTCGTTTTATCAACTGAGATGTATGAGCGAATGAACTCATTAAATTTTTTGTGGCTTAGCTCTACGGTTTCTAAAGTCTGGTGATGGTGTCCGGTAAAAGATATGTTTTCAAATCTTTGCATAGACCGTAATACAGAATAAAAAGTAACAAAAGCACAGCTGAACAGGTATTATCTGCAATTTATTGGACAATAACATATTTTAGACCATATATTTATGGAAGGCACTTTACTTTTAAAACAGATCACAACTCACCACTTACGTTCCTATTTTCAATGGTTTACCCGAGCTCTAAACTAAAACGAATGAGACTTAAATTAGAGAAATATAATTTTACGGTAGAATATCTTAGGGCAAGGAAAATTTAGCAGCTGCTGCGTTTTCAAGAATAGCCATCCAGGAACTACTAGAACTAAAACTATAGGAAATCAAAGTAGACAAAATCGAATATATATATACGAATACTTTTCTGGATGTGGCTTAAGATTATAATTCTAACATTTCCCAAAAATGTCAGTAAAGTTCTAAAGCATATGTTTCTCTGAACAACCGATGACTATTAATTAATCAATATAAAGCTTCAGAAATTTCACGTTCAGAGAATGCTATGGTCACCATTCTCTGAAAAGAATTTGGCGCTATTTTTAAGTCGAATTTAAGTCGCATGAAGCGATATGAACCAATGGCTTTTGAAAAATATACTATATCTGAAAAATATATTATATTCTGGTCTTATCTTGGCCAACCATGTGTCCTGGGACACCCATGTGTCCTTGGACACCCATGTGTCCTGGGACACCCACGTGTCCTGGGACACCCATGTGTCCTGGGTCACCCATGTGTCCTGGGACACCCATGTGTCCTGGGACACCCATGTGTCCTGGTACCCAGACAAGTCTAAGTAAGTGCGGTTGACATCGGTTCAGTGCCTTAACTGTGTTTTGGACTAGTTTGCTCTTTTCTGTGTTCGATGCGAGAGCTTTTAGAGCTGCTTGGCTATCGACGTAGATTAATACGTTCCTCGGATTGTCGCCCAGGGTATATATCAATTTGGACGTCTGCCAGACAGCGTAAAACTTCGCTTGGGACACACTACACCAGTCAGGAAGACAGTATGAGAGCTGAGTCGCAAGGTCACCGGAGTAGTCCCCCGATTCGGTTCCCGCATCTGTCTTTGATCCATCCGTATACATTGATAACTCGTTAAGCCTCAAGAGAGTTTCTAATTGCCAATCTACTCTTTCTGGGAATACAGTTGTTAATTTGTCATCCAGATCTGAAACACAGTAGTCGGTTTCCTCTGCCATAGTTGGTACTTCTGAGCGTAGAATGCTACTTTGGCCCGTTGCACTAAGCTTGAGGAGGGTTTGGTCGCAGCCTAATCGCACTCCTTGCTGCCATGTGCCAATAGGTTACAGATTAAGTATCACATCAAGTGCTGTTGTTGTTGAAGTTGTTTAGATGGGAATCGGTGCGACTCGCTTCCCACTATACCAGAGCCCCGTAGGTTAGTAGTAGTCTGACGACTGCTGTGTAAAACCAATGTATGATATACGGTCGCAGTCCCTATTTTTTACACAAACGTCTTTTTGCTTACAAAGAAGGCTTGTAGTTCCTTTTTCATCCTCTCCTCTGAGTTCCTCTTCCAGGAGAGTTTAGTGTCGAGGATTACTCCGACATTTTTTGCCTGCTTTGATAGTTTAAGCTGTGTTGTGCTTAAATAATGGAAGTGTAAAGCTCGGAATCTTGTATATTCGGGTGAACAGAACGAGCTCGATCTTTTAACAGACTGTTTAACTCTGCACATTGCAGAGTTTGGCTCAATACTCCGTCCAAGAGTACACTGATTGTTGGCAGAAATCTACCATTAGAACGACGTCCTCCGCATAGGCTGTGACTCTGCATCCTTTATTTTTCAATTTTAAGAGAAGGTCGTTTACGACAAGATTCCACAACATGGGGGATATGACTCGCCCCCTGCGGGGTGCCCCTGGTCGCTCTTCTCTTAATAATCGACGCGCCGAGTTCAGCGTTTATCACTGTCTCCTCTCTTGTTTGGATCCCTTTTTGCGTACGGGAGATATGCTGTAGCCAGGTATAGTTAGGGGCCGTTCCTTCGCTCACATAGCGCCACCGTCAAGTTCTGTTGCTGTAACGAGAAGAGAAAAGAATATTAAGTCCAGCTCTTACCGCGATATAGTTTCTAGCCTTACCTACAGTTATGGGGACAAGTAGATGGCAGCCGCGACTACTCTTTCACCTACGATCCAAGGTTCCTGGATAACAGACACGTCTGCCCCCTTGTCCATCCACCGTAGTAGGTCAATCAAAGGGACCCTCGAGTGATGCCAATTAATCTGTACAACCCAAATTCTCCCTCTCTCTCTCTCTTCTCTCTACCTCGTCACCCTTGTACCAGTTGATGCAATCAAGCTACGCCACTAATGGGTCCTCCGGCCGAGTAATGGCGGGTTAAGCGTTGATTAACCCTTCCAGGATCAGCCAGTTCTCGTTTGAAAGTTTCCCTTCCGGGTCAGTCCTGTCGATGATAAAGCCCTGTAGCTCCGCCTTAAAGCTTAAGCTGGCAAGGATTTCTCCCGGACATTTTCGCTTACTCTCAGAAACCTTCGCTGAGTCATCAGACCATGGTCGCTTATTGGCCGATGCTGTCGTCTTCTTGTTCCGCTTGCTGGCCGGTCCCTCCTTTGCAGTGGGTTTGGCCGTTGCAGTCCGATTGGTCTGTGCAGTTGACTTGTTCCCGGTAGTCACTGAGTTGGGCATCTATTTTTGACGTGATAACGTCTTATAAATCGATAGAGCAGGCTGGCTGCACGCTCGAAAATGGATGACTCATTCGTCGTTACCTCTGCCGCGACACAGGCAGAGCAAACGTGACGTGAGCAGCAGCAGCAGAGAAGAGAGAGAATGAGAGAGAGTGGTTAAAATTTAATGCTTTGCACTCTTCTGGCAACCGCGAGGGCACAGCGGTGTTTCTCCGTCTCGCTCTCACCGCCCGTATTGCGACGGTGTTTCTCCGTATCGCTCTGCTCCCCCACTTTGTCTATTTATAGCTCGAGCACTGACGCAGGCGTATGTGAGTATTTCAGTCTTTGACGTCGCCCTCTTGCTTGCATGCGTGGGGCAGAGGTTAGAGTGTTCGAGTCTTAATCTAACGATCGCGGGTTCGAGTACCAGCCGCAGCAATTGTGTTTTCAAAAAAATATAAGTTGACTTTTATAGACTTTCTATAATATTAATATCCATTTAACTTAACATATCGACAAACAGCCGGCACTCCTAATCCTCTCCAGAAACTGGCCATTTGCAGCCGGCACTGCCTGATCCTCTCCAGAAACTGGCCATTTACAGCCGGCACTGCCTGATCCTCTCCTGAAACTGGCCATTTACAGCCGGCACTGCCTGATCCTCTCCAGAAACTGGCCATTTACAGCCGGCACTGCCTGATCCTCTCCAAACTGGCCATTTACAGCCGGCACTGCCTGATCCTCTCCGGAAACTGGCCATTTACAGCCTCCCTCTCTCAATTTTACATAACTTTTTTACCCAGTGTCAAATAATTGAGAATGATTCGTTGTTAAACTAAGAACTTTTGTGTATTAAATTGAAAATTATTCGGTCTCAAATGAAGTAAATTTTGCACTTTCCTTGAGCATAAAATGTATTCAAAAACTGGTTGTCTGTAAAGTCGGCTTACTGACGATAGTTGAACGTGACAACGGTAATGGTAAATGCTACCATTCCATCAGTATTTTCTTAAGACGTTGTCACGTTCAACGTCAGTAAACCGACTTTACAGCCAACCAATTTTTACCAACTTTAATGGTTCACCTGAGCGTTGTCCATCCTTTGACTGTGGAGCGGACTGAGTGTCCCTGGGCAGACCAGCCAGTCTCTGGTATCGTGCATCTTCCGCAGTTTTCGCTCCTGCTTGGTCAGCGACTCCCTATAGGAGCTTAAGAGAAGCTCTGTACTCCGAGCGCTGTTTCCGTCTGCTTCCGTCTTGTTGGAGGGACCCTGTTCAACAGTCATTTCGGCTTCGTCCGTGCTCGATGACCGTCATCCAACGGCATCTTAGCTAGCGCAAGCGCTAACTCAGTTACCGTCATTGATGAGCATGCTAACACAAACTCCTCCTGGAGACGAAACATACTGACATGGGTTCCATTCTTGTGACCACTGGCGATACGAAAAGAGGATTGCTCCTCCCCGTGCCCGCCGGTGGTCGGTCACACTTCCCACCGACGTTTGGGCTGACATCGCAGCCCAAGCTGCTTCTCGTTCCTCTGTCTCCATTTTCGAATCTAAGATTCGGGGGTGCATTTTATACTTTCTGCCAAGTACCTCTGACTTGTCAGAATAGGTCGGAGGTCTCAGCCCAACACCTTAGCTAGATACTCACTCAGTTGTCCGAGACAGTGCAGCCGGAGCCCTCGGGTAGAGTTTAGCCAGAGGATTTTTGCCAACCAGCAGACATATGTACAAATAACCTAAAAGTTAACAGAACACTTTAAGCTGCTCGATATGAATTTCTTAAACGCCAGAAGCGGGATTCTAAATCACATAACTAATGGATTGCAGATCCACGTAGCATTGCTCCAGAGCTGCCATATAAAACATATAAAACATGTAAAGCCACAACAACAAGAAAGGAAGCTAACTTCGGCAAGCCAAAATTTATATACCCTTGCAGATCATAATAGAAAGAAAACAAAACAATCAATGAGAGCGCTCGATATGAACGCAGTATACACACACAAGAAAACTTAACAATACGTTGCAATGTTAATGAAAAAAGAGGCAAGACAGCGTTAAAATCTTACTCCGGCTGCGATCACTGACACACTCGCGAAAAGGGCAAGTTTCATGAGGCCATTTGTCGCAAATGTGCTCCAAAGGGCAACACAGCTATCGTTTGCTTGTCGAAACACAGCAAAGATATCCAAAACACTGAGCAATTTAAAAACAATGTTTTCAATGTTTCTAGTTTGGTAAATTTTTAAGGAAACAAAAATGTAATTGAAGTGGAACTATTTAATACAAATGTTTGTTTCCAAATGGATTCTAGTGCAACGGTGTCAGTGTTAAATTTAAAAAATATTAACAACTTAACAGCTTTAATCTGGAGAAGTGTAATAGAATTTTGCATGTATTTGGGCAACAAACAAATTCTGTGTTGGGTGAACTGCACACTGTGGAAAGGTGTGGAAATAAGCTAGAAAATGTCGTTCTAATTGTGGCAAATGTAAGGGCCGGCTCCTACCCTCCCTGTTAAATTTTTGTTGCCAGATAAAGTTCCGGCTTAGAAAACTTTATTTTCTATCGTATAAATGTGAGAGCAAACTTAGCCGAAACCCAGACTGCCTGTAAAATATTTTTATTCCCGGAAACAAAATTATTTCCGATAACCGAAAACAATAAAAAGAGACGGATATCTGTTTTGAATGCTTGCATTTGTTTGAATGATTCTACCTATCTTTTCGGCGATGGCTGAAACAGAGATAGAGGTTGCAACTCCTACACCAGTGCCGATACCTTTCCCGCTTCTCTGCAGAAAACTCTGGTCTGCTTTTCTACTTAAGATGAACTTCCACGGCCGTTGTACTCCTGACTGAGCAGTAAACTTAAGAGCAAAACTTTCCAAGATTCGACTGGAAGGTGTTTTTCGCGATTTTTGTTTCCCGACATTTTTCCAATTTGTATATTTTTCCACCCAAATGACAGTTCAGTGCTTTACAGCAATAATTGATAAGTAACAGTAAAGTTAACAGTGCTCTGTTATTCTCTCACAGTCGGTTACATTTTTGAAGGGCAGGAAATAAAATTGTTTTTATCTGGTGACTAATTTTTTCGGACAGATAGGTGTCAGGCGGTTTAACAGGCATTGTAGGAACCGGCCCTTACTATCAAGAATTTAATGTTTAGTGACCTAAATTTGCTTATTTAAGTAGTTATCTGATTTGAGGTCATAATAGGCTTAATTTTTGGGTTGTCTAGACGCGTTTCGATCGATACTAGCGCCTATTTAAACTACCGCCTATTTAAACGGCGCCCCGCTAGCCTCAAACATTAGCATTGTCTATAAATAGACACTCTGTCGGATTCCCAACTCCTGGTTGCGCGACACAGTCGTTTAAATAGGCGCTCGTAGATTCGAAACTATTCTGCCGATCGGACGCTTTTGCTTGTACTCTGGAAAACTGTATTTAATTCTCATAGTTCTGAATGCACAAAACTGTCTAGTATCTCAATTAATACTCAGCATTAAACCTGCATTAGCATAAACTTTCCCAGTTTAAAAACAGTGTTCCTTGGCTTTATCATTGTGCAAATTTATTTGCATAAATAATTTCCAAGGAATTGGCTGAGATTCACAACATACTTCCTGTTACTTTGCTCCGTTCAGTTTAAGCAACTGCAACGGCGGTGCTCTCCCGGCCTCTGTTCGTCTCCGCTGGACATCTCTTCGAACATCCG
Source organism: Drosophila triauraria (assembly GCA_014170255.2). NCBI lineage: Eukaryota > Metazoa > Arthropoda > Insecta > Diptera > Drosophilidae > Drosophila > Drosophila triauraria. The sequence continues at coordinate 10,685,235 of JABJVT010000007.1, forward strand.
TTACTTCAAGCTAATGCTACGACTACATTCACTACCCGTGCTGCTCTTAACGACGCTTGACTGCTCTTAAAATGGGGACTTTAATATCCCTGCTATTTTATGGTTGTCATCCATGGATAGTAACGCTTCCGTTCCTAGCACACCTTGCGAGTTTGATCAGGGTGTATTGGATTTGTCATTGGTTCAGCTTAACTCAGTGGATAATTACAACAAAAAAATTTTTGATTTGGTTTTGCATCTTAATTTACTAGTTAGTTTCACGAATACAGCCATTATCATGGCCGGAAGACATGTATCATCCAGCTCATAAGATTCTCTTAGAGTCTATATTGCCTGAAACGATCTTACCTTCAGTTGAAACCAGAACTTTCCACTGCTTCAGAAGAGCTGCGTTTACTAAAATGAACAAGGCTCTCTTACAAACTGACGGGTCTCTAATGAACTCCGAAGAATCACCTCCAATCATTTTGGGGATGTTTTACGACTTGCTGAATTTTGCAATTAATGCGCATGTTCCTTCGTTTCCGGTTGCGGAACCCTCTAATAACCCTCGATGGTTTTCGCGCAGGTTATCTTATCTCAAGAACACCAAATCTAGGTTGTTAAAAAAATATCGAAGATCCGGACTTCAACTGGACCATTCCTGGTATCTGACTGCGCGTTCCGAATGTTTGCCTCAAACCAGCACATGTTACAATAACTACCTAAACCGTTTCAAAAGAGAGTTTTTCGAAAACCCCAAACAATTCTGCGCTTTTGTAAATTCAAAACGAAAATCTTTTCTGTTTCTTTCATCTCTTCATTATAATAATTTCCAAGGCTTTAATGATATGGACAACTCTAATTTATTTGCTAATTTCTTTCAATCTACATACTTCTCTCATAATTATAATTCTTCCACATATCCGTATTCGCTGCCACACTCAAATTCTATCGTCATGCCTATAGTTCACGAAGATGACATTTACCAGTGTCTGATAAACATGAAGACGTCATTCTCTGCTGGTCCTGATCGAGTTCCTGTCATGTCCATTGGCCAAACTCTTTCAAATATCTCTTGACATATGCTTCTTTCCTGATTTGTGGAAGGAATCGTTTATCATTACTATTAATAAGAAGGACAGTAGGTCCGATATTTCAAACTAACGAGGGATTTCGAAGCTCAGTGCCATACACAAATTATTTGAACAATATAACCTCTCAGCTGCAGAATCAATGTTTTTCAAGAATGAGCCCTTCTCAGCATTGATTTATAAAACGTCGGTCGACGACATCCAATCTCCAGCAACCTATTTCAATTTTACGAGATGGTGTCTGTTGAGCTTGTGAGCTTTTGCACTAACTTAATTAAAACAAAGGCGATTGTTTCATCAATTTCAATAGATTTATTTGGCCGCGCAGGGTAATATGTAAAGTTATGTACATGCAAGATTAGCGAACAGCAATACTGGCTGCGCTCGAATTAATGAGTAAGCGAACAACAACTATGATGCGCCCGATAAGTAAGATAAGCGAACAACAACTATGCTGCGCCCGATAAGTAAAATAAGCGAACAACAACTATGCTGCGCCCGATATGATCTCTCGTATCGAACGATCGAATGACAACTGACCGATAGCTTCGGCAAAATAGGCTGTTATGTCGGTGGTGTCGTTGTGCCTCAGTCCTTGGAGGACATTGGGCTGAGGAAGTATCCGCCCGGATAGAAGACATGATTTGAGCTCGCCGGATTTGGGGTGGATTCTTTGGACGCCACTATCCTCTCCAAACGTAATCAGAACAATTATTTTCATGCCTGAAAAATAGAAGAAATCGTTCGTCAGTCTGTCTTTCTGTCCACATTGCCCCGCTAGCGGATTTATGCTTGATCGTGGAAACAATCGGGCTATGTTTTGGCCGTTTTCCCTCCCCATTCGCAATCTTCGTGCGCCTTTGGATCGTCGCGGGCCGTGCAATACGATCCAATGTTATTCATGTCGTTCGTCAAAAGTTATGTCATTTTCTTGACCCCATTCCATTCGTACCAATGCCCCCCTTTTAACGGGTTTCTACCAATGCATTTTTGTTGGTTTAAGTTCACATTACAAGTTTAATATAAAGGTTGGTCAATTGTGTATTGGACATTAAAGTGTATTGAAATGTGGTTTTGTATAGTAAGTGATATTCTGAATGAGTGTAAATAATATTTAAAAGTGTACTTAGGTTATGTTATGAATGTAAGTATATCCTTGAAAGCTAATATTGTATTAGGTATGGTGTGTGTAATATCATGGGGCACGATCATATATATATATATACAAGACAATATTGGGCAAATGTCCCGTTGACTCACCCTCGGTTATTCCATCGTTGAGAGCTCTCGTTCCGGAGTTGATGTTTTACTTGGTTCAAAAGTTAAGTAGAATTAAGCATATATATATATAATATCGTGCTATGGGTTTGGAGTAATAAATTCATTCAATAAATTAAATGTTGCAGGTGTTGGTGTTGAAAAATGCGTTTAAACATGTAGGATATTGTTTATGTTTTTGCGACTTTGCTTTTATATGATTGTTGTCAGATTAATGTGGCGTTGATGGTATTTGTTCGCCTTTTCATTATTGACGTAGAGTTCTTTTTGGTGGTGTCCAGAATCCTGGAAGCGCTTGGATCTGATATGTGCCTCGGGGTTGTCGTTGACGGATGTAGGCTACGCCTAGTGACACGGGAACATAACCTTTTGATCATTCGTTACACGGTTTATTCTGTACAAGGTGGAACTCCAAATTAATATTCAGTATTCACTTTTGAAATAGCAAGGATCGGCAGGATTGTTTTATGCGTGGTATTATTAACACATGTCCTTTAGGATTCACATTGCACTCGGCATTGTTCGACGGGACGTTGTAACAGTCTTAAGGATATTTACTTCCTTAAAAGGACTGCATCGGCACCATAAATTTACCGCGGTCAATATCGCGAAAGGCTATTCGACTTTTACACTTAGGCGGTTTGCACGCATTCAAGTTGGTATTGATGGATTTTCAGACTCTCTGAATAGACTTTTAGTTCCTAACTCTGATTTTGACTCTGTTCTGGTACTGCTAAACCGGGGTCTTTTATCCCAAAGAATGTGCTTTGGATCACCGGAATGGAACACAAAAGTATTCCCAGCTAGTGTCATCAATTCCCCTCTTTTCACCTATTGGCTAGAGTTCGATATGGGTCGTTTTTGTTCTAACGTTTGACAGTTCAGCAAAATCAGCGGTGTTGAGTTGATAGTGATTGCATGGCCTAATTTGGCGGTGTCATCTGCTTGCGCAAAATTCTTGCATTGGCTATTCTTGATTTTCTTCCGTGTTACCCGTATGAATCACGTCGCCCTAACCGGCGTACGTAACAGGCTCGGGTCGTCGATGCTGATCAGCATGGAATGATCCCGTAAAAAAAACTTAACTTAGAGGCGGTTATGCTGGTTTTCCGAGCGCAACGTGGGTTTCGACCCATACCCTGAGGTTAAGAGTCTCATGCTCTATTGAATGCACTAACCGGGCCAAAATTGGATTATTGGATTTGAGGTATTGTGAAGTATCGGAATTTTTGACTGCAATTAAATTGGGTGTACAAAAATATGTGTTGCTGCTGACTTACGTTGAGTTGACGTTCTGTCTCGAATCCATTACTCAACTCGGATTCCCTGTTTCTTAAACGCTGTCAATGTATTTATTGATGATGCGAGTTGGAATACCCCCATTTGTAAGTTAAGATTTTCCTTTAGTATTCTGACGAAGTTGTCTTCCGGAATTTTATATATTTAATATATATATTCAATCGACCATCCTGCCGTGTAATCGCGGTACTTATTTGTTCACGTTTGTTATTTAATTTTTTTTTTGTGTTTTTTTATTTATTTTTGTCAAATGTGTTTGGTTATATGTGTGTTCACGTTGTTGGCTTTTGTAAAGTTATTTCTTCGTTTTCGTGTGCTTCAATATTTTTGCTTGGCAGCAAACAGTTTTTATGACGAATAAAAATTGTGTAATTCAAAACGGGGTGCGCTGGTACTCTTGGGTATTGCTAAAGGTCAAGAATCGTTAATTAAAAATAAATAATTAAAAATTAAGCCCCAAATAAAATATCAAATAAGCCCTATTCAAGTGAATTCGCTGAATGGATTAAACTGCACTCCACCAGAGTGATCAGTTTCTTCTGCGCCCACTTGACCTCTTCCCGGGAAAACACAGTGCATGGGACTGCTGCTCACCCACAGGAAGGCTTTGTCCGAACCCCCTCCCCCGGTCGTCGGAAACAGGTAGATTCACTCACATGCAGACGGATGGAACTTTATTCCAGACAGGCGAAAGGAATTCCCTCCCTGCTCCTCTCTCTCTATGGACTCGAACCTTGCGAGCGACCTGGTTCTGTGCCTAGTACGACTGAATAGCATCGGCCACAGATAAATACTGTCGTCCCGTCCGTTAGTCGTGGTAACCGTACAGACTCGAACTTTGCGAGAGACCTGGCATAGCCTAGTACAACTGAATAGCGTGGGCTTTACGGTTACGGTCATTCCCCACCCCCTTCAGTACTGGATCGACAAACGATGACGAACCGCTTCCCAACCGATGATGGCGGCTATATTATGGCGATGACTAGATACTATTAAGACCAGTCGGTGGTGCGCCAGTCTTCGCTTGCGACCCAGCTCTTCCTGGACTCGAACCTTGCGAGCGACCTGGCATAGCCTAGTACGACTGAAGGCGTCGGCCAGGAAGCGCAGCTTAGTTTATTACGTCAAAAATTTCAAAAATGGTCTGCACTTTTAGAGAAGCTATTATGGTAATTTTTCTTTTAACGAGGAACTATGGTTTAAGTATTGAATTTAATATTTTAGATTTAAAAAGGTCCTCAAAGTCAAATGCCAATTCTAAAACTACAAGTGTCAGATCGGCATGCCTTAAGCTTCTGATACTACCTGTCTGAGAAGTTGGTGACTGTTCGCGCCAAAGCGGCGCTTCCCGTTTCGTGGGAACCGGCCCTGGAGTCGTAACAGCCGAGAGAGCCGTTTTGTTCAGATGTTCTCATCTCGCGCTCTCGCACTGTTAAGGGTCTCCACTCCTCTCTCCAAGCGGCTCTTGAAAACCTCCGCCCCGTAGCTTAGAATTAATTGAAATGTACAAGTGAAGAAGAGAAGTCCAGTGAAATAAAATCCTGAAGTTTTTACCACGAAAATTCGCCCCCCGTCATTTCAGTGACTTTAAAAAAAGATACAGAAAAGTTATATTTGATGTGTATATTAAATTTACAGAAAAATGTTATAAAAATTGTTAGCTAATTTTGACACCAAAGTGATCTGCTCTGATATCTCTATATTTTTGAAACAGTACTAAAAATTTTTTATCTGAATACTGAGGTGTTTCTCGTCAAAGAAAATAAGTTTTTGGCAATAAAGGATGCAAGGATATTGCCTAAGGTGGGCGCCATTTCTGTTACGTCGGTGGTGTCGTTGTGCCTCAGTCCTTGGAGGACATAGGGCTGAGGAAGTGGCCGCCCGGATAGCAGACACGATTTGTGCAGCTGAGCTCGCCGGATTTGGGGTGGGTTCTTTGGACGCCACTATCCTCTCCAAACGTAATCAGAACAATTATTTACGTGCCTGGAAAATAGAAGAAATCATTCGTCAGTCTGTCTTTCGGTCCACATTGACCCGCAAGCGGATTTATGCTTGATCGTGGAAACAATCGGCCTATGTTTTGGCTTTTTCCCTCCCCATTCGCAAACTTCGTGCGCCGTTGGATCGTCGCGGGCCGTGCAATACGATCCCCTGTTGTTCATGTCGTTCGTCAAAAGTTATGTCATTTTCTTGACCCAGTCTTCCATTCGTACCAATGCCCCCCTTTAAATGGGTTTCTTCCAATGCATTTTTGTTGGTTTAAGTTCACATTAACAGTTTATTATAAAGGTTGGTCAAGAGTTTATTGGACATGAACGTGTATTGAAACTATACTATACTGTACAAAACCACAGTATGATAAGTGATATTCTGAATGAGTGTAAATAATATTTATTGTGTACTTATGTTATGTTATGTGTGTAAGTGCATCTTTGAAAGCTAATATTGTATTAGGTATGGTGTGTGTAATGTCATGGGGCACGATCATATATATATATATATATAAGACAAGATGGGGCAAATGTCCCGATGACTCACCCTCGGTTATTCCATCGTTGAGAGCTCTCGTTCCGGAGTTGAGGTTTTACTTGGTTCAAAAGTTAAGTAGAATTAAGCATATATATATATATTGTATATAATATCGTGCTATGGGTTTGGGGTAATAAATTCATTCACTAAATTAAATGTTATAGGTGTTGGTGTTGAAAAATGCGTTTATACATTTAGGAAATTGTTTATGTTCTTGCGACTTTGCTTTTATATGATCGTTGTCAGATTAATGTGGCGTTGATGGTATTGGTTCGGCTTTTTATTATTGATGTAGAGTTCTTTTTGGTGATGTCTAGAATTCTGGAAGCGCTTGGAGCTGATATATGCCTCGGGGTTGTCGTTGACGGATTAAGGCTACGCCTAGTAACACGGGAACATAACCTTTTTATCGTTAGTTGTACGGTTTATTTGGAACTCCAAATTTAATTCAGTATTCACTTTTGAAACGGCACAGATCGGCAGGATTGTTTTACGCGTGGTATTATTAACACATGTCCTTTGGTATTCACATTGCACTCGGCATTGTTCGACGGGACGTTGTAACAGTCTTAAGGATATTTGTTTCCTTAAAAGGACTGCATCGGCACCGTAAATTTAGCGCGGTAAAAATCGGGAAAGTCTATCCGAATTTACACTTTTGCGGTTTGCACGCATTCAAGTTGGTATTGATGGATTTTCAGACTCTCTGAATAGTCATCCAGTTCCTAACTCTGACTTTTTGGGGGCTAAGGCTCTGGTAAGTGAAGCGTGTGTGCCTGTCGCCGCGCCAAGCTAACTCAGCCAGTGGGAGTTGGCAGTCACATGCCGACTACTGAAGACCGACCATACGTGGTGAAGAACCACATCCTGCTCGAGGTGCCCCTGCTCTAGACTAAATATGGCGGATCTAGAGAGGAAAACTCGAAAAACCCGTAATCACCGGTGTTACCGTACCGTGCCTCTGTGATGAATGGCACTACGTTAGTGTGTCTTCTAACGGTGGCTTCCGGAAACCTGGCACCTCCGGTCGTATAAGTGCCCGATCCGGGGTATGAGGCTCTACCCGGGGATACTTCCTTCCTCATTACTCGTGGGACCAAAATTAATGGAATCAATTGTAAATACACCCCAGAAACAGGGTGCTCTAGCAGCCCCAAATCGATTGAAATCGAACCCATCCGGGAGCCCGAAGATGCTATGGACATATGTTCACAAAGCTCTGGCACTGATAGCATCACCAAGGAAGAGGAAGAAACTCTGCTCGCCTCCCCTAAGGATGACAAACCAAGGCGGATCGCACTATCGGGCGCCGCAAGGAAGAGGTTGCGCAGACACCTTGCGAACGGCGTACCCATGGAGGAGGCCAAAGGCTCGCCCAGAAGCCTATGGACCCTCCAAGGGAAATGCCAGCAGGAGTGGCGCTACCACCAGTAAAAGAGGTATATCGGCCAACACGACCCCAGAAGAGGCGTCGAAAAGAGGCCATGTACAAAGCCGCGGCACCTAGTGCCCGGACGAAGGGTGATCCTGCAAATGTCTTGCCGGCCACGGAGGCTCCAGCAGCCACCACAACCGCAGCAGCGGATGGGCAGACAACACAGGAGCAGTCACCCCAAGTCGGTGTCATGGCCTCTTATAGGGACGTTGCCAGCTCGGTAAAGATGGCGATACTCCTGCCAATTACCCTAAACATCTACTCACGACCGAGCAGCTGAACACCATTCAGTCCGCCATCCTATCGAGAGTGATGGCCCTGAGACACGGCTCTGTGAAGCCGTTGTTCTCTGGCTGCATCTTTCGACCAGGGTGGATGGCCGTGACGTGTGGAATGCGGAGACATCCGAGTGGCTATGCACAGAGGTGCCAAAGCTACGGCTGTGGAAGGACGCCCACATCAAGGTGGTCCCAGAGGCAGAGGCTCCACGTGCCGCTGTCTTCATTGGGTACTTTCCGCTTCCAAACGCGGAAATGAAGACGGACGAGATCCTCAAGCTCGTCGAGGGCCAGAACAGCGGCCTGCGAGTGGGAGACTGGCGTGTCTTCCACCGTGAAATGAGGCACAGCATGGCCATCATCACGATTGCGCTGGATCCTGTTTCGGCCAATCGCTTGAAGTCGCTGGCATACCAGCTGTCCTTCGCGTGGGGCTACTATTAAGCCAAAGGCCAGCGCGCAGCCGAAGACGCAGGCGGTGGCTCCTGCTCTCGCAGCGGAGAAGCCCACCTGCTCCAAGGCAACGAAGGGCACGGCTGCGACAACGCCAAAGAATGCCGCTGATGGCACAGCTCGCGCAGGCACAGAGGCTAGCGGCACCATAGTTGCCCAAGAGCCCATGCCACCGAAGAAAATTATGCGCCCTCACCTGTACGGGCGCATCACGCGCGGAACAGGGCGCGTTAACAAGGGTGTGAGGCGCACACCTGAGGAGGAGGCCCTTCTGAGCACGAACCGAGGCCGGAAGATGGCGGCTAGGGGTCGCAAGAGGTCGGACTAATGTCCCGTCCTCCTTCCCCCACCCTCCCCAACACCCGGAGACACCTCAGATGTCTCCAAGCAAACCTCCACCATGCAAAGGCCGCGTCTGACGTCCTCTGTGAGAGGTTTGCTACGATGGACATAGCATTTATCCAGAAGCCATGGATAAATGCCGGACGTGTCCTGGGGCTTAACACCCCATCTGGTAAGATGCTATATGCAAACAGCCAACCTCGCCCTAGAGCGGCTTTGTTAATAAACAAAAATCTAACATTTGTTCCCCTTTCACAGTTCATAACTGAGGACCTGGTGGCGGTCTGGGTTAAAATACCCACTGCCCATGGCGAGCAGGAGGCAGTGTTGGCCTCTGCCTATCTACCCGGCGACACTGACGATGTGCCTCCGGCGGCTACCTGTGCCCTGGTAGAGCACTGCCAGAGAAACCGGCTCCGGTGGATAATCGCTTGCGATGCCAATGCGCATCACACGGTCTGGGGAGCAGCAACATCAACAAAAGAGGTGAGTACCTTCTTGAGTACATAATTAGTAATAACATAGGTTTACTAAATCAGGGCAGCGAGCCCACATTTATCAATGCAATTAGAGAGGAAGTCCTCGACCTAACTCTCTGTAGTCTGAATATGTTGTCCGCTGTCTCAAACTGGCACGTTGCGAATGAGATCACTATGTCAGATCACCAGCACATCAGATTTGATATAGGAGGTGCCTTGCAATGTAGCCTAGTTACTAGAAATCCCAAAACACAAACTGGGATCTTTTCTGTTTTGAACTTGAGCAATCCAGAGACTGCTCCACCCGTCCGATACTAACAATAGACGAGTTAGAGCGTGAGGCTACTGTGCTTCATACAAACATTGAATCAGTATATCACGTCAGCTGCGAACAAAAGTTCGTAAGATCAGTCGGGCTGTTCCCTGGTGGAACAAGAGCCTTGACGATCTTAAACAAGCTGCGCGAAGGCTCTTCAATAAGGCGAGAAAAGGGAAGGTCACTTGGGATTCCTACAAATCCGCCTTAACGCTATACAACAAAGAGCTGAGAAGGTCAAAATGGCTACGTGGCGCCAACACTGCGGGCAGATTTCAACTCTCCCGGAAGCTGTCAGGCTACAAAAGCCCTCTCCAAGGACCACTCAAACGGCATCTGTACGTTGAAAAAGCCAGATGGAAACCACACAAACAACCCAAGGGAAACGAGTAGCCTACTCTTAACTACTCACTTTCCTGGGTGCGTGGCCATCGAGCAACCCATCTCAGAAAGTGAGGCACCAACCTACCTCTCTGGGATTGGTGAATGCCCACACCTGCGCGTGGCTATTGTGGCAGACTCCAATGGGGCTGAAAGAAGGGAACCCCCATCTATCAGAACGTATTGGAAACATGCCCTTTAGACTGTTTCATCAAAATAGCGTACAATAGGCCATACAAAGTTTTAGCCCATACAAATCTCCTGGACCAGATGGAATTTATCCATGCCTATTGCAGCGGGGACTGCACCAATTTGCACTCCCCTTGGTCCGTCTATTCCGAGCTAGTCTCGTGCTTGGACACATACCAAGCAAATGGGCTAAAGTAAAAGTTGTGTTTATTCCAAAGGTAGGGAAGAAAGATTCCCAACTGCCTAAATCCTATAGACCAATTAGTCTTAGCTCCTTCCTTCTTAAAACTATGGAAAGATAACTGACCAGCACATCAGGAAGTGAACCTCAAGCATCTTCCCCTACATAAGTACCAATATGCGTACCAAACTGGTAAATCAACTGAAACTGCCATCCATTGCCTTACAACAGTCATTGAAAAGGCCATTGGCTTTCAACAAATAGCACTAGGTGCCTTTCTAGACATCTCAGGAGCTTTTGACAACACGTCATACGAGGCAATCCGTGCCTCTCTTGTACGTAAAATGTCGCCACACCCATTATTAGGTGGATTCTGGAAATGCTCAAATCCAGAATCATAACTGTAGACCTAGGAGGAACCATGACCTCAATCACAGCCACAAGGGGGGATGCCCTCAAGGGGAGTACTCTCTCCTCTCCTGTGGACTCTGGTCATAGACGAGCTACTGTTTGAGCTCAACAACCTAGGGTTCCCCACTCAGGGCTACGCTGACGATCAAGTCATCTATATAGTGGGCCGGCATGAGCAAACCATTTCGGACCGCATGCAGCAAGCCCTCAATATAGCCAATAGATGGTGTCAGGATAAAGGACTATCCATAAACCCGTCTAAAACTGTTCTAGTTCCATTTACCAGGAAAAGGTCTCTCTCCTGACTAGACCATCCCTAAATGGATCAACCATTGACTTTTCGGTTGAAGCTAACTACCTGGGAGTTATACTTGACTCCAAGCTCAACTGGAACTCACACCTTGAAAAGACCATTAACAAAGCCACTCGAGCATATTTTGCGTGCAATAGGTTTTCGGTAGAACATGGGGCCTGAGTCCCAAAATGATCTACTGGTCTTATAACACTGTGGTAAAACCGATCATAACCTATGCATCTCTTGCTTGGTGGACGAAATCTACCAGAAGACAGCTGCGGCTGCACTTACCAAAATACAACGACTGGTCTGCATAGGCATCACTGGAGTCATCCGGACATGCCCCACTGCAGCACTTGGAGTTATAACTGGCATTCCCCCTCTACCTATCGCCCTGAAAAGAGGCCTGCCTGGGGCACTTCGCCTCCAAAACATCACCGATATAAAAAGTGGTGATCTAACTGGGCATCTACGGGTACTCGAACCCTAATAAACGAACCCATTCTGCGTATAACTGACGAGCAGAAACCAAAACTTGTTTTCCACAGAAACTTCTCTGTAGTCCTGTACACCAGACACGACTGGACAACAAAATCAATATCTCTGCCCAGTGGATCACAAACGTGGTACACTGATGGATCGAAATTGAGCGACACCGGGGCTGGTATTTTCGGACCAAGGTTCAACAAATCCATAGCCATGGGAAAGTCCCCAACCATCTTCCAAGCAGAGATACACGCCATAGAAATCTGTGCTCGTGAATGCCTTCGCAGGAATATGCAAGGCGCACGGATTTACATTTTCTCCGACAGTCACGCGGCGCTCATAGCGCTGAGATCTTTACGATCACCTCAGACTTGTAGAAAACTGTTTCCAGCAGCTAAACGCCCTTGCCTCCAAAACACCTTAACGGTGGGCTGGGTGCCAGGGCATGAAGGCCATATAGGAAACGAGGTGGCAGACTCCTAGCAAAACGCGGGGCAATGACACCACTAATCGGCCCTGAACCATTCTGTGGACTTTCGAAAGGACACAAAAGGAACTAGTCAGGAAATGGGAGGAGAAGGAGATAAGTCGTCACTAGACCGACAGTGCAGGGCTGAGACAAGCCAAACAATTCCTCGTCCCCAGATGTCGCGATCCAAACGCATCATCAATCTAAAAAGAGTGAGATTCGCACTCTAACAGGCTACCTAACAGGTCACTGCAACCTAAGGTATCACCTTAAGAAATTAAAACTTTCAGAAATCGACACATGTAGATTCTGTGAGCTGGAGCCAGAAACATCAGAACATTTTCTATGTGAATGCCCCTCACTAATCAGACGTTGACTTCAACAACTAGGAGGTGAACTTATCCCCCCCTACAGGATTTGGGAAGAGATAGACCTCGCCAAAAGTGCTCTCCTTCATCAGAAGCCTAGGAATAGAGGCTCTACCTTAATCCTACAGGCCGGCACAAAAGACCTAACATCTGGTCGCGGTGCAATAAGGCCATAGTAATAATAATAATAATAATAACTCTGACTTTGACTCTCCTCTGGTACTGCTAAGCCGGGGTCTTTTATACCAAAGACTGTGCTATGGATCACCGGAATGGAACACAAAAGTGTTCCCAGTTAGTGTCATCAATTCCCCTCTTTTCACCTTATGGCTAGAGTTCGATTTGGGTCGTCTTTGTTCTAACGTTTGACAGTTCAGCAAAATCAGCGGTGTTGGGTTGCTAGTGATTGCATGGCCTAATTTGGCGCGTTTGGCGGTGTCATCTGCTTGCGCAAAATTCTTGCATTGGCTATTCTTGATTTTCTTCCGTGTTACCCGTATGAATCACGTCGTCCTAACCGACGTACGTAACACGGCCGAGGCTGTGCTTAGGGCAAAGGCCGTGGTTGTGCATAGATAAATGTAGATTACTATGCGTGCAATATTCCGCTGCTGATGGGCCATTACTTCGAGAGGGCATGACCAAACATCCTCCCCCCCTTGGAAGACTAGGGCTTGCTACAACATCTTGGTCAGGCACGGGAGCGTGATCTTGAGCGGGCAGGCTGCCATTCTCATCCTTGAACAGCCCGACATCATTGACCTTAACGCAGATTCAGGATGGCGCCACTTGGCACGATGCTGCATTATTGTTCTGCATTCCTCACGCCAATGGGAGCAGAAGATATGTTGATAGTAGCCTATCTTCTGAAAGCGATCCAAACGAGTAAAATTGAGCTCAGTGACATCAAGTTCAGATGGCAATGGAGCGGCGGCAGAATAGGGTGGCGAAGTTAAGCTCTTAAGGTCTTCAACCTTTTCTGAATTGAAGACAATTAGTGCTGGGGGCCCATTGTTCCAAAAGCCCCCAAAAAAGGGTTAATTTTTCCAGCTGGTACACTCAGGTTTGCAACAGGCACCGGCATTGCAAATGTTTGGGTCGAGTATAGTTGATACTGTTTACATACTACTGGCGAATTCCGTGCAGCCACCGATGAATTCTTGCAGCTTGGACTCCGGTAGGACTGGGGTCTGTTCCTGTCTCCTTCCAATTTCACGATGTAAATCAGTCAGCAGATCCACCAGCACTTCATCAAAATCTTCCCGAGTTTTGCTGCCAATCTCGTCGTAGTCCAGCTCCTTCAACTTATCATGTACCAACGAAAACAATGCGTTTAATTCCTCAACCATTTCCAATCGAACTTCTTACTCCAGACTATGCATATCACTCATTTTACTCCTGGTGAGCTAGGTGCGGAGGCCTTTAATGCGATTGAGGAATGCGAAAGCCTTAAGCTTGTAAAATAATGGATCGAGCGACATTTTAATATCAAATGTTTGCAGGTTATATATAAGCCAAAAGGGAATCCGTAATTAAACGCCGCTTCTCTGTGATTGTTTAATATTCACTGTGCATTTATTTACCACCGAAGTCAGCGGCGGTCGATGATCGCGAATAGAGTTATGTATTGGGCACACGTATATATGCACCGAAACGCAAGGCAATGCAAGGGGACAAGCATTAACTATTTAAGACGAATTATTTGTTTAACGATTATGTTTATCACGTCGGGGTAACCAAATGTTGAGTTAGTGAGCTTTTTCACTAACTTAGTTAAAACAAAGGCGATTGTTTCATCAATTTTAAATGGTTTATTTGGCCGCGCAGGGCAATATGTAAAGTTATGTACATGAAAGATTAGCGAACAGCAATACTGGCTGCGCTCGAGTTAATGAGTAAGCGAACAACAACTATGCTGCGCCCGATAAGTAAGATAAGCGAACAACAACTATGCTGCGCCCGATAAGTAAAATAAGCGAACAAATGCTGCGCCCGAAATGATCTCTCGTATTGAACGATCGAATGACAACTGACCGATAGCTTCGGCAAAATAGGCGGCCGAAGCTGTGCTTAGGGCAAAGGCCGAGGTTGTGCATAGATAAATGTAGATAACTATGCGTGCAATATTCGGCTGCTGCTGGGCCATTACTTCGAGAGGGCATGACCAAACAGTTTCATAAATCAAATGCAATCGGATGTTATCTTCACCGATTTTGATAAGGCCTTAGACTCTGTCAGTCATCCACTACTGCTTAGGAAACTTGAACTGTTAGGCTTTCCATTAAAATTATTAGATTGGCTTTTCAAATACCTACTTTAACGAACCGGATTATTATTCAAGTATTATTCAACAACACATTTTCTAATGTTCTCTTTGTAACATCAGGTGTTCCACAAGGCAGTCACCATGGTCCTATCCTGTTTGGTCTGTTCATAAGCAAAATGCAAAAAAAAACAAGTGGGAAAGCTACAGTCGAGTGTGACCGACTGTAAGATACCCGGTACCCAAAGCATTGTGGGTGAAATTAAACAGCACATGAAGATGGAAAAAAGGAAATTTTGACAAATGAAGACAAATATGGTTAGAAACATGTTGAGCAACACTCAAAAGAGACAAATGTTGCTAGGAATATGTTTAATAACTTCTATGTTTATCATCCGATTTTACGCCGAAAATCACGCATATGGCTTATATACCGTTTTTTATTATTTTCGGGGGCGGAAGTGGGCGTGGCCAAATTTTAAAACAAACTTTATCTGCGTGCAACAGATTTCAATGTTGTCACAAAATTTGGTAACTCTAGCACTTATAGTCTCTGAGATCTGTTGTTTCACGGACGGACGGACGGACAGACGGACATGGCTAAATCGTCTCGGCTGGTGATGCTGATCAAGAATATATATATTTTATGGGGTCGGAGATGCCTCCTTCTGCCTATTACATACATTCTCGACTGGCACTAACTTATAATACCCTTGTACCCTATGGGTACCGGGTATAAAAAGTTTTTATTCGATACTATTTTGACATCAATATGAAACAAATGAGTTGAAAAAATTTTTTTATACGATGCTTGTAATTCGATACTTTCGAAATTATCAAAATGATACTTTCGAAGTTATGAAGTTGATACTACACAAAATATCAAAATGAAACTACCTGCCATTAAATTATTAGTTCCAGTTCGGTACTATTTCTTATTAATAGGGCTCTAAGTTTCAATAAAAGGTAGTTTTAATGTTATACAAAATAGTAGTCTATAATCTGGTAAAAAACAAAGAAGAATCGATTCCATTTCGTATAAAAACACTACCTCTTATATCTAGGTTTGGATATAATTGAATGAAATATTCTTAACAGGCGATCCGAAAGACAAATAAAATATAAAAAAACTTAAACTTAAACTTTTGTCTGACCCTGGGCTCGAACTCACAACTCAATGATTAGTACAACGTCTTACCACTTTCGCCGTGCCGCATCACATAAGGTCGTATCTTAAATAGATCAAGTCTGACTAAATTAATTATGTGTAATAAACTTACTTATAGGGAAACTAAAAAAAAAAAAACAATAGTAAAAAGGTAACATAAAAAAGACATTTCATAAAAAGCACTATGTGAACCCGCTGCTCTTGTAAATACATGACTGACGACGCCTTGACATTGCAAGCTACAGAGCAGTTGGGAGAGACGAGAAAAATTAACAAAACAAAAACCGATTTATTCATGCACCAAATTCACTAACGCGACAAACATAAAAGCTCTAAATTCCACCATACGCGTAAGGTTTTCGAGATTTTGGAATACAAAGGCATGCTTTGAGTATCGAAATGACACTTTCATGTCTGTTTGATACTATTTAGTATCAATGTGTAGTTTTAAGTACTACTTGGTATCACTTTGACATTTATCAGTTTCAAATTGATTCTAAAATATGAATGCTAGCTGAAGTTTCAAATTCAACCAAATTTATCAATTTAATACTAAGATATTTGTTTTGGGTGCTTATGTACGCGAATGAAGTGAAGCTGTGTTTAAATCTTACGAGTCCCTTGTCCAATTTACGGCTTCAGGAAGACTTAAATAACCTCAATACATGGTGTACCGATATTATGCTGTTCCTATTTCTATTCTAAGTGCAATATTATGTCATTCTACCGTAAATACTATTTCTTTACAAATTACTCGCTGGGAACAAGCGTGTTGGAACTTATTTTTCAGGTTACCGATCTTGGAGTATTATTTAGCCGAGCACATTACCATAACAGTAAATAAAGCTAGGGGTGTACTTGCTTTTGTTAAGCGCTAATCAAAGGAATTTGATGATCTCTTCGTGGCTTAAACTGGGATGCAAACCTTAGGTAGCACTCTTTTTCTAGTAGACTTCTCCTGATTAACCTTCCTTCCTTAGCAAACCGTAGAACAATGTTAGGCATTGTCTTTATGTATAATCTGATTCGTGGTGACGTGGATAGCAGCGATCTATTGGGTCAGCTGAATTTCCACGTACCATGTAGAACCACAAGATCGTACCTGCCTTTAGTTTTGCACCAATGCAAAACATCGTTTGAAATGCATGAACCCTTTAGAGTATTATGTGCAAATTATAATGATTTGTACTGACCGTAGTGCATATCAACGTCCAACAGTAAGCATATTTTTTCTTCTAAAGTCCGTACCATACTTGAGTATTGTTCATGTGTATGGTTTTCCCAATATCAGGTTCATCAAGCTCTACTAGAGTCAGTGCAGGAACAGTTTCTCTTGTTTGCTCTGCGCGGGTTATTCATGGACCCTCATCATCATCAACTACGCCGTCTTTCCTGGAACAAAGAACTTGCCACGGAGTTATTTTTCTGGACAAACTTTTTCAGGGACAAATTGATTCTGCTGCACTGCTAAGCCAAATACATTTATGTTTTCCGGCCAGAACGTTACGACAATTTCGGCCGATAATTTTGGAAATATGCAGGACCAACTTTGAAAGCCATAACCCTTTTCGCGTCCTGTGTAATAATTATGAATTGTATCGTCTTTTATCTTCCGATCGGTGACTGTAGGACTTATCCTAAATACGTTGGATCATTTGTTTGTTATAAATGTAAAATATCAATTGTATATTATTAGACATTATTAGACATTGGCAGATATTTGCTAATTTCTAATAAATGACAAAAAAAAAAAAAATAACTTCAGGGATTATGCACAACACCAAAGATGACTCTACGTCAATGCCATCAAAGCAGCAATAATCTGACAAAAAACATATAAAAGCAAAGCCGCTACAACATAAACAATTTCCTGAACATATAAACTCATTTCCCAACATCAATATTAATCTTTTCTTTTTTAATGTCTTAAAAAAAATTATTAAGTGAACATTTTGAGAATTTAGGGAATTTATAACAAATCATAGCACTATATTATATATATATATATATGCTTAATTACACTTAACTGTTATAACAAATAAAACCTCAACTCCGGAACGAGAGCTCTCAACGATGGATTAACGGAGGCTGATATATATATATATATATCTATATATGATCGTGCCCCATACATACTGCACACCATACCATATGAACAAATTGTATGTTTCAAAGATACACTTACACAACACTTAAATATTATTTACACTTTTTAATTTAATTTGGTACACTTCACACACTTCAATACACTTCAATGTCCAATACACTCTTTCCCAACCTTCATAATAAATTTGTAATGTGAACTTAAACCAACAAAAATGCATTGGAAGAAACCCTTTTAAAGGGGGGCGTTGGTAAAATAGACATTGGGTCGAGAAAATAACATAACTTTTGACTGACGATTCAGCATATAAAAGGGATCGTATTGCATGGCCCGCGACGATCCAAAGGAGCCCGAAGCTTGCGAATGAGTAAATAAAACAGCCAAGAAACTATATATATATAATAGCCTACTGGCGAAACCTATACTAAAATTAAAATACCTTAAATATTAAGAAAACAAGAAAGGAAGCTAACTTCGGTAAGCCGAAGTTTATATACCCAAGCAGCCAGAAAATGGATCATTGAAAATCGATCCATTTTGGTAATGTTAAAGAAATATCAGATTTTGCAAATTTTGTAAATTTTACATTTTACATGTAGAATTATATATTTTTATATAATTCGACCGATCCCTTCTATATATAGTTGAAATTAAAACTTAAACTATAAAAAATAACTATATCTCGAAATTTATAGAAATAAAACAAGTTATAATTTTTGTTTCATTAATTTTCCGGTCATTTCTATGGCAGCTATAAGATTTAGTGGTCCCATGTCAGCTGTTCCGACATATACAGTAACTGCAATAAATAGAAGAAGACTATCTGCACGTTTCATTCAGATAGCTTAAAAACTGAGAGACTAGTTTGCGTAGCAACGGACAGACAGACGGACATACAGACGGACATGGATAGATCGACTCGGATGGTGATGCTGATCAAGAATATATAGACTTTATGGGGTCGGAAATGCTTCCTTCACTGCGTTGCACGGTTAGGTTAGGTTAGGGCGGCGGCTGACACAAGGTCAACCCACTTAGGCCATCACTGGCCCATTGTGATACCGCAATGGATCTTTTATACCCTCTTACCACAAAGTTAGAAAGAGTCCCAGCCCGTTTCTCTTATGAAACCTGCTAATTTCTTCGGGGGGACAGCTGCTAATTCAGCTAGAGAAAATATTCTCCCATATACTTTTTCCTGCGCCTGATTAGGGCCACACATGAGCAGAAGAAGTGCTCTACTGACGCAACTTCCACAAAAGACGTTGTTTACGACGTTTAGTCGGGATGCGTGGGCTCCTACGAGCCAGTGACCTGTGATTGCTCTAATCACAGCTGAGCACTGTGTGCGGTGTAGACTGAAAAGCATTTTTGTGCGTTTGGCGTCAACTTTAGGCCATGTTTGGCGACTGATGTTGCAGTGTGTGGTATTTTTCCACATTTCTTGTTCAAGGGATCTGAAAACTTCCCTTGTCCTGAGCTTAAAAGTGGCTAGGGGCGTACGGAAGTCCTCCTTGTCTGGAAGGAGAGCTGTGGTGGTGCCGCGTCTGGCCAGTTCATCAGCTATTTCGTTCCCCTCAATATTTTGGTGCCCTGGCACCCAGACTAGGGGAGATAACGAACTGCTGTGCCATCTCTTGAAGAGATTTGCGGCAGTTGTTTACTATCGTCGAGTTTGAGGATAGCGCGCGAAGTGATTTTATTGCTGCCTGACTGTCTGAGTAAATGTTTATTACTCCGTTTATAAGGCTAGAGTGGCGTAGGCAACTAAGAGCCTCGCTTATGGCGAGAATCTCTGCCTGAAAAACGCTGCAGTGGTCCGGAAGACGGAAGTGTATTTTAATACCGAGTTGTTCGCAGAAGACTCCTCCTCCAACTCGTTTATCGAGTTTGGAGCCGTCTGTGAAGAAATTTATGCAGTCATTTTGTCCAAAGGGACTTGCCGCCCAGGCCTCCCTGGAGGGAAAGACAGTTTTGAATGTTGTAGAAGTGTGTTCTACGGGTGTGCAATAATCTGTCGATTGCTTGCTTGCGCCCACTGGTAGGATGGATGAGTGCCCATATTTATGGACTGTCCAGCAGTTTGCGTCTCTAAGACGTCGTGCTGTAATGGTGGCGGTATCTTTTGCCACTAGTAGAATTGGTGATATTCTAGTAATAGCGTTGAGCGCTTCACTAGAGGTTGTTCTAAGAGCTTCTGTCATGCATAGTTGAGCTACTCTCTGCACCTTGTTGAGCGCCTTGAGTTTAGAACTATACAGCAGCGCTGGCCACCAAATGGATACCCCATACAGGAGGATGGGTCTAACTATGGCGCTGTATAACCAGCTAACTACAGACGTTGACATCCCCATTTGAGGCCTACTGCCTTTTACAAGTGAAGAGTGCAATGTTGGCTTTTCGCACTCTATCCGCTATAGTGAGATTCCAGTTCAGTTTCTTGTCTAGTACAAGCCCCAAGTATTTTGCACTGTCGCTAAACTCTAGAACGGAACCATTTAATTTTGGGGCAGATAACTTTGGGATCTTAGTCTTCCTGGAGAAGAGAATAAGGTCGGTTTTACTTGGGTTTACGTTTATCCCGCTTTCGGATGCCCATCCTGACAGTTTTCTTAGTTTAACTGTCATAATGTCACATAGGCTTTGCGGAAATTTTCCCCGCAGCATAACAACCACATCATCCGCATAAGCAATAATCTCCTTGTCTTGCAGGGATTTTTCTATACTGGATATGACAGAGTGAAGTGCTGTTTCTGTCGATTTGCCTTTACGGTATGCATGCTGAGATTCAGATAGCAGAGAGGGATTGATTGATGTTCTCAGGTGTAGCCCTATCAATCTTTCCAAAGTTTTTAGAGGGAAGGAGGACAGGCTTATTGGCCTGAGATCCTTCGGTGTTGTGTGTGAGGCTTTGCCGGTCTTGGGTATAAAAACTACTTTGGACGTTAGCCAGGAATCGGGAATTTGGCCCAACGCCATAATGTTCGTGAAGATGGCTTTTAGCCCTGCTGCAACTGTGCAGGGAAAATCCCATCAGGGCCTGGAGATTTATAGGGAGCGAAGCTATTTATAGCCCATTTGATGTTGGATTAAGTCATAATGCTATCCAATGATCTGACCGGGTGGTATGGTTGTGGGTCGCTTGTTTGGGGACCTAAGGTGTTTCCTGGAAAATGCGTGTCTATTAATAGCATCAGTGTTTCTTCGCTAGAAGATGTCCACAAGTCGTCCTGTTTCTTGAGATAGCCCATATTCGAGGACGACTTTGAGAGTACTTTTCGTAATCTTGCAGCTTCCGAAGAGGATTCAATTCCCGAACAGAATTTCTCCAATCCTCTCTTTTTGCCTGTCTAATGAGCTTTTTTAATTGAGCTGGACTGTGTTTATATTCAGACCAATGTTGTTCAGAACTTAGTCTTTTTGCTCTGTTGAAGAGTTTCCTACATTCCCCCCTCAGCTTGTCTATTTCTTGATTCCACAAGGGTGGTTTCCATTTGCCTCTCGGCTTGCTGATTGGACAGGATGCTATATATGCACTGTTGCAGGGTTCACTGAAGACTGTCGTGAGAAGAGTGAGATGTTCCTCCGATGGAGGAGTCTGCTCTGGTGGAACAGGAAGGGCTTTAGGCAATCTATTTCTAAAAGCTGGCCAGTTGGTTCTACAGGGGTTTGAGAACGTTACAGGGTCAGGGTTGGGAGCACTCAATCTTGTGTCAATATATTTGTGATCCGAGAAAGAGTGTTCTTTAGAAACGCTCCACCCAATAAGCTGGTCATGCATGCAGTTAGAAGTAAGGATTAGGTCTATGACCTCCTCCCTGTCATTGATTACAAAAGTGGGGCCGTTTCCCCTATTGCAGATAAGTAGGTTAGTGGAGAGAAGGTATTCAAAAAGTAACTCACCCCTCTCATTTGTGTTGGTGCTGCCCCACATGTCGTGGTGGGTATTTGCGTCGCATCCGATCAACAGGCCAGTGCCCCGATCTTCGCAATCCTTAACGAGTTCCCTCAGTTTGCGACCCGGTATCGGGTCCATTATGTCGTACGCTAAGTATGCTAACACTACACGTAGCGACCTGTCTTGGAGCTCCAGACTTATTGATGTAGTTTCGGCATCGCTGTAATTATAAAGCATAAATGCACTGAGGTGCCTTTTAGCTAAAATGAAAGTGCGAGTTTTACCTTCTCCTTGAGCTGCGAGCAGATTATATTTTGGGGTGCTGAGTCCACAAATCCTGTTGGATACAACCCAGGGTGCCTGGATCAGCACCAGCTTGGCTTCGTCTCTCTCTAGACGAAGCATTAGGGCAGCGGAGGCTGCTTTACTGTGGTGGAGGTTGATCTGCACGACCGCTAGAGACATCGGGCAGATTTGCCTCTACCACCGTCACGTCAGCATCCAGGTCGTCTTCGGAGTCCTCACTCATGGAGTCGGTACCACCATAACCCAGCTTGCTGAAGCCCCGCAGAAAGGATGCGTCGGATATCACCGACTCGCAAGCCTCGTCCCCTTTACCTGGCTCCTCCACCTCGGTTGCCAGCACCTCTTCAACACCAGGCTCGTTCCTTTGTTCGGTGTCCGACTTAGCTTCCGTGCATAGCCTTAATGGGTGCGGTAGAGTCCTTATTTAAGGATTAGCAAAACCTGACGCAATGGGCCCTGCGTCTCTTCCACCTTTGCCACCTTCCAGTCGGAGGACGGCAGGCTAGGGTTGCATCTCTGCAGCATCGAGAGGATCTTCTCCGGCTTCTTAAAGAGGACGGGATCCATATGACGGCTCTTGGCCTACTCGGAATGTCCTTCCAGTCAACAGCGACCAGCTTGGCACCCGGGTAGACCTCACCCAGTCTAGATACGGCTGCTTTCAGAAGCTCTGCCGATCGAGACCCTTCGCACCTTGACGTTACCCTGATACCACCCTGCATCTTTGCAGATTGGTGGGGTCCAGGGTCCGCTTCCAGCACCTCGAAGCATTGTACAGCCAGTGCTGCCTCAACCCACTTCCACTGGTTCCTCGGAATTCTGCCTTCCGTGTCGCCTTGGTCCAGGACTCCTAAAAGGATCTTGTCCTTGGCCATCTCTGCGAAACTTTTGCTCGCCTCTGCTGGCATGTGCGTGCGAATCTTCTTTGGGGCATTCTGAGCCGCACTTTACTGGGAGCGTTGCCGTTTAGGATTTATTGTGTCCTCCTTCGGTCTCTCCAGCACGAAATTTGGCAACACCGACTTAGCCCACTCCAGCTTCTTAAGCCACTCCGCTGAGGGGAGTGGTGATGTTGCTTTTTGCCTGTCTTTTCAGGATGGCCGCGGTGGATTTCCTCTCCTCGTACCTGTCCAGCTTGGCCTTGCTTGCGGCAGACCTTCCCTTCACCCCTGCACCTGACTGAGCTGCAGCTGCGCTTGTAGTAGCGCCTTGCTGTTCGCTCGAGGTGACAGGAGTGCTGGTTTCGGTCACCACCTTGTATCTGACCAGGGGGCGATTTAGCCCAGTTGGCTGATGTTTCGCCGGGGTGGAGTTGACCTTAGCTCCAGTGAGCTCTGTCGTTGGGTTGACTTTAGGTGCGGTCACCTCTGTCATTGGGTTAGGACCCTCGGTCCTCGCCGAATTTATGGGAGTTCCGGTCTCCTTTTTGTTGCTTGTGTATTTTGCTTGGTCCATAATTGTTCGCACGAGTGGCGAAGAAAGGGTGGTCCACCTCTCGCAGAGATCCGCAATGCGGGAGGTAAGGCTGGCTAATCCGGAGGGCGCCAGGTATCCGGATGCTCCGTTTGCGACTGGGCTAGTTTTAAAAAGGGCCCCAGCAAGGCTGATCATCGGCACGGGTCGCATGACACCTTGATCCAGCCCTTCACCTTAGCCATGATAAGAGATCGCAGAGGCCTGTGGCATGGCTATGGAAAAAACTCCGCCCCAGTCTGCGAATCCCAGATCTTAGCTGGTACCGTCCCTAGGGACACTGGAGCACCATTACCATTTGGCACACTCGTGGAGGGTTCAGCTATAGGATTTTTGCCAACCATACTGCGTTTCAAACTTCTGAACAAAATTATAATAGCCTGCAAGGGTATAATTATACCGATATATGACAATACAAAAAGGTTTGATTATTTTTTTTTATTCAGTTATAAACGTGCTTTCTATCGCTCCACCTTTATACAAAGTTTTTTTTTTGTGTAAATCTATTCCATTGTATCAATCGGAAACAATTGGATCGTTTTAAACAAAGCCAGTGACTTTAATCTTGCAAAACATTCATTCTGTTTTAATAAATCTCGTACTACGCTTTGCAGCTGTTCTTCTTGTGCATTGCGTTTACCGCTTACCATCGTACCGTGTGGTGGTTGCTGCTGCTGAGCAACTACATGGTATTTGAGCTTGGACAAAAGTTTTTAGTCGCGCTCTTTGCCTTTTGGTTTGTTCGGCTCTTAACCGCGAAATATTTATAGTAATTTCTCAACTTATTTACCAATACCTTGCGTTTGTGCTGCCGTTGCATTTATTTTATCTGCATTGAACTGCACAAAATAAGAATGAGTACCTTCTGCTACGCTGCTTGCACGCATGGCCGCAAAATCACCGTGCCGCAAGGTCTTCTGTTCGTTGTTGGCTCTGCGACAATGTTGTATGCGCCGAGATGGGGCATACTGGTGCGCAAATTGCGGATCGTGTTCGTTCTCATGTCGGTTCGGCCCGAGCTGCATCCATATCAAAACGGAAATTAGAGCTCTTATGCGGCAGACTCACCTGGAGTTTCAGTGGTTTCTTGCAGCTGGTTTCAAGGTGTGCTTGCCAAGAGGGCGTTTATTTTCGACAGCCAGTGTGAAGCGCTAGCGGCCTCGAAATGTCCCGCTTCACGGAGCGGTACTCTCTCGGACAGTCCAAGACCTTTACAATCCGCTCACCCAAACTGCTTTGTAGGGACATGTAATTAGTTCTAATTTTTGACCGGCGATGAAGGCATAACCAAATACAAATACAATTAATCACACAAATCAATTCGGCCTAACGCCTTCTTATTTTTCTACATGGGACTTTGGATCTTCTCTTGGGACTTCAAATTCGATCGACTTATTTTGGGTGATAATCCGCCCACTACATTTCATGGTCCTTCGAGCAGGATATTCTTCCTGATTGCCTCCGCATTCCAGCGTTCAGCAGTGGATTAAATCCTTAATAAAACAAATAAAAGCTAGTGTTTCTACTTTACGCGAAGGAATGACGCAGATATTTCAAAAGACAAAATCCAAGTGTCTTATATCTGTGTGGTTCACTAGTGTCCACAGTCCGAAGTCAAATTTTTCCGTCAACATCTGGCAAATTCCGTTTGTGAACATTTCTAAACAAAAAGAAAAGTGATTGTAAAAATATACATACGCGCCCAGCCGCAGTGAAAATTAAGAGTTCCGAAATTTAAAAAAACGTTCCGACAAAATCGGCTCATGTATTTTTTTCTCGGTCACTATATACCTCCAGGTGTCAAAGCGTACATAAATATTCACATGTCCATAATCATTCACATGTACATAACGTCCACTACACTGAAAATTGGTCCGCAAGAAAATCAAATATTCACAAATATACGAACGAAAGTACATAAAATTAAATCTATCAAACTTCACTACTATAAACATCCAATAATACAACAACAAAATTATACATGTCCAAACAAAATTATACATGTCCAAATATACAACAACATTCCGATACCCACACAACAATTTACAACAAATACAGTCCACATATAAATACATAAGTTAAAAGTTAATAATATATTTTTTTTTTTTAAATATAAACTTTCTTTATTGAGAGCAATTTTACAACTGATTTTTCTTATGCTAATGATTAATAATGTAACCTATGCTTCATTGGTTTGCTGCTGCCGCTTCTGCCGATGCTGCTGCCGCTGCTGACGTTCTCTGCTACCATCGCTGTTGTCGCTGATGTGGTCGGTCCTAATTGGTCGCTGTCGCTGATATTGCTGTTGCCGCGGTACAGTTGACCATTTCTAATTGGTCAATGGTCAATGTAATTTGGCAATAATTGTTGTTGCCAAATGCGCTCGGTGTTGGGTTCAGTCACCCAGCGTTTAAGCTTTCCCACGATCGTAGAGTAGGAAGTGAAAACTCAGCGCAAGTGGCTGCTGAACTCAATTGGGGACATATTGGGAAACATTCCGGCCAATAACTTTATATGTTGGGAAGTCGGTGCTAATGCCTTACTCACACTCGTAATCTATTTGTTGTTGTTCAGATTTCTGCGCGTGTGGCGATACTCTTCCTTTGGTTCAGCATTTAGCATTCTGGCTGTTAACTCCTCCCCCCTTAAACGCGACTGTCCTCGGTCGCAACGTAAAAGAGTACAGATCCGAAAGGGGATGGCTCTTCAATTGTTTTCGCTGGAGCTGGTAAGCCTTCCGTTGGTTTGCGCCTTCGCATAAATCGTGTGATCAGTTCTACGATAACTACAAATTGGATGATGGCGGATCCATAATTCAGGGAAGAATCTATAATTCCTTCGCTTTTGAGTTTTTCTAGTACTTTTGTTGTTTATGTTAAGTTCCTTGACCATTAATAGTGACAGTACTTCATCTATTTTCGACTTTTCCGCTGCTAATTGAAAAAGTGGGGGTTCCGGTTCAACCGGGCTGGTTTCTTTAGACTTAGATGTTTTCTCCAATTGTTACTGTAGAGTTCCTGTATTGGATTATAAATGAGCCCTGTAGTTTTTGGAATTTTTCGTTCAACGAGACAAGTCCGCTGAAGTCGTTCAACAGTAGAGTTCCTGGCAATATTTCCTCGAAATCGGGAATGTGTTGATTGTTGACCATTTTGCTTACTGGTTCCTTAAGGTTGAGCAGAGCATTTACGCAAGTATCGTTACTTAAGTCTAGCAATTTTTCGGAATTACAAATAGTTTTATCGTTATGTGCCTCGCAAGGTTCTGTTATTGCAAATAGTTGTTTCTTACATTCTAGTAGATTTTAATATTTTAAATCGGCTATTATATGGGCTTTTTTTAGTGCTTTTACTTTTAATGTTCTGCAAGTGTCTTTATTAATTGTTGGTAAGCTAATAATGTATATAAGATCGTGGCCATTGGTGGCAAGTTTGACTTTAGCAAATTCTAAAAGTTCTTCTATGTCAAAAAATAAACTGTTTTCTTCTTAAAAAATGTTTTCTACAATGTTGGTTTGTTTTGCTGAGAAAATAAATTAATTTACTGTGTTAGATTTTGCCCAAGTTATTGCGTACAGAATGTTTGCAATTTCTTCTTTAATTAATTGTATATTATATTTTAAAATATTGGCTTTTTGATCCATTATTCCTTCCGAGTTTTGAGTAAATTTTATCATTGCATTTGTGACATTACTGAGTTGATTTATTTTTTCGTTAATTAGCCGGTTTATAACTACTTGTCTGTTATTATTTTTTAGGTGTTCGTTTATTTAATTTTCTAAGTCGGATTTGATTTGTTTTAGTTCGTACGAAAGAAATGGTTGAAGCGGATGAGATGAAATAAGTGATTTAAATGATTTCTCTAAAGTTGCAAATGTCTCTTCGTAGCTGGTCAAGTTGAAAGTGTGGATGATTCCGTCTTGTTTGGCTGCTAGTCCGGTTTCAAGTGAAATGAGTTGGGAGTTTGAATAGTCGAGGACCGTGGTAATACCCAGGCAGGTTGGAAAAAATAGTCTGTAAAATTATGTTTTAATATTATTTTTGTGGATTTTTTTTCCGCTTTGAGTTTTAATGGTGGTGTTTTTATTTTCTGCTACTTTTTCTTTTTTATACCTAGGTGTTAGTTTTGACCCTAATCTTTTATCGATTTTAACGTGTACTATTTCGCCTGGCCTGAAATGTTTTGGTAGGTTCTTGTTTTTATTGTGGTATTCTAGGTCATAGAGTTGTTTCTTTTGAATTTTCTGCCTAATTTCCTCTCGTTGATTTTCTATATCTTCTGGTGTATTAGGGATTGTGTTTCTAAAAAAATGTCTATAGGCTTTTCTCTTGTTACTGAATGTATTGATTTGTTGTATTCCTGGACCGCTTGGAAAAGTAAATCTTCAAATACCATGCTCCCGTTGTCTTTTTAAGCACCTTAAAATTTCGGATAGTGTCGAGTGGAACCTTTCTACTTGTCCATTACTTGTTGATGCGTATGGGGCAGTGGTGTGCACTGAGATTTTAAGTTGATCTTCCAGCATGAATTTTATAGCTGCAGAACTTAAAGAACGTTCGTTATCCATTATTATCCATTTCGGCATACCGAAAGCGATAAGCATTTCTCTTAAGGGGTTTGTAATATCTTCAGCTGCCCTTGACTGTAAAATTTTTACTTGAGCGTATTTGGAAAATTTGTCGATACCTGTTAATATGCTGTTTTTTCTGTGATATAAATATCTACATGGACTATTTCTCCTGGATATTTGGGGATAGGTGTTGGTTGAATTTCGCCTTTGGCGGATGCCTATCGTATTTAGATTCTTTACAGGGCTGGCAGGACTGAACTATTGCTTGAATTTTCTTTTGAGCTTGTGGGAAAAATAATTCTTAAGTATTTGTATTTTATTTTCTTTCGCATCTCTATGCGCTCTCTTGTGTTCTAGGGTTATTAATTCATTTTGTTGTAATTCGGACGTGACATCATCTACTTGATTTTGAGTGAACCTTACTTTATATGAACTGAAATATGTGGGATAAATATTTTGTATTTTTCCATTACCTCTTCGGAAGTAAAATTCCGTTTATTAATCTGGGGTCTAGACTGCTTGTTAGGATTGCTATTATTTGTTCTTCTGTTTACTCTCTTCTTTTACTATGTGTCTATGGTAGGTTGGGAATGGAATTTCGAAAATATCTGAATCCGTTTCGTCGATAAGTAGGAATAATTGATTTTTGAAAACATTAATGGGAGCTTCTTCAGAAAATATAAGATTGTGAGATGAGCTTTCGTCGCAATAATTGGTTGCTGTGAAGCTGAGTGAATTTATTTCGGCTGGGGCTCTAGAAAGTGCGTCAGCTACTACATTAGCTACTCCTGGCTTGTATTTAATTTCGTGATTATATTCGCCAATAAGGTCTCTCCATCGTTTTAGTTTCGCGTTATGATTATTGACACTATTTGAAAAACTTAGAGGCTGGTGATCTGTGTATATTACTACTTTCGAATATCCGTAAAGATAATGTCTTAGGCTTTGAAGTTCCCACACAATGGCTAACATTTCTCTTTCGTTTGTTGCATAATTTTCTTCAGTTTTGAGAGTGTACGTGAGATAAATGTTATTGGTCTATGGTTTTGTTCTAAGACTGCGCCTATTGCGTAACTTGACGCGTCGGTTGTACGCTGAAATTCTTTTCCAAAATCTGGGTATGGTAGGGTGACGTCTCGGGAGATGAGTGTATTTTTAATTTTTCGAAAGCCTTTATTGCTTCTTTGTCCAAGTTAATAGCTGTCCTGCTTGATTTATTTTTTGATATGCGGTCTTCTTCTCCTCGGAGGAGAATGGTTAGTGGTTTGGCTATTTATGCATAATCTCTAATAAATCTTCTATAATACCCTGTCATGCCTAAGAAAGATCGTAGGTCTTTTAACGTTTTTGGGACCGGGAATTTTGAAACTGCTCTTATTTTGTCAATATTTGTCTTAACTCCGTCTTGTGAGATTGTATATTTGTACCCTCATGTTTGCGTCTTGTAGTGTTGAAAATACTTTTTCGAGGTTCTGACCGTGCTCTATTTCGAGACTAAATGAAAGCCTGGTGAATTCATATTTTCCACCGTTTACGGCAAAGGCTGTTTTTTCGATATCTGTTTCTTTTAGTGGGATTTGATGAAATCCACTTTTAAGATCTAACACTGAAAAATATTTGTTATCCCCTAGCTGTGAAATAATTTCGCCAATTTCTGGGGTGGGGTGCCGATCTGAGATAGTGACATCGTTGAGTTTCCTGTAGTCTATTACCAATCTATACTTTTTTTCTTCGGACTGACCTGACTTTTTTGGAACTACCCAAACGGGTGCATTATACGGAGAACGTGAAGGTCTAATAATGCCATCTTCGAGCATTTCTTTTATCTGCTTTTCTACTTCCTGTCTTAGTGAAGCTGGGTATGGGTAGTGTTTTCCATAATCTGGGGAGTCTGATGAAGTTCTTATTTCTCCTCCCCCTTTAGTAGTGTATGCTAATTTTGTGTCTGGGTCGGCGAATAAGTTTTTGTGGCTTTCAACAAGGTCTCGGTCATATGACTGACTTGTGGTCCTATTGTGTTAACGGCTTGTGCGACTAATTGGTGAATTTTAATTTTCCTATTATTTTTAAGAATTAATGTACGTCTATAATTACGCCTAATAATTTCATTGTATCGTTTCCTAATATGCCGTGGAATGATTTTAGTGTATCTAGTAAAAACAAATTCATTTGTTTATCTGAGATATTGGGAAGTTTAAGAATCGTGTGTTGTGTAATTTCATTGTTGCCTCCCACAGAGCTAACTGAAAAGTTTTTCTCGTTTGGTTTTGGGTGTGGTACCAGTTGTGTTTGAATGTAATTCTGGTTTGAGCCTGTATCTAGTAGGAGTTTTAAGATTTTTCCGTTCCCCGTCGTTACTTTAAAGTAAGGTAGTGAGGAACGATTTATTCTAAAAAATAGAGTTCGGACATGTCAATGTATTCTTGTTGTTCGGTATCAATTTGCCAAGTATATTCTTCTTGAAGTTCGCCTATATTATTCTGTTCTGCCATTTCGTAATATTCCTGCTCTGCACTAGTTCTATCTTCTTGTGTTTCCTGTTGTGTAGTAGTTTCTGACTCGGTTTGAATATGAAATTGTCTTGGCATCTTGCTAGTGTTCTGAACATTAGAAGTGCTAAGAGGTCGTTTCCCAAAATAATCATTGTTTGCCGGCTGATTCATATAGTTGATATGACGCGAACGAATTGATTGATCAACCTCCATAGGTACTGCTTTTGGTTGGGGTCGGGGGGGCGGTGTCGGAGAAATAAAGGGTGTTAATGGTCTTGCTTGGCTTGAATTAGCTTGGTTGTAAAAATTAGTTTGTGTGGTTTGTGTAAAGGGGAATTTCCCGGTTGCGGCTACTACCTGCATCTGTTTAGGATTGTAGTATAAATGGGGATGAAAATTGTTTGGGTGTTTGGTTGTTTCTAGTGGTCTGGTTCTCGAGCAAACTGCATAGGTGTAGTGCATGCCCTAAGACGTGCGGTTCTTTGATCGCTAACAGTTGAGCTAGATTTCCGCTTAGGCCTCTAACAAAATTATCTAGAGCTTTCTCCCTGTACATAGTCGTCAAAGATTGTATGGTCTCCTGTGAAGCATCTAGATTACTAACTTGGTTCAGGATTAAAGATAGCTGTTGGTAGACTGTTTGTTAGAACTCAAATATAGTATTGTTTCCTTGAGCAAGGGCATAAAGCTGGTACTCTAAAATTTTAAGGTCTCATTTGTCGGCAAAATGCGATGTTAGGCATTTCATAATAGCTGGCCAGTCAAGTGGGGAGTTGTATGATTGTAACACTGCGTCTGCCTGTCCCGTAATTTTATTGCGGACTGCTAAAAGAATGTCGTAATATTTTGGCGAACCGATTCTACCTTGATAGATTTTTAAAACTCGTGCTACGCTATTTTTCCATGAGGAAAATTCACTTTTGTTTCCCGAAAATTCTCTAAGCGATCGTACAATGTCCGGCATTTTGTCTAATTCACTAAGGTTGTTAATTATTTCCTTTACTAAGCCACTTAATTTGGTTTCTAAGACGCCTTTTATTATTTCTTCGATATCTCTCTCAGTCATGTGTCGCGCGTTGCTAGTTGCGGAAGGGCCTACAAGGTTTCCTAGTCGGTCTGCTAAATCTTGGTCTGGCATTTGAGTTACTTTTTGTGGTCACGATATTTGAACAGTTGATTAAAGGGATGAATTTATATTTTAAAATTTTTTTTTATAGGTACTCAGAATTCGGGGTGAAAATAATTAATTATTTTGTGCTGTAAAAATTATAAAGTTTGATTTAAGACTTAGATTTTTTTTTTTTTTTTTTATATAAAAAAGAAATGCATTTTTTAAGAATATCAAACTTAAGTCTATTACATGGGACTGGTTCGGGTTTCACTTAGGACTTACTATTTTTTGTAAGTTTTAAATAACTTGGAAATAAAATCGGATCAAATGCAGTTTTAGCTTTGTGGAATAATTCCACAATATGCTTCATATTCTTAAAAAAGTAAAAAATAATACAAATTAGAGTCTTGGGAAAGGTTAAGCAAAGTATGTAAACGCGAACCAGGCCAGCAGTACAGTCTTGGTTGGGTTATTTGGGTCCCCTAGATTAGGATATCGTTTGTGGTATTTGTAGCTATGGGCGGCAGGTATATAGCTCGAATCCGGCTGCGCAGGCGTGCGATTTCCATGTCGTCGCGCTCCATTTCCCGTATGAGTTGTGAGAACTGAACCAATCCCTCGCGGTTCCCAGGAAAACCATGACCCTTGATTACCTCCAGTTGCAGTTGCATGACCAACGGAAATACGTGCTGCATCATGAGAATCATCTCTTTTCCAGCAGAGGCCTTTGCTTCTGAGAGTTTCTTCGAGTTTTCCGGCTGATTGACACATCGAATGATGTCCATAAGTATTTGTTTAGCGTTCTCATTGTTGAAATTGACCAAATATGACATAATAAAAAGTTTAAGTGGCAGCAAAACCGGTTAATTTCACAAAAATATTCAACAATTTGCAGTTTTTATTTTTTGATTTTTAGATTCTCGATTATTTTTCTGTGTTTTCTTAATTTTGAATTTAGATTTTTAATCATTAAATAATTTTTGTTTAAATTTGATAGGTAACAAATTTTTTTATAGAAAATTTAGCGATCGATTTAATTTAATTTAAAAATTCTTTGATTCTTTGTTTATTAATTTAATTTTTTGATAGTTCCTTTTCATGGAATTTGTTTGTCGCTTGACAATTATTGTCTCCATTTTTGTTTGGAGTATTTGCTTAATTTTATGCTTACAAAATAATCATATCTCGGTGTGCTCTCGTGCCGGTAATCTTGGTGTTTTTCCTTTTTGTCCCGCGTTGCAGCGATTTCTGCACGTTCCCTCCGAACGGGTACTAGACGGAATCACAGCGATAAAATTTGGCCTGGTATGTCCACCGGGTACAAGTCCTTTTTGTAGGAGTATCACTTTGTAGCGTTTTCTGGAACGGCACTTTAATTGTGGCACTTCCGGGCTTCGGTGGTCGGTTTTTTTCGTACAGATTAGGCAGAATAATTTTTCCGAACCGGTAGGATTTTCTTTACTGCTCTACACGAGACGCGGAACTTATATCCTTTGCGAACTTTATACAAGGTCCCTGTTCGGGAGCCAGTTAAAAGTTTAGATAATATTTTTATTAAAAAATTATAAACTTTCTTTATTGAGTGCAATTTTACAACTGATTTTTCTTATGCTAATGATTAATAACATGCTTCATTGGTTTGCTGCTGCTACTGCTTCTGCCGCTGCTGCTGCCGCTGCGGACGTTCTCTGCTACCATCGCTGTTGTCGTTGATGTGGTCGGTCCTAATTGGTCACTGTCGCTGATATTGCTGTTGCCGCGGTGCAGTTGACCATTTCTTATTCTAATTGGTCAATGTAATTTGGCAATAATTGTTGTTGCCAAATGCGCTCGGTGTTGGGTTCAGTCACCCAGCGTTGAAGCTTTGCCACGATCGTAGAGTAGGAAGTGAAAACTCAGCGCAAGTGGCTGCTGAACTCAATTGGGGACATATTGGGAAACATTCCGGCCAATAACTTTATATGTTGGGAAATCGGTGCTAATGCCCTATTCACACTCATAAACTATTTGTTGTTGTTCAGATTTCTGCGCGTGTGGCGATACTCTTCCTTTGGTTGAGCATTTAGCATTCTGGGTGTTAACTCCTATATAACAAAAAAACACTGTTTTATTTCTACAGTCTGCACAGAAACGCCGACTTAATAATTGTATTTATTTGTTTATTTCCGTCCTATTCTGCGCGGCTACAAGCTCGCATAAATATATACATAAATATATTTATAATTACTACGAACATGCATACATCAGTGTCGTCAAAGTCGATGCACTGACTTCGCCTAACGTCGTTTCCTCTTTCTTCTTTTCGCTAACTTCACAAACATTCGCACATATACATTTTCGAAACACAAGAACGGCTAATACAGTGCCGATAATAAAAGTTCCTCCAGTACAAGCAATAAAAAAAGTAATTCCAGATTAGATATAAACCAACTTTACCAATAATTACAACAATAAACCAATACCTATTTTATACATATTTTTTGGATAGTTTTTTGGCGGTTTTTAACTAAGTTTTTAGCTGTTTTTGAATTTACCAATTTAAAAATTGGTAAAAAGACGGGATTCTCTCCAGATTAATTCTATTTTCCGGGAAACTGAAAATAGAAAAAAATACTTCTATGCGACATGCCTCTCCAAAGGTACCAGTGTGACCGTTTTTCATTCATAAAATATTTTATTAATAATTGCTTCAGTTAATTCCGAAACTGAAAATATAAATATATACGCCACAGACATGCTAGTGCTACCGTCCACAGATTCCAGTGTTCCATTCCACACGTTAAAGTGTTTTACTCTACACGTTCCAGTGTTTCATTCCACACATTCGATATCACACTTTAAAGTGTTTCAATTCCACACATTACAGTGTTTGATATCACACATTCCAGTGTTTCGATTCCACACATTCCGGTGTGTTATTCCGGTTTTCCGTCCTACATACACATATATAAAAAAAATACAAAATACCACTCAGCGAGAAGCCCACGACAACTGCGGCCTTACATAAATTAATTGCCGTTAGTGACCGTGTAAGCCAATTCGAGGTGATGGTCAACACTCCTGGCCGTCGCTCTACACATGGCAAGACCACCGAGATCACCTTCGAGCCCTATGGGATAAAGTCAAGCAAACATATGAAGTTTGTTTGAGTGCAAAGCAGTAGAGGGGTTGATCGACACCTTCGCAATCCTCCAATCAAAATGTAACTACTGCTACTCAGTTTGCGAGTCATGTGCAGCTCAACTCAACGAGTACATTGAGCGTCACGTCTCAATCAGCACAATCCAACTCCAGCAACTATCCAAATTATTTTAATGGACGTTGATGATGCACTACGGTCAGTAAATTCAAGTGGCCCTTTAAAACCAAGCCCGTGCTTGTTAGGGTTAGGTATTAATAGGCACGAAAGAAAGGTATAGGTAAAAGAGTGCGAGGACTGCTATCAGGCACCTTGATTGCTATCTTGAATGTTTACTAAGTGGGTTAGGATTAATGTTTTTAGTTTCGGAAGGCTATCTACAGATGAGGTAATTTTGTACAAATCATTATAATTTACTCTACTTTACTACTCTACTTTACTTTACTATAACACTCTAAAGGGTTCATGCATATTATACAATGTTCTGCAGTGATGCAAAACTAAAGGCAGGTAGGATCTTCTGGTTCTACATGGTACGTGGAAATTCAACTGACCGAATAGATCGCTGCTTTCCACGTCACCACGGATCAGATTATACATAAAGACAATGCCAAACATCGTTTTACGGTTTGCTAAGGAAGGTAGGTTAATCAGGAGAAGTCTACTGGAATAAGAGGGCAACCTAAGGTTTGCATCCCATTTTAAACCACGAAGAGCGAAAATTAAAAAGTTCTTTTGAACTGACTCAACGCGTTTGCTGTGGACGTCCCACTGGGGACTCCAAACGCAAGATCCATATTCTAAAATAGGACGAACTAACGAAGTGTATAAATTCTTCGTGACGTAGGGGTCATCGAATTACTTTGACCACCGTTTTATAAATCACAGCACACCCCTGCCTTTATTCACAATGCACGAAGTATGATCAATAAACTCCAGTTTAGGATCTAGGCGAATACCGAAATCGTCAACTAGAGTGATCCTTTCCGAAGAGCAGCAGTTCAGCGTATAAGTCGCAAGCATGGGAGAGACACGTGAGAATGTCTTCAGCTTGCATTTGGAGCCATTTAGGTTTAATAAGTTTGCATTGCACCATGTTTGAAAGTTATTAAGATCTGTTTTTAAATCCGACTGGCAAGCGCTGTCATTGTATTGCACACAAAGTTTAACGTCGTCAGCGTACATGAGTACTCTGGAGTTAGTCAAGACTTTTGGCAGGTCGTTAATAAATAATGTAAAAAGTAAGGCCCTCAGGCGGGACACCAGAGGTCACCCGGAGAACATTTGACAAGTGGTTTTTAAAGAGGACCTTTTGCGACCTGCCATTCAGATAACTTGAGATCCACCTAAGAAGATCGACAGGAAAACCCATTAAGTCGAGTTTCCTAACAAGAAGGGAATGATTAACATAGTCAAATGCTTTACTGAAATCAGTATATATCACATCTGTCTGCAAATTTTGTGGAAAGCCCTTATAATGAAAGAAGTGAGCTCCAGAAGGTTAGTAGTCGTTGATCTTCGTTTAATAAATCCATGTTGGCATGGCGAAATTACTGATCTACACAGGTGCTGCAAATGGGGAGTAATTACGTTTTCGAAAAGTTTTGGGATGGCTGACTACTTAGAGATTCCTCTATAGTTGTTAGCATCCACTTTGCTACCATTTTTGTGGAGAGGAATCACAAATGACTCCTTCCAAATAAGGGGAAATTGGGAAGTTTCTAAGGATAAGGTAATCAAATTTAGAAGGGGACTGCACAGGGACTCGGCACAATACCTAAGCACACAGCCTGGTATTCCGTTGGGACCTGGCGAATAAACCGGCTTGACACGTTGCAGATCCAAAAGAAGGAGCTTTCGTTTAAGCTAGGACTGAAGATTACGTTTGATTTGGGCATGACGGAGAATAAGTAGTTTGAAAAAACTAAGCAAAAAGATCGGCGATTGCCTGATCATTGTTTGCTGTCGTATTTTCAAATGAAAGCGAGGAAGGATGTGTAATAGGCTTACGTTTAGTGTTGACAAAATTATAAAACTGTTTTGGGTCCTGCGCAACTGAACCCTGAACTAACACTGCGCGTTAAGCACGGTAAACTTTGACCGATCCGCTAAATAGCAAGAATGAACAGCTTGAGAACCGTAACATTTAAATTTAGAATAGAGATTGGAGGGGAGGGGAGCCTTTTTGAGATTGACGGATAGTATAATGGAACACATTCGGTATAAAAGGGGTTCATGGCATTGTAATAAATATCCATGGCACTCACCATGTCAGTGCATATGTAGAGATCGGACCAATCAAATTCAGATATAGAATTATTTAGCCGTCGAAAATCCGCCTTGCGAAAGCAGTGAACTTTCTTTTCTGGCCGATCACACTTATTCTCCATAGCAGTCCCAATATCGATAGTCACAACGAAAGTAGAATGGTATGGATATTCGGGTAGCGTCAAGGGCGGGACCCTAACCAAACTGACTCTGCCGGATCAGAAACAAAGCAGAGGTCTAGAAAGTGATCTAAGGAATTTCGTACATGGTTGACTTGAGGCAACGAAATGTCAAACAAGCGATCAATAAAACCGTGACGTGCATTAGTTAAAAGTCTGTTATAGGATTCAGTTGTGGACCAAATAGCTCCGGGAATATTAAAATCACCTAGAACAATTAAATGGTCCCCATCCGAAAGTCAATTGGAGACTGACTGGATAGCGGAAAGGTGGTTCCAATAAGTAGGAAGTTCCGACAAGGGAGGAATGTAGGAACATGTAATAAAAGTAAAACTACCATTAAATGATAGCTTCACACAAAGGAATTCAACATCGTTGCATTCCTCGAAAGCTAATACTTCAGACGTGAGGTTTGAGTCAACCGCAATGAGGACCCCACTCCTCGCCTGGAAGGCCGATCAAGCCTGTACGTTGTCTACACAGCTGGAAAAACTTCGGAACTGCTCCAGCTTCAACCAGGTTTCTGTGAAAACAACCACCTGGGAGAATACAATTCAGGAAGCTTCATACGTAACCCCATTGCATTCTGATAGGTAAGAAGGAGAGAATTGGTTAGTTTTTTGGAGCTGGCACAGTGGTTCTGTCCGGCCTGGGTAGACTATTTCCTACAGGCCGTCTTTTCTTTTTCTTGGCTGCGTACTCCTTAACAACAACATACTGCGGCCAGAAATCGGCAGAGCATATTGTATTAAAGAGTTTGTCAGGGACCTTTATTTTGAAAGATGAAATATCCCTAGCATAAGAAAATTGAAGTTTTTCCACCTTAATTTTATCGGACTTCGTTCTGTCTCGGATAAAGACAGTAGCATCTTCAAATGATTGAGATGTTTGAGATGGGTGAAGCCGAGAGACAAATATCTGCCTCGTTGGTGGTACTGCAATAAGGGCTTTTGGCAACACAGACTGGTTGGCTGTATTACCAATTTCGGCCGGTAGTCCAGGCCTGTCACCCTGGGGAGCATTCGGGACAAGGGTCTGAGGGGTCGTTAACTTTGATTTTGACCCGCCATCGTACTCAACGGAAATCACTGGAGCTGCGGTTCCTGTCGCGGCACATTCGGAGGCCGAATCTTTTCTTGCACCCGACCTCAATATCATAGGAGTTAGATATAGTGGGGTCGGGGGCTGTGCCGAGGGAGTCAGCTGTTGAGATCATGCGTCGAGTTGCAGGGCAGCCGCCAAATGCGGTGTACAAACCGTGGTTTTCTTGCGCTTTGGCGACTCGTTTAACACCTTTGGGCCATTAAACTTGGAGTTCAGCACCATGAGTACCTCATTAGTTTTACGAAAACTAACAAGTAGCTCTTTGAAACCTAGTTTGGTTTGCCGCATGAATGCCATCATTTCCCTTTCAACATCGCGACAAGCTTCACAGCAGTAGCGCAATCCAATGTTATTAGTAATATTATCAATGCACTTGGCTGTGCAATCAATGCACTTGGCGTGCACGATATTGTCACACAGTCAGCAGCCAATACTATGGTTCTCTGCAGAAATTGCTTTCTTGCAGGTTTTAACTACACAGACAACACTAGAAGACATTATAGTGACTTACCACTCTACCAGTCAGAAGCTTAGAGAAAATAAGAGTAGTTACGTGCACTAAGAGAGAGCAAGAGAGCGAGAGTTAGGGAGCTTAAGCCGTCGAGCTGTAATTTCGGAGTAACGGATAAAGCACAAAGAGGAATTCAAAAATGCAGATAAGCGAATCGCTGCACAAAACTAATTTGCAATAAATATAGTTATTAATACACAAAAATAGCTGCATGCACACGCGAAGTGAAACGGTGAATTAATATTGACACAAGATAGAAGTTTTATATAAACCCCGGTGGTTTATAGCAAATATTTTACACAAATACGAGGCTCAAAACAAAAACACGACCGCTCACTTTGAAAGAGAAAGTGATATACTCCAGCAGGTTGCCAGTTACCTCCGTGCGATACAGAAGTTTTCTCGGGCGATTGTCTTCGCTTGCCCACGTTCCGTGACCTTTTCACAGCGGTCTATATAGACAATCCAAGTCTTACCGCTATCGAGAAGTTATGCCAAGATTAGTGGTGAAGCTAATTCCATAGTTTCCAATTCGCCACTCACCAACGATGGTTTCCGCTCAGCCTGGAACAACTTAACTGAACGTTTCGAAAACAAACTGTCGTTGGTGAACAACTCGTTAAAAAGGTTATTCAATGTGCAATCCATCGCAAATGAATCTCCAGCAGCCTTGAAGGTGCTGCAGGAAACCATTCAAAGTTACGTTCTTTGAGATGGCCGGCATGGATACCGAAAACTGGACTGTCTTTTGGTTTATTTGTGCGCTACGAAGCTACCAAAGCTTACACTTTTATTGTGGGAGCCAGTGACAAGAGCTCGATTCATTCCTGACTGAGCGCCATAGAACTCTAGAGGCCATAGATTCCTTTCAACCGTCCATGTTATTTTTCCGTCAGCTACAACCGACAACCTCCAAAGTGTACCTACGAATACCGAAATCCTTCAGTACCAAAGTGGTTCCAAAACCGACACCCTGCGATTTGTGTTTAGGAGAGAACCATCCAGTACGTATCTGTCCACACTTCCTACAAATGACGGTAGACGATATCTCGTCCTATATCCAAAAGAAACAGTTGTGCTTGAGTTACTTTGCAAGAGACCATCCATTCCGGGAATGGACAAGCGCCCACAGCTGTTTCACTTGCCGAGGTCGGCATCACACGTTATTGCATCCCAGCAACTCTTCCTCCAGTTTTCCTATTCCTCCTATTGATCCAAGGCCAGTGTCCGCCTCCATCCAACGGATTTCCGCGTTCTGCACGCAAGTTTTTAAAACTCCAGATTCATTCAAATATTGGGTTCCGCACGACGCCATGAAAAGCAGACGTCTTCGAGGTATTTTATCCTACCAATGCCGAGTCTGCCAAAAGAACCATCCTCTTTGGAAATGCAGCTCTGCAGCTAAGCGCTGAGAATCGGCTAAAGGCAGTCATTGAGATAAAGAGTACTACGTTTGAATGTTCGCGCCCAGAGGGCGCTTTTTTTCGAGAGCCAGTGTGAAGCGCTAGCGGCTTCGAAATGTCCCGCTTCACGGAGCCCAGCACTCTCGCACACTCTGTCTCCCTCTCTCTTCCTCTCTCTTATTCTCTCTTTCTCCGGACATCCAGTCCGCAAGAGCTTTTCAATCCGCTCTCCCTAACCTTTTTGTAATGGCATGTAACAACAAACATAAAGAGGTGTATAAAAACCAACAACGATTTACAGACCCTGCAACACCCCTTTTGCTGTTCAGCCCGGGAAATGGAACCATCAACAACTTTTTGGCCGTAGCTAACCAATCATCAACGTCGCAAACCGCTGCATTTCAAGACGATTCGCTTGCAGCCTCCCCAACGGCTGCAACTTCGAATTTTACAGACTTACCTAATTCTGTTCACGCCATCCCCGTGTTACCTCCAACAGTCACGATTTCGGCACCATCATCTAGACCGATGAATTCAAATTCAGTAACCTCTGAAGTGGCACCAAGGAGACCGGCACCTTTAGCTGGTGTTGCCCGCAAAAAGTTCATTTTTGTCTCCGGACTCAACCCAGACGCTTCTGAAAACGACGTTAAGACCCCGTTGAGTAGCAAACTGAATTTTGCTGGCACCGAATTTTCTGTCTCTAAGCTTAATTTTAAGCAAATACGTGATATATCTTCGTTTAAGATTGGACTTTCTGATGTTCTCCTTGATAAGGTCCTTGATATATTAGTATGGCCGGATCATGATATTGTTCACGAGTACGTAAAAAAGATAAATCCTTAAGTCCGTGGGCCCCAGATATTTCACTTAGGGCTCCAGAAAACTAAGCGACTCATTTCCCTAAACTATAGATGTGATCGTGCAACGAGTATGCGCGGCGGTTTCCTTATTGCCGTTAAGTCCGATTTAGTCTCTGAACCTATTCTCGCGTTTTATGTTTGCGTACAATGATCTGTATTTTTTGTTATATGTTGAAATGTACATTAAATTTAATGCAAATAATATTAAAACGCATTTGTCCTTGCCTCCGCTCAGATATTTACTATAGAAATAAATGAAAAAAAATCTTTATTTCTTTTCAGATTTAGATGAAATTGTGCCACCTATTATAAATGAAAAAAATTTCAATGTAATGGTTCGAGTTGGAGATTCCTTAGTAGTGCCATGTGTGGCATATGCAAACCCAAAACCTATATATAGGTAAGTGTTATTAGTTTATCAGCAATCAACTATTTAATAAACCTACTTTGACTTAAGAGCGCTGGAGGACTAATAATGTAAATTAAACAAGGCAGCGAGTATTGAGAGTAAAAATCAGGCGTGATCACGTTATTAAGTTAGGTTAGGTAAAATTGGTGAGGCTACCGTCTCGGTTAAAACCTCCAATTAGAGCTAAGCTCCGTTACTTAATACAACCCCGAGTCGTTAAGGTAAGATAGGATCGGAGATAGGACCCACTTCCCCATGTAACTCGAGTTGGTGTGCTCCAAAGTGACGCGCCCTGATCCGGTTGAGTGCTGGGCAGTGACACATCAGGTGCTTCGGTGTCGCCTGCTCGCCTGGTTCCCTGCAGCTCCTGCAATATGAGTCCCATCTTATAAGCGTTCGGTCTATTACCAAGTGACCGGTGATGGCTGCTATGATTCTTCGTATGTCGTTTTCACTTTTGGAGGTCAACTCTTTCGTTCTTCTCCAATCGTATTCTAGCCAGTTTCTATCTTTTGAGCTCTTTCTTCATTGTAAATGTCACAATGGTCATGGATTCCTGCCTTAACTGAGTTCAGATGAACTAGGATGTTTGCTGT
Organism: Drosophila triauraria; assembly: GCA_014170255.2. NCBI lineage: Eukaryota > Metazoa > Arthropoda > Insecta > Diptera > Drosophilidae > Drosophila > Drosophila triauraria. The sequence goes on from JABJVT010000007.1 coordinate 10,727,357, forward strand.
GTCTAAGTTTTCGCCTGACCCCTTTCGAGCCAGCATGTCTGCTTTTTCTTTTATGTCATTGTGTGGTATGTCATTGTTCTTTATTGAAAGTTCGACTGCTTTCAGTATTGCGAGAATCTCAGCCTGGAACACTGTCGCTGACTTTAGGAGAAGGAAAGACTTTTCCACTCCCCAGTTCTCGGTGAAGATTCAGGCCCCTACACCGCAGCTCATTTTTGAGCCGTCGGCTTAAAGTGACACCCCATCGGGTTCGCTTACATTTCCTCTCTTCCATTCCTACCTTGTGGGTATATAGTTTCATATGCATTTCCAAATCGTCACTCGGTTATCATATAGTCAGTGTTCTCCATTACCCAACAGTAAAATCCTGATCTTACAGTGCCCCGTGTGGTAGTCCTTCCAGCGGTTGCTTGCCTTATAGAATACACATTGAATGTGTCCTCTTCTTCCTGCTTTCCGTATGAAAACTACCCGTGCTACCTTCTATGGAAGTGGTACATGTGCCGTCCTAATGCATGCCTGGAAGATGGCTAGCAGCCAATGAATTTTTTTGTCGTCTGTAAAATTGCCGGTATGAATCCATCTGGACCCCATCTGTATTTGTCAAAGAGTCAATCGCCCGGTGAACTCTTTCATTGTGTCGATTTCTTCGACTTGGTGCTGTAGGTCTGCTGTCTGGCTTACCGTTGCTGTTGGTTCTTATTTTTGGTTTCCTGGGAAGTGGGTATTCAGCAGGATCTCCAGGGACTCTTTCGCTGACGTGGTTCCTGTGACTTCTGGCTTGTTAATCAGTCAAGTGCTTGCTTGCCCCTTTGCTAGTATCTTGCTCAATCTAGCCGTGATTTTGATTTGATTTGATTTGATTTTATGATTTGATTTTCTTAGTATCCTGTCACTACTTTTAAATTATTGCGTCAGTTAAGAAAGATTTAAATCGTACATTAATAAAGGTATCTTAAAATTAACATGTTTTACTTAACTTATTTAACTGATAATTTTGGAGTTGTGTTTTTTATAATTAAAAAGTGTATATTCATTTGTTTTACATATTTAAAGTTTTTTAAGTTTGTATGATGTGCCTCTAATTGACTTAAATTGGTTGTGTAGGTGGTTCCATATTTGAATAGCTTAATCGAAAAACTGTCTGTCTTGTGCGTATACTAATAATATTTTTCACCCGTTGCGAGAAAGAAAATCTGATTGGGTCAAATTAATACTCAGGTTGCTTAGTTATTATAATTTTTTGAAAAAATAATAAAATCCTGAAATCGATCCAGGTACAATTATTTACGTTAAAGATTTTATTAGGGCTTTCGGTTACGTGGTCTGTTCTTTTCAAATTGTAAACATGTCGTGCAACATTGTTGAATGTTACCTTTACTTATGGCGGCACTGTTTACAATTATTCCAAGTCCGAAACAATGACACATTTTCCCCTACAGCAACAGCTTGCTTTCTATTCGAGGTGAATGATTGACATTATTTGTCCGGCTAATAGTTTTTCGAAAGTTTTTGACCGCCTATCTGAAGGACAGAAATGGATCTATATTCGTCATTGGCTTTTGGAATTGGCATGATTTTTCGTCTACGTTGTGATTGCTGTATTAGACACATGAGTGATGGGGCTTAAATCTTTGGGAGAATTATTTTTATAAATTTTGGATTTACAGCAAACAGACCAATGGTATTCGACTGTATCATTAAAATGGCTTGTAAAACATCACATTGACTTACACTAACGAATTCAAAACAATTAGCACTACTTAATTGGGACTCAGTGGACAACTACGAATTAGAACTGCATTCAGGTACAGTGGCAGGCGTCATAATTCACCATACCACAGTCAATATTTTTAAAGTCTCTATATTTAAGAAAATAAGGTCATGCTTTGAGAAATTCGTCACAGTGAGATGGTCATAAAGGAAAACTTTGTCATTATCGTCTACAAACAAAACATCAAGCAAGGTATTTACCATACTGTTTTAATGAGTGGGCATCACAGAATTAGGTTTGCTACGAAATTGATAATAATCGAGTAATTAGTCAGTTTGTTGGGTCTACATATGCAGCTGGTTAATATCCATGATCTGTTATTTCATATATTAATTAATTAAAGAAAAATATATTCAGTGGGATTATCAGCCGATTGCTTACTAACTAATTTGCGTTTAATGTTTGATCTTACATATGCCCCCCTGCATGCCCTACACGATCCGAGCGGTAAAGATTATATAAAGAGCATTCATATAGTTTAATATTTGAAGTTGGAGCAAACCATGTTTATGAGACGCAAAAAATATATACATTCGGATGGATAAATAGATACCTGAACTCTTGCATTTTGTTACACAAAACTCTGAGAAGTTATGTGACATTTTGGTTGCGTTCACCAGAAGAACATAATTACTGATTAGTGATGGATCAGTCATCAGTGATCAAGTTATTCTGGTAAACGCTCATGATACATACGCTGCCCTAAAAATAATCGGCTTGGTACCTGTCAGCTATCAGGTTCAGGTTCAACATGTCCTTGCGCTTTACGTAAAAAAAAAATTATTTAATGTGACGCCTCCTTTTCTTGAAAAGGCGGGTTGCCAGATGCATATCGTCCACTACCGCAATTGCAGCCCCGCACGCTGCATTCTAAGCTATATCATTATTTTACAAATTTACAAATAAGGATTCAACTGAATTCGTTATTGATAATTTAAATACTCTTTGTTTATGTTTTTCTTCTTAAGAATATTTTAATCGATATTTCATTATCGATATATGCCAGCAGCAATCCATCAGTATTCTATAAAGGTAACGTACTATTTTAACGCTCCTTTTTTCTGATCATGATGGGAAAAATGTTTGCACCATGATTAGTAATCATGCGCGTTCAGCACAACTATCGTATAAAATCCATCAGTGATCAGTGAATCGTTATCGTTAATCGAGTTCACTAGTTGTGCGCCAAAACAAGCTCCAAGAAATATTCAAATTATACAACAATAACTTAAAGTTTAACTCCAAAATTAAATAGGTTTTTGTAGGAAGAACCTAGACTTTGGTGTGAACCGGTATTTTTATATAGGTCTGCGATCCTGCACATGTAAAACCAAACATTTTCTGCAAGCCGACACAAAGAAATGTCTACATAGCCAAGCCGCAAGACATAAACAACAACACCTGCAAGATAGCTCAACACATACGCTTGCACAACATTACTAACCATACAACATATAGACTACTCATTTCATACAACGAAAATGGACACACAAATTTCTTAGCGACAGGCCCCAGGCCTGTGAGCGGCGGACCCCGTTGCTCTCTCGCGGCTCTCTCTCTCTCTTCGCTCTCTCATTCTTATGCCGCACACTGATTGCGAGAGTTCGCTCGTTCAGTCGCAGAAGGTTGCTCTGCGCTTGAATTCTTCTTTATATGTATGCGTGTTCATGCATTCACGTACACGGATGCATGTGTGCGATCATTTCATTTCGGCCCAGCAAGAATATTTGGTCTTTTGCTACTTTTCATACCAGGTACCCTAACAATATGGACATATTCACAATGTTGTATGTTAAAATATATTTCTTAATGTTTCAGCATACATTTCATATTTGTTTACAAATTCAAATCAGTGGCAGCAGTGAAATGTTTTGCATATATGTATGTATTCGAATGAAAAAAAATCCATCTACTGAGATAGGAACAGGGCATATTGCAGTCGGTGTCACTTAAAATAATTGTGCTATAGCGTGTTTTTTTCAAAACGCCTGTGTTGCTGTTCCGAGTGTCCGTGGTGGTATCGTAATCAAAGCAAGTATAAAATAGATTAATTTGTCCAGATATTCTTTTGTATATTTTTGCAATGAATGAGCAAATTTTTAGAAAAAATGGACGGAGGTGTATTATTGAGTGCTGCAGGAGGAGCTATAGGGATTCATCAAGCTCCTTTTCATTTAAGTTGTTTTCATTTCCGTCAGATGATAATAGACTCAAGAAATGGGTTGAATTATGCCATTTGGATGACAATTTTAATAAAACAATTTTAAAAAAATAAAAACGAACTGCGCGAATTTTTAATTTTCGAAAAGAAAATATATTCGGCTAAATAGGCTTAAAGGCAATGCCGTACCCACTTTAAATGTAACTGACAACTTCCTTTTGCGTCCGGACAGTACTGTTCCTTGTGAACAATTTGAATTCAATGATGATGGGACGGCAGAACCAATTGGCACTTATTTAAACCCAATTAGATTAAATAATTTTTCTAATAGTTTAGATGTTAGCCCTTTAAATTTAGAAGCACAGCAGTTAGATGTTAGTTCTTCTAATTTAGAAACTCCTAACGCACAGCAGTTACATGTTAGCCCTTCTAATTTAGGAACTCCTAGTGCACCGCAGTTAGGAAATTGTTCTTATTGTCAGAAAAGGGAAGAAAATTAGATGTTTTATAGAAACAAAAATTACGAGATGTTTCTTGCAATAAAGATTTATAAAGAAAAAATTGAGAAATTAAGAAGAGCTAATATTTTATTGAAAAATGCAATGAAGCGCAAGAGTAAGAAAAATAGCAAGAAAAAGTGCATAAATATATATATATATTTATTTTAAATTTAAAACTTCCGTCGAAAAGTACTTTTACTCGATGGGCTTTGTTTAAAAATATGACGCCAGGATTTCAACCTGATTTATTAGAAAACCTTCCTAGAATTGTTGGTGAAATAAGTGAGAAAGGTAAAGAAGCAGTTATCTTATGTGATAAAATAAAAATAAAAAAAGGACTGCAATATAATACCGCACTCGATGAAATTCAAGGATTTGAAAACGATGGCGACAAAAGAACACGTTTCTTGGGGCAGCAAGTATGCGTTTTTATGGCTAGAGGATTATTTGAAAATTGGAAGTACGTTATAAGTTATACTGTTTCGGCTAACGGTATTAAACATGAAGCCCTCATGAGCAAAGTTGAAGCAAACATTGGAGTTATGCAAACTTTGGGGCTTAACGTACGAGCTATAATATGCGATCAAGGCTCAAATAATAGAGCAGCTTTCAAAAAATGGGGAGTTAACATAAACAAGCCGAGTTTTAATGTTAATGAAAAAGAAATATTTACAATATTTGATGCCCCACATCTTATAAAATCATTACAAAATATAATAATGAAGAACAATTTAATTACGCCTGATGGCGAAGTATCTTGGGATATAATAAAGAAATTGTACCAGATTGAGTCAAGAAACTCAACACGACTTTGTCCCAAATTAACTGGCAAGCATATTAATCCAAATTCATTTAAAAAAATGAAAGTTAAAAATGCTACACAAATATTTAGCCACACTGTTGCGGCCACAATACGAACAGTGACTTATTCTTTTGATTTGTGGAATGCCGAAATAGCGCAGAAGCTACAGCAAATTTTATAGAAAAAATAAATAAGCTCTATGATTGCCTCAATAGCCATGTTTTACATGAAAGAAATCCATATAGATGTGAAATGCAGAATAATAATAACGTGCACAAGTACCTCGTTGAAAGGAGGAAGTATTTCGGAGAATTTAAATATCCACAAGCAGTGCATTGCATTGACGGAATGATTTTGAGCATGTCATCTATACTTGCACTAGCTGAAAGTGTGTGGAGCTCGAAAATATTTTATATATCAACCGCGAAATTGAATCAAGACCCCTTAGAAAACCTATTTTATTTAATAAGGGCTCGCGGAGCAACAAATAATAATCCAACGATGTATGAATTTAACATCATAATGTCCAAAATGCCATTAATGAAAATATTAACATCCACATCAGTATCTGGTAATTGCGGCCCAGATGATGATACAATGTTAATAAATGTAATCCAGACCTGCAGCTTAAAAACAATTTGCAATGACGTAAAAACCGATAAAGTAGAAAGTACCGATTTCGATTTAAGACGGAAATTGAGCATATTTTTTGACATTATGATGCAACTGGAATCGAATTTGATGGCAATGCCTTGCGATATTTTGCAGGCTATATATTAATTAAATTTCTGCAAAAAAAAAAGATTGCGAAATGTGTTCTGATCTATTAAAAACAAATATAGAAGCACAATGCTCCACAGAACATTTTCTCTTTAATTCAAATGCATTACAATATTTAATAAAAAATATTTGACAAAAGTCCTTACATGAAAAGAATAAAGGAGAAAACTAAACAGTCCCTGTATACTCGCCACTGAAAAGTCTAGCATTTATTCAAATTGGTTTTCGGTTACCCATTCCTGTTATGAACACAGGATGAAAATGCTAGATGGATTTATTTTAATTTTACTAAGGAAAAACAGTAAATGGCTGACAGAAAAAATGTATACGAAAGGAAAAGCTGTATCAACAGCGAGGGCAAGAAAACTAAAAATACTCAAACAGTAATAAGTTTCTTATAAAATGTCTTATTTTTTTTTTTGTATCTATAGGTGGTATTATTAGGTAGGTGGGAAACAAGGAGATTTTCAAAGCTTTTTGGAATCTCAAGACGACTCGTAAGTGTTCATTAAAGACTCCATTGCAATTGCAATGGCCTCCTCGTGGTGTTCCCTGGATACCGATTAAAATACATATATTACTTACATACACCTGTGTTTTCAACAATATTAACAAATATTGCTACAATTAAAATTATTAAATTATTTTCATTAAAATATTATTTAAATAAAAAAAGAAGATTTGTATATTCTTCCATTAACCTTTACAAAAATATAAAAAGTATTTTAGAAATTTAATCCAAATTAATTTTTTTTAAATTTTGAAAAAGTCTAAAAACTACTAGTTAACAGAGGTGTATATATGTATATGTGTGTATATTTATCGGTAACTAATTCGAGCGGCGACTTTTAAATAAAGAAAATATTAAAAAAACGAGAAAGAAAGCTAACTTCGGTAAACCGAAGTTTATATACCCTTGCAGTCAGCACTTGGATCATTAAAAATCGATCCAATTTGGTAATGTAAAAAAAAAATTTCAAATTATGTAAATTTTGTAAATTTTACATTTTACATGTAGAATATTACATTTTCATATAAATTGACCGATCCCTTCTATGGCAGCTATATGATATAGTTGTCCGATCTTAATGAAATTAAAACCGTAATTCTAGAACTATAAAAAACGACTATATCTCGAAATTTATAGAAATTCGTTGAAAAACAGAGAAATTAAAAATTTTTGTACATTAATTTCGCCATCATTCCTATGGCAGCTATAGGATATAGTGGTCCGATTTCGGCCGTTCCGACATATATACTGCGTGCTAAAGAAATAAGACTATGCTGAAAATTTCAGCCCGATAGCTCAAAACTGAGAGACTAGTTCGCGTAGAAACCGACAGACAGACAGACAGACAGACGGACAGACAGACGGACAGACAGACAGACGGACATGGCTAGATCGACTCGGCTGGTGATGCTGATCAAGAATATATATACCTTATGGGGTCTGAGATGCCTCCTTCACTGCGTTGCAAATATCATGGCAAAATTATAATACCCTCTGCAAGGGTATAACAAACATACATAAAAATATATACAACTAGATCACTAAATAACAACAATAAACCAAATAGCAAAGGCAAATAACAATTAAAATTACACTGCGAGTCATAAAGAAAAAAAATCAACCCAATATCATTAAACATAACTTTCAAAACAAGTGTAAACAAAACAAAGCCAATCAGCTGTTTTCGTTTCTGCCCGCTCCCCTAAAAAGCAATCGTCACTATCCACTCGCATAACAACAATAACAGCTGACTTGATTTCTCAACCACATAAGAGCAGTCGGTGTTTTAACTGACACCGACTGCAATATGCCCTGTTCCTATCTCAGTAGATGGATTTTTATTCATTCGAATACATACATACATACTTACATATATGCAAAACATTTCACTGCTGCCACTGATTTGAATTTGTAAACAAGTATGAAATGTATGCTGAAACATTAAGAAACATATTTTAACATACAACATTCTTATTTTTACCATTAACCCAATAGTGAATATGCCCATATTGTTAGGGTACCTAGTATGAATAGTAGCAAAAAACCAAATATTCTTGCTGGGCCGAAATGAAATGAACGCACACATGCACCCGTCTACGTGAATGCATGAACACGCATACATATAAAGAAGAATTCAAGCGCAGAGCAACCTTCTTGAAGATGCCCGCCGCTCACAGGCCTGGGGCCTGTCGCTAAGAAATTTGTGTGTCCATTTTCGTTGTATGAAATGAGTAGTCTATATGTTGTATGGTTAGTGACAACATCCACTTTCGTACACTAACCAACAAAAATGGCACCCGTTCCCAATCGTACAAGGGAAACTCATCTGGAGACATCAAGGCGACTGCATTTAGCAAAGCAGCTACTTTAATGGTGATCAAAATCCTTAACAAAAGATTTGAGGAGCAGGAGGAGATAAACGCCAAGAGATTCCTGGAGCAGGCGGATTTCATATCAACCAAGATTGGGGAGTCGGAGAAGCGCATTCTTCAACTGTTCCACGACCGAATTGAGGGACTGAGCCGGGATATACAGAGTCTACTCCAGCGCGTTGAGCAGTTAGAGAAACAAACTGATGATGTCCATTGTCTACGGGTCCAAGTCGGCAATCTGGAGAAAAAACTTGCTGACCAGTCAACAGTCCGTCTGCGTGGTGTGCCTTTCGTCCAAGGGGAATCGCTGCGATCGCTCTTCAACACCTTTTCTTTTTCGCTGGGTTTAACACCGGCACCAAAGTTGCGACACATCTTCAGGGTCAAGCAAGCGAATAGGGCGAACACAATTGTTGACCCTATTATTATTGGACAATCAATCCGAAAAAAATCGATTTTTACACGTGGCTGCTACGTTCCAAAGAGAGGCCAAACAACATCTAACGCTACGTTTGATGGGCTTCGACTCGGATACTCTCATTTATCTGAACGAACAGCTGAAAAAGAAAAACTGCTAACATTTTTAAGGAAGCGATGCAGATGAAAAAATACAAGTTATTGACTGCGGTATTTTGCCGCCATTCGCTTGTGAATGTTAAGAAGAATGAGAGGGGAAGAGTAATTTGCGTTGACAGATGATCCAGATGATCCAGAGCATAGCTCAGCAGATGTCTGCTACTCAGCAACCAGATAAGGCTCTTTTTCGTTCCTAATAATGTAACTGTTGTAATCATTTCTCTTTTTATACCCTTGCAGAGGGTATTATAATTTTGCCATGATACTTGCAACACAGTGACGGAGGCATCTCCGACCCCATAAAGTATATATATTCTTGAGCCATGTCCGTCTGTCTGTCGGTTTCTACGCGAACTAGTCTCTCAGTTTTTGAGCTATCGGGCTGAACTGTTCAGCATAGTCTTATTTCTTTAGCACGCAGTATATATGTCGGAGCGTTCGAAATGTGACGACTATATCCTATAGCTGCCATAGGAATGATTAATATAAAAAAAATTTTAACTTTTCTGTTTTTCATCGAATTTCTATAAATTTCAAGATATACAGGCAGGCTCCGGTTTTCACTTTCACAAGATTCTTTCGTTTTCAAAAACGGGCAAGTTTGTCTTGTCGAAATGAAAAGTAAATGCCTTTTTCTACATCAAATCGGTTCTTAATTGCAAAAGGAAAAAAATAGTTGGCTCGTTGGTCTATTGATGTTTATTTCACACTATCAGTAGATCAATCTAGCTCGTAATTACTTTTTAAATAATTATTTTCTGACCCCACCTCGAATTCGCAAATAAATATTTGCCGTCGGCAACATCAACTTTCGTTTTGCTAAGGGGTCGATAAATCTATTGCCAGAAGTTATCGCCAATGCTGCCGTACTTGTATAGGAACGAAACAACCACCTAAAAATACTTATAAAATGAAAACGAAGAATAAAATATTCATAAAGAAAAATTAAATAAGCTTTTATAAATAAATATGTTTAATTTAATTTCTTAAATGGTAAAAGTGCAGTAAAAAGTGGTTGAGAATAGTGGAATTAAAACTGCAAAAAAGGTGGCAGCCCTTTATTGGTCAAACAGCTGATTTCTGGTGGAGGCTTATTTAAACTTTTGAAAATGTAAGTAAAACAACTTAATTTGTGTATTTAAAACTAAATGCAAAGCTATTGTTTTCAGGGGAAGCATAAGTCGACTTATCAAGATGAAATAATGCTAAACCTTATGAAAGACAGCCCAGATCTTGCCCGGGGGTTTGTAAAAGGAGATCGGGTGGCCGGAGAAGCAAAGTGGGCAGATCTTGCCGGCGCTTTGAACGCTAATGGGCCTCCCATTAAAGACGCTGCAGGTTGTAAGAAGGTATGACTATTATAGAAATTTAAAGAAAGCTAATATATCAATGAAATATATTCCAGGTTTGGTGCGATTGGAAGTTGAATATCCGCAAGAAAATTGCCAAAAATTAGGCTGAGGTCAGGGCTACTGGCGGGGGTCCTTACTCGCAGCTGGTGGTAACGGACGTGGAGGAGGAGGTGGCCAAGATATGCAGCCTCTACGAGATGGTGGAGGGAGTGGCTGCGCCAAATCATGGAGCTCCGCCCACCGTGAAGCCTGAGTCGGAAGGGGAGGACGAAGAAACCCCAAGTCAGCAAATAGTACCCGAGGAGGACATGGTACCCGAGCCAAGCCGAAAGCGTCGTCGCTCCAACGACACAGGGCTTGGAGCCCTTTGCGCAGCTCAGATAGAAATAATGGAGCGAATGAGCAACTCCATGTCTGAGCACTTCAAGAGGATTGAGGCTCTTAAAGAGAGAGCTCCTCTCAAAATTTAGCGATATTCTAAAGAAATTAGGAGAATAAACTGATTAAGTATACATATGTAAGAATGTTTTATTTTTATAAACTTGCAGGGTATTATAATTTTGTCCAGAAGTTTGCAACGCAGTGAGCGAAGCATCTCCGATCTTATAGAGTATATATTCTTGATCAGCATCACCAGCCGAGTCGATCTAGCCATATCCGTCTGTGCGTTGCTCGTCTGTCAATTTAAAACTTTTGAGGTAGTCTTCTTTCTATTCCTATTAGTATCAAGACTATACTGGGAGAGACAGAGCAATTTCGTCGCGTACGGCTGGTCCGTCATCATTTTCCTCTAGTTCATTTTCGTCTGTCTCTTCTGTATCTTCAAAATGAAAGTCCTCAGTAACTGACAAATTTCGCCTTCTAAAAATGTTGTGCAAGGCACAGCATACATTGACAATATGGCAACAAAAACTGGTTCGTAGTTTAAGCATCGTTTCAGGCAACAGAAACGGCTTTTAAGTACTCCAATTGTCCGTTCGATAATGTTCCTGGCTCCTGCATGCCTTAAGTTAAATGAATGCTGATACGTCCCAATCTCTGCGTTCCTGAAGGGAGTCCATATAACAGATTTGGTGGATATACTAACCACCATGGCGTTAATGCTGTAATAACCCTTTCTATTAAAGTAAACAGAGGAATTGTTTACAGGCTTCTGAATTTTTATGTGGGTTCCATCCACACAGGCGACTATTTTTGGCAGTTGATACCTGCTGAAGAAGTGTTCAGAAGATTTCTGCGTTTGTTGCCTAGACATCTGGAGGGAAATAGCATCCGCACATAGAAGCCTGTCCATCAATGGAATAAATATGTGCAGAATCTTTCCGAATGTGCTTTGCCCAATGTTTATATGATGGGCCTTGGCCACTGAAAACTGGTAGCAGCCAGTGGCAAGGAATCGCAACACAGCAGCCAATTGCATTGAATGTGACAATGTGGTTACTTTTAAATGTGCCTTGACTGTCGCCAAAATGCTTTTGAAAGTATTTTTGTCAATCCTAAAGGATTTAACAAACCTGTAAAATTATAAATTACTGGATGTATTTTAAATTTCTGTGAATGAGACTTACCGATCGTCAGACATATTAAAAACACATGTGTTGCATCTTAGATGCTTCGATTTTCTTAAATCAAACAATTTCTGCTTTCTTTTGGCTTCAAAACAGGCAATTGAAAATATAACAGGCATTTTTTCGCGTTGTTTACTTTTGACCAAAAAACAAGTCAGCTGTTTGAACAGTGAGAAACGATGAGGAAATGAAACATTCCGATAACGAAACGATGACAAAAAGTTTGTGAAAACCGGAGCACCTAAAACGAAAACGTACGTTTTCGCCCAAAAACAAAAACGAAAAAAAAGCTGCCATAGGAATGATGGCGAAATTAATACAAAAAAATGTGTAACTTTTTTGTTTTTCAACGTATATCAATCAATTTCAAGATATAGCAGTTTTTCTACGGTTATAGAATTACGGTTTTAATTTCATAAAGATCGGACTACTATATCATAAAGCTTTCATAGAAACGATCGGTCGATTTAAATGAAAATGTAAAATTCTACATGTAAAATGTAAAATTCTACATGTAAAATTTAAGTTTCAATATGTAAGATGTAAAATGTTTACAAACTAAGATATTTTTTCAACTGTAACCAAAATGAATAGATTTTCAATAATCCAATTGCAGACTGCAAGGGTCTACAAATTTCGGTTTACAGAAGATAGCTTTCTTTCTTGTTTTATAGTTATAGAATTACGGTTTTAATTTTATTAAGATCGGACGTCTATATCATATAGCTGGCATAGAACTAATTACATGTCCTTACAAAGCAGTTTGGGTGAGCGGATTGTAAAGCTCTTGTGGACTGGAAGGAGGAGGGAGAGAGAGTGTACGAGAGCGTAGGGCTCCGTGAAGCGGGACATTTCGAAGCCGCTAGCGCTTCACACTGGCTGTCGAAAATAAGCGCCCTCTTGGCGCGCACACCTTGAAACCAGCTGCAAGAAACCACTGAAACTTCAGGTGAGTCTGCCGCATAAAAGCTCTAATTTCCGTTTTGATATGGATGCAGCTCGGGCCAAACCGACGTAAGAACGAACACGATCCGCAATTCGCGCACCAGTATGCCCCATCTCGGCGCATACAACATTGTCGCAGAGCTAACAACAAACAGAAGACTGCCGCAAGGTGATTTTGCGGCCATGCGTGCAAGCAGCGTAGCAAAAGCAGCGTAGCAAAAATAAATGCAACGACAGCACAAACGCAAGGTATTGGTAAAAAAGTTGAGAAATTACTATAAATATTTCGCGGTTAAGAACCGAACAAACCAAAAGGCAAAGAGCGCGACTAAAAACTTTTGTCCAAGCTCCAATAGCATGCAGTTTCTCAGCAGCAGCAACCACCACACGGTACGATGGTAAGCGGTAAACGCAACGCACAAGAAGAGCAGGGCAGCAAAGCGTAGTGCGAGATTTATTAAAACAGAATGATTGTTTTACAAGATTAAAGTCACTGGCTTTGTTTAAAACGACCCAATTGTTTCCGATTGATACAGATCACGGAATCACTGACCGATTGCCAAAAATTTTGGCTTAATGGAATAGATTTCCACTAAAAAAAACTTTGTATGAAGGTGGAGCGATAGAAAGCACGTCCAACAGCGACAAGTGTAAGGAAGATACTATATTTTATTTATTTTATTTATACTAATTATTAGGCTCATCATGATATGATACTATAATTAGCGTATCCAAAAATTAAAAAGTTCAATAACGCTCCTATCTTTTATAAGTTTATAACTGAATAAAAAAAAAATAATCAAACCTTTTTGTATTGTTATGTATCGGTATAATTATACCCTTGCAGGCTATTATAATTTTGTCCAGAAGCTTGCAATGCAGTAAAGGAAGCATCTCCGACCCCATATATATTCTTGATCTGCATCACCATCCGAGTCGATCTATCCATGTCCGTCTGTATGTCCGTCTGTCTGTCCGTTGCTACGCAAACTAGTATCTCAGTTTTTAAGCTATCTGAATGAAACTTTGCAGATAGTCTTCTTTCTATTGCAGTTACTATACATGTCGGAGCAGCTGGAATCGGACCACTAGATCTAATAGCTGCCATAGAAATGACCGGAAAATTAATGAAACAAAAAATTATAACTTCTCTGTTTTTCAACGAATTTCTATAAATTTCGAGATATAGTTGTTTTTTATAGTTTAAGTTTTAATTTCATTAAGATCGGACAACTATATGACATAGCTTCCATAGAAGGGATCGGTCGAATTATATGAAAATATAAAACTCTACAAGTAAAAGTAAAATTTACAAAATTGATATAATTTTATATATTTTCAACATTACCAAAGTGGATTGATTTTCAATGATCCAATTTCAGACTGCAAGGGTATACAAACTTCGGCTTACCGAAATAATCTTTCTTTATTGTTAATTTTACTCTTAAGAATTATCTCATTAATTGTGTTGTCTCTCTTCAAAAATCCGTGTGCATCTGCAATCTCAACATTATATGATAAAATTAATATTAATATACAAGCCAGTATAGATATTACAAAGCCGAATAGTTATGAGCATATAAATGTTCAGAGTCTCGTTAGCAAAATGAATAAATTTTGATATATGTTTCTCCGGTCCAATATAGATATAATTTGTGTGTCAAAAACGTGGTTTGTCCCAGACTTAAATAACTCATTAATTGCTTGTTTTGGTTTAAATGTTTATTGTTCTGATCGTATGAGTCTTGCAGGAGGTGTTGCTTTATTTGTCAGCACGCGGCTAAAATGTAAAGATGTTTTTAAGCATCCAATGGACAGTTCAATTGAATATCTTTTTCTGGGACTCATCAATATACGAAACAATAATAAAATTCTTGTTGGCTGCATCTATAGACCACACAAAAATACTGACTACTCGAACCTGATTGACACGTTATATAACATTTCTTTTACGTATTTTGGTGGAACGACATCTCTCGGACGAAATGGGCTCGATAGATTTACGTCGTGTAAACTCTAGCGTACCCAAACACTTTACAGCAACCTGAAATACTATTCTGGACATCTTTTTAGTTTATAATATAACTAACACATTGTTATATAATCAACTATAAGTACCTGCTTTCTCAAGACATGACCTTATTTTTTTTACGTACAAGTTAAAACTTAACTATAGAAACCATATAATTCCATATAGAAATTTTAGGGACATTAATTATGACTTACTATCGAATGAATGTTGTCTGTGCAATTGGAATGTGATCTATACGTTGACTTCGGTTGATGAACCGGTTAATATAGTCCAAGAAAATGTTAAATATTTATATGACAAGTTCGTACCGATTAAGATTATAATTATAAAGCCGGCTGCCAACTCATGGTTTAATACATACATAAAAAGTGCAATAAAATAACGTGACTATAATTATGACAAGTGGAAACGATATAGAATATAACATTTTTTTCAGACAGTACAAGAATATCAGAAAAGAAAAAAATATTTTAATTAAGAATGCTAAACGATCATTCTATTCCTCAAACTTTTTAAATTCAACATCCACTGAACAAACATGGAGAGTAATCAAAAGTCTCGGAATAGGCAAAGCAGTACCTGAAAAAAAAATTCAAAAATTTACTTACCTTACCGTACCTGAAGCTGACTGAAATGCTTATGTCTGTCCAGTTTTGACTAATTATTGTATTAATATGTTTGATTTTGCATGTGTTAGTCAGTGTGATGTCTTAGAGGCTATTTTAAAAATTAAATCAAATGCTGTTGGCTTAGACGATATGAGCCCCAAGTTTATTAAAATATTGCTGCCCCACATATTGGGGCATATTACACATATAATACAGTGAGCAGTGGAAAATAGGAAAGATTATTCCAATACCCAAATCAAACCGTGATTTTAGTCCGATATCTATTTTATCAAAGACGTTTGACGACTTATTACAATACAAATAAATAATTTTTTTTACCACTTATAATCTACTAAATAGCAAGCAATCTGGGTTTCGACAAAATAGAAGCAGGACAACTACTGTAATTAAAGTTGTTGAAGACATCAGACGAGAATTAGAAAAAAACGAGGTAACATTCCTGATACTTCTTGACTTTAGCAAAGAATTTGACACGGTAAATCAAAAAATTTTTCTGACGAAGTTGAAAGTTCATTTCAATTTTTCTAACATGTACTCTTATTTAAGTAGCCGTAAGCAAGCAGTCGTTACAATCGAAACAAGGTCGAACTATATGCCCGTTAAACGTGGTGTCCCTCAGGGCTCTGTCCTAGGGCCCCTGTTGTTCACAGTTAGACAGTACATTCGGCAGATCATTTGTGTAGATAATGATCTGCCGAATGTACTGTCATTGGAGGAAGTGCTGCGATAAGGATAGGTTCATAAGTACGCCATAGGCCGACTAACATACATTTGAACATCGTCTGCATACATATGGACCTCACAGTTCGACAGTACATTCGGCAGATCATTATCTACACAAATGATCTGCCGAATGTACTGTCTAACTGTGTTCCTCCAATGGCGTGCTTAACATTCGTACTGTAAAGTATTTATTAAATTTGAATTATCATTTGTTGAATATATTTATCAAAAGATGGTTTCGTTTCAGCGTCTGCTCCACTTAAAGTATTTATTCAGAATGATTCTTAAGCTTAAAAGTTAAAGGGGCTAGCGGCTGCGCTGCCTTCAAATGTCGGCAGCGGCAGCAGCGCCCATATACATGCCAATATCTATGCTCATACATAAGAACAAGTGAGAAAGCTACAGTCGAGTGTGACCGACTGGGAGATACCCGATACCCAAAGTATTGTGCGTGAAATTAAATAGCACACGGACATGGAAAACCAAAATGTTGACAAATGAAGACAAATGTTGCCAAAAACATGTTGAGCAAAGTTTAAAAGAGACAAATTCTGCAGCTATACGCAGCTGCATTACGAATTAATACTGCGCCCGAAAGCACGCAACACTTTTTTTCGATACTGCCGTTGTGGCTCAAGAGGAGAAGAAACTTTATTGTTTAATAACTTCCATGTTTATCATCCGATTTTACTCAAATTTTCAGAAAACGTCCGCAAATGCCCACTTATTTATTTTATCTATTTACTTTGAGCCAAAAATTACGACTATAGCTTATATAAAGTTTTTACCTTTTTTGGGGCGGAAGTGGGCGTGACAAAATTTTAAAACAAACTTGATCTGCGTGCAACAGATTCCAATGTTGTCACAAAATTTGGTAACTCTAGCTCTTATAGTCTCTGAGATCTGTTGTTTCACACGGACGGACGGACAGACGGACATACGGACAGACGGACAGACGGACATAGCTAAATCGACTCGGCTGGTGATGCTGATCAAGAATATATATACTTTATAGGGTCGGAGATTTCTCCTTCTGCCTGTTACATACATTCTCGGTTGGCACTAACTTATAATACCCTTGTACCCTATGGGTACCGGGTATAAAAAGGGAGAGTGGAGTTGGTATATGCAAGTTAACGCAGGCAGTTCTCACGGAGAGAAACTGCCGAGTTGCAGGCCATATCCGGTGGCCTGCACGCGCATTGAAGAAATAGCTGACCGCGTGCTCCGAGTGCAAATGCTCGGAGACAGACCGGAGCACTCGCGGAGCGAGTGATCGCCACGGGCCGGGACAGAAATGCTGACAGCGCTGCAGGAAGACAAAGGCCTCGAGCTGCAGCTGGATAGAAGTTTAAGTTAGTCTTAATTGGTACTCCAGAGCAATAGCTCAGCTTAACAGAAAAATAATACCTATGCCCTAACGGGCGTATGGGAAAATAAAGAAATATATAAATAACTTAACAACGATTCCTATAATTGTCGCCCAACGACTCGAATCACACGATCCGGTGCAAGTAAATTGCAGTGAAGATAAAGTTGAAGTGCAGCCAAGAACTGGCACAAAACAAAAAAATAACAATAAATTAATCCAAACGGAAATTCGAATAAAAATTCATAAGCTTTTAAAACAAAAAACAACGGCAGCGGCAGCGACAACGGCAACAGTACCGACGGCTTTTCGACGACAAAATAAATATATGAACATGTGAGTAGGCTTTTTGTCCAAAGTTTTCGCCAGTGCAAATATTCGAAGAATAAATTTTGTCGAGATTTAAAAATTGAATAAATTAAAAACTTCGTGTTAAATTGTGCAAAAAATAAAATACACCAAATATATTTGGGAAAATTAAAATTTTGAATAATAAAAAATTATTTCTGATACTTAATTTTTGTTGCGAAAAATACTGGACGAAAATGGTCAATAAAATTTTTATTGAATTCTCAATAATAAAACGTTTATTTTGATATTTAATTTTCGTTGTGAAAAAATAACAAATTTTTACAAACCCTTGATTGAATTCTATAGCATCCAAAATTTTTTTATTACTGACTCATGTATAGGAACAACGACAACGTCTCATCGGACGAAGAAGTTCTAGAAGAATATAGAAAACTTTTGAAAACTAGAGTAGAAAGGCAGAAATCAGAACAGATTTAATCTGAAATAGATTGTTACCCTTCGACCAGCAGGGCACCACACATCCGAGACAGTGTTCTTAGCTCTAAAAACCCAGAAAACCAGAACGCAAAAAAAATGCAAGCAGATCAGATTGCGAGCATGGAAGCTGCCATTGCCTCTGCGCTCCAATGGCAGCAGGAGTTATTTGATGAAAAATTAGCTATGATTATGGGGGAGTTATGCTCACTTAAGGATAAAACTCCGAAAATTCAGACTTTCCTAGAAATAGAAATAGTACCGGGGAAAGAACGTAGCGAACCCCTGGACATGGTAAAATCTGTCCCGGAATTCGACGGGAAACAGGAAAATTACGTTTCCTGGAGACAGGCTGCTAGTGCAGCATACAAGGTATTTGAGCCTTACGAAGGCAGCAGCCGACTTTACCAAGCTGTAGGAATACTTAAAAATAAGGTACAAGGCGGCTGTATTAGCCTCTTTTAACACAGTGTTCAATTTTCATGCCATACTGGCAAGGTTAGATTTTACGTATGCGGATAAAACTCCGGCGCACGTAATTAAACAAGAGTTGAGTTTATCAAGACAAAGAGAATTGCCCCTTCTTTAATACTATGACGAGATCGAACGGAAGTTAACCCTTCTAACAAACAAAACTATCATGACTCACGACGCAGCCGCAGCGGCCGTCCTAAACGAACAACACAGAGATGACGCTTTACATGCGTTCATATCTGGCTTAAAAAAGTCATTGAAAATTGCCGTTTTTCCGGCACAACCAAAAGACTTGCCAGCAGCCTTGGCTTTAGCTCAAGAGGCTGAGGCAAGTAAAGATAGAAGCGCTTTCGCGGCCACCTTCGCCCACCATAGCGAAGAAAAAATTTATAGGCCCAAAAACCAAGAACAGGCAGGTTGGAAAAGCTACGAACAAAACCAAAGTCAGGGGGCGATAAAAAAGAACCCTCACTTTGTCAGGACCCAAAGGGGAGGAAATAATCAGGGTGGTTCTTTTAAACAAAGACCACATAGTAACGCAGTTCAAGGCCAGCCAGCGCCAGAGCCGATGGAGGTCGACACCTCCTCCAGGTTCAAGCAGCCCACGGCGTGGCAAAGGGGGTCGACACGGTCTCACCAAAAAATAAACTTCATGCCGGAAGAAAAAACCGACGATAAAGAGTATGACTCCGTCGCGCAAGCAAGCGCCACAGATATAGAGGACGAGCTAGATGAAGAAGACTCCTGCAATTTTTTAGGGTAAAATCCCTGCTTCCTTACATTACACGTACGGTAGCAGGAAGAGAAATAAAACTATTACTCGACACAGGCACCTCTAAAAATTACATTTCTCGACTCCCGGGGCTGAAAGGCATCGTGGCATCAGATAAACCCTTTACAGTACAGTCGATCCATGGCTTTACTAAAATAAATAAAAAACGTAAAAACGCCCTTTTTCATTCTTAATGACCTTAAAGACTTTAACGGCATTATCGGACTCGACTTACTTAAACAAGTGAATGCGAAACTCGATTTTACCGGAAATGTTCTACACACTAGCAAAGGAACTGAAAAAATCCAGTTTACTAAAGCGGAAAACGTTAACTTCATAAAAATTGATGACGAAGACGTTCCTCCGGTGACTACGTGTTAGCCCGAGCACTGCTGGAAACTGGGTCCCAAATCAATTTTATAACGAAAGAACTGGCAAACCGCTTACAGATCCGTAGAGAGGAGTCGTGTATCAACTTACTTGGTATTGGCGAGTCCAATTCTCAAGTGAAGAAAAAGGTACACACAGTGGTGAGTCACGAATAAATGGTAGTGAGTTCTCGCTTGACAGAAGGTTGTCTCGAGATCCTAACATGAAAGCCATGTACTTGGAATTCATGGAAGAATACCTCGCCCTAGGTCATATGTCGCCTACAGACAACAAAATTTTTTCCGCTCCACATTATGTTATACCTCATCAATGTGTTTTGAGGCCCCAGAGTACGTCCACTAAACTACGCGTCGTTTTCGATGCGTCTTGCAAGACGTCGTCTCAAGTGGCTTTAAATGACATCCTGATGGTTGGGCCGACAATTCAAGAAGAGTTGTACACTCTACTCCGCTTCCGGCTGCACAGGTATGCCCTGACTGCCGATGTAAAAAAGATGTATCGCCAAGTGATGGTTCATGAAGCAGGTAGGCAGTTTCAACTAATAGTGTGGAGAAGAGGCCCCCCTAAATCCTTGAGATTGTATAAGCTCAACACCGTAACGCATGGTACTGGACCAGCCCCATTTCTGGCTATTCGGTGTTTAAAAAGGTTGAGTGAATCAGCAAAACTTTCATTCCCTAGAGCTGCTGACGTAATTGGATCCGACTTTTACGTCGATGACATGTTAACTGGTGCTGCATGCGTAGAGGAGGTGTCTCAGGTTCTTCAAACAGCAGGATTTGAATTGACAAAGTGGTTTTCAAACTCACCTGAGGTCACTGCATCTGAGAGCGCAGTTAAGTCGATACCTATCTCGTATTCAGAGTCAACGAAGGCATTAGGAATTTCGAGGTTGCCAAGCGAAGATGCCTTTAAGTTCAAAATTGACACATCTGTCATGGATCTCCGAGCGACAAAACGGAACATCGGTAACATCGAGGCTGTTCGACCCCCTCGGCTTATTAAGTCCCATAGTAATTAAAGGAAAGATCCTATTGCAGGAACTTTGGCTTAATAAGTTAGATTGGGATGAGTCGATTCCTATACATTTGGAAACAGCATGGAATATGCTAAAAAGCACCCTGTCTCAACTGGACGAGATATCTATTCCTCGGTTTGTGCATACCGAACCGATGTCACCGGTACAGTTACATGCCTTTGCTGACGAATCCATGAGAGCATATGGAGCTTGCGTCTATATTCGTAGAAAAACTGCCGAAGGTTTCAAGCTATCGTTGTTGACTTCCAAGTCTAAAGTAGCGCCGCTCAAGACTAAATCGCTCCCTAGGCTTGAGTTATGTGCCGCTCACCTTCTTGCAGATCTCTGCCATAGAATCAAACCTTTATTAAAAGTCCCTATCGAACCAATAGTATGCAGGTCGGATTCTGAAGATACTCTTCATTGGATTCGATCTCATCCAAAGCAGAACCCAGCAGATATTGTTTTGAGAGGTTGTGACGTCGACGAACTTGGGCAGTCAATCTGGTTTACTGGACCTACGTTTTTGAAGGACGAGGAAGAAAACTGGCCCAAAAATGCACATTTCGAGCTGGAAGAGGAAGTCTTGCGACAGGAGGCAAGGAAGACTAAGGTCGGACTGACCGCTGCTGTGCAAACTTCAGAGTTGCTGGATGTCATCGAGGGATTTTCGTCACACCTCAAACTGCTATGGGTGTTCGCTTATATGTTACGCTTCACAAGAAAATGCAAAGACAGGAGTATAGTTTTCGAAAAAGCTCTGTCTCCGACTGAATACATTGAAGCTTTTCATAAAATTGTTGAAATAGTACAGAAGCACGAGTATCAAATAGAAATTGAAAAAGTTCGTAAAGGCGCCAAGCTTGGCCCTAGTCTTCAACGTTTGAACCCTTTCATTCATGAAGATACGGGCACTTGATGCAAATTTTCGTTGTTGCGAGTTGGGGGGCGACTAGCTAACGCTCCTATATCGTATGATGCCAAGTTTCCCTTGCTGTTGACGAAACGCTCCCACTTTGTGCAAAGCTACGTCCGGCATCTGCACCATTCAAACTTTCATATCGGTCCACGAGCACTTGTGAGCATCCTACGACAGAGAGTTTGGATCGTAAACGCTCAGGAACTCTGCAGTTCGATCAGTGTGTGCTGCTTTAAATGCAAGCCTCGACTGATGACACAAACCATGAGAAATTTACCCGCAGATACACTCCGTGCTCTCCGCCCATTTGCGATACGTGGCGTTGATTTTTGTGGCCCTGTCTATACGATGTTAAAACTTCGAGGAAGGCCTCCATACAAGTCTTACATTGCCCTGTTTGTTTGCTTTGCGTCCAAGGCGGTTCACTTAGAAATTGTTTCAGATCTAAGCACTGACTCCTTTTTATTGGCTCTTCAAAGGTTTATTGGTCGCCGAGGATGCCCGCAAATAATTCATTGCGACAACGCGACGAACTTCGTCGGAGCAAGTCGCCACTTCCAGGCTCTTCGCGAAAGGATCGAGGAGCAGGCAGACGCGATTCGCGAATTCGCATCAAGAAGCGGATGCGAATTTGCGTTCACACCCTCTCGGGGTCCGCGGTCTATGGGAGGCAGGTGTCAAAACTGCCAAGCACCTACTCCTACGAGCGGTGGGCAGCGCGCTCCACAAAGCGAAAGAGCTGTGGACAGTCCTCGTCGGGATAGAATCCGTGATGAACTCGCGGCCTCTCGAAGCGATCAGCCAGAACCCAAGCGACGGAGAGGCGCTAATTCCCGGACACCTGCTGACAGACGGGCCGCTCCTCGCAGCACCAGCACTGCGGACCCCGGACAATGCGGGTCTCAGTTGCTTGCGGCGATGGCGGCTTGTCTCGTCAGTCAGGCGAACGTTCTGGCGGCGATGGTCCCGGGAGTATGTGCTGGGCCTACAAATTCGGGGCAAGTGGCATCAGCAGCAGGACAACGTCAAGGAGGGACAGCTCGTCATCGTGGCAGAAGAGAACCTTCCGCCTCAAGAGTGGCTCCTGGGAAGGGTCATCGGGACACACGCAGGAGAGGACGGCATGGTCAGGGTCTTCGATCTTAGGAGGAGCGATGGCGGAGTGTTCCGGAGAGCGATCCACAAGCTGGCGCCACTACCAGTGGTTTGAAGCCGAGCAGGCATTCAACGGGGCCGGTGTTGTGTCATTTTGTTAGTTTTTTTGTCAATCTCATGGAATGGATGTAAATTTTTGAAGTCTAGTGTAAGTTAGTTTAGGGCGAAGGCGGGAGCACAATAAAACTCTCTCTCGCTCTTTGCGATTTCGCCCCGGCTTCGCCAACCTTCGTTAAGCTAGGCTCTAAGCATATAATTGTGAGAAGAATATATTGTCGTAAAATTGAATCGAAGCGCAAACACGTATTTTCGTTCTGCCTAATTAAAAAAGTAATTTCTTGCCGATAAAAGTTTTCGGTTTTCTTATCAACGAATTCAAATAAACTAATTAGAAAATTCAGGCATCATTCATATTTGCGAATGTGCCCGCCTGCATGATAAGTTTTACCTTATCAATTGAACAATTTTGAGTCATGGCTTTTACAGCTGTTGTAGTGCTGTAGTTGTTTGCGAGTGATTGGCTTAGACCTTCACTGATATAGGCGCCTTCCAGGGTCTTTGCAAGTTTTTCTACCTTTTGGGTGTATTGATTAGCCGTTTTGTTTTTTTGTTGCATATTAAAAAGTTTAGCATATACAACTTCTACCGATTAAATTTCTCGCATGGCCATTTAGATTTGTTTTTATAAGGCTTATGGCTGTTGCCTCATGTGTGCCTTGTAAGGTTTGTAATAGGCTCAAAGAATCTAGAAAACTTTGTAAATTTTCCGGCTTACCATCAAACTCCGGTAACAGAGATGTGGCTAGCTTGATAAAGTCTACAACTGTTTGTGCCATTTCAGTGTTTGTTTTTTTCGGTTTTGTTTCAATTGGATCGCTTTCTTCTAGTGTTTCAATGACTTGATTTAATTGATTCGTCTAATTATTTTAATTGTTCGGGATCAAACTCCGCCATTTAATGTAGACTTTTTGGTATTTTTATCTGAATATGTCGCCTATTGGTGACAGTAAATAATATCGTGTTTAGGGATTTTATTACCCTAAACATTTACTTTTGTGTTCAGGTCTAGTTCAACTTACCACCTTGAAGACAAATGCTTGCTGTTGAAACTGAATACAAATTTTCACAATATACGTCATTGATTTGTTGGTTTCCAATTGAAATGTAAGTAAACGAATAACCTCTTTTTTTTTTAAATTATATTTTCACAATTTCACGGTGAACACAATACCGGTTTGTCACATAATATTAACTGAGCAGAGAACAATGAGTAGATGTCAAACAATGTATCACGAACCGCATGCTATGCATCAGAGACAACACTATATGTAAAAAAGATTTTCCCGCTTAAGTTGCGGAAGTATCATGGAAGAATCGAGGAAGAGTAGCGGAAGTATCGTAGAAAAATCACGGAAGAGTCGCGGAAGAGTCGTGTAAGCATCGCAGAAGAATCGCAGAAGAATCGCGGAAGTATCGCTGAAATATCGCGAAAGTATCGCGGAAGAATCGCTGAAGAGTCGCGGAAGTATCGCGGAAGAATCACGAAAGTATCGCTGAAATATCGCGGAAGTATCGCGGAACTATCGCTGAAATATCGCGGAAGTATTGCGGAAGAGTCGAGGAAGAATCGCGGAACAGTCGCGGAAGTATTTCGGAAGTTTCGCGGCAGAGTCGCGGATATATTGCGTCCATCATTTGATTGTATTCGTGTTTTCATCATTTCAGCCAAAACAGCACGACGTATTCGTGAAAGCCTTGAAAGATTCAGTACAGGTACGTATTTAGAAAACGTTTGTATGTGAAAAGAAAAGGGCTGTTTTTAGGGTTTTCCCGGCAATTATTTTATTTTTGTCGCCGTAAGAACCATCCTTGGACTTCAACGAACATTTAAAAAATAATTGGCCAAATTGGTCCAGGCGTTTTTGAGTTATGCGCTTAACAACACATTTTGCGATTCATTTTTATACCCTTGCAGAGGGTATTATAATTTTGCCATGATATTTGCAACGCAGTGAAGGAGGCATCTCCGACCCCATAAAGTATATATATTCTTGATCAGCATCACCAGCCGAGTCGATCTAGCCATGTCCGTCTGTCTGTCTGTCCGTCTGTCAGTTTCTACGCCAACTGGTCTCTCAGTTTTTGAGCTATCGGGCTGAAATTCTCAGCACAGTATGTCGGAACGGACGAAATCGGACCACTATATCCTATAGCTGCCATAGGAGTGATGGCGAAATTAATGTAAAAAAAATGTTAACTTATCTGTTTTTCAACGAATTTCTATAAACTTCGAGATATAGTCGTTTTTTATAGTTCTAGAATTACGGTTTTAATTTCATTTAGATCGGACAACTACATCATTAAGCTGCCGTAGAAGGGATCGGTCGATTTATATGATTATAAACTGATTTCAGTAAAGCATTTGACTCCGTTAATCACTCTCTCCTTGTTAGGAAACTTGACTTAGTGGGTTTTCCTGTCGATCTTCTTAGGTGGATCTCAAGTTATCTGAATGGTAGGACCCAAAAGGTTCTATTTAAAAACAACTTGTCGAATGTTCTCCGGGTGACCTCTGGTGTCCCGCAAGGGAGCCACTTGGGTCCCTTACTTTTTACTTTATTTATTAACGACCTGCCCAAAGTCTTGACTAACTTCAGAGTACTCATGTACGCTGACGACGTTAAGCTTTGTGTGCAATACAAGGACAGCGCTTGCCAGTCGGATTTACAAACAGATCTTAATAACTTTCAAACATGGTGCAATGTAAACTTATTAAACCTGAATGGCTCAAAATGCAAGCTGATGACATTCTCACGTGTCTCTTCCATGCTTGCGACTTATACGCTGAACTGCTGCTCTTTGGAAAGGATCACGCTAGTTGACGATTTGGGTATCCGCCTAGATCCTAAACTGGAGTTTATTGATCATACTTCGTGCATTGTGAATAAAGGCAGGAGTGTGCTGTGATTTATAAAACGGTGGTCAAAGTAATTCGATGACCCCTACGTCACGAAGAATTTATACACTTCGTTAGTTCGTCCTATTTTAGAATATGGATCTTGCGTTTGGAGCCCCAGTGGGACGTTCACAGCAAACGCATTGAATCTGTTCAAAAGAACTTTTTACTTTTCGCTCTAGTAAACTTCTCCTGATTAACCTACCTTCCTGAGCAAACCGTAGAACGATGTAAGGCATTGTCTTTATGTATAATCTGATCCGTGGTGACGTGGAAAGCAGCGATCTATTGGGTCAGTTGAATTTCCACGTACCATGTAGAACCACAAGATCCTACCTGCCTTTGGTTTTGCACCACTGCAGAACATCGTATGAAATGCATGAACCCTTTAGAGTATTATGTGCAAATTATAATGATTTGCATAAAATTACCTCATCTGTAGATAGCCTTCCTAAACTAAAAACATTAATCTTAACCCACCTAGTACACATGCAAGATAACAATCGAGCTGCCTGAAAGTAGTTTATCTTTCCTCGCATTCTTTTATCTATACTTTTCTTTCGCGCCTATTTAACACCTAACCCTAACAAGCCCGGGCTTTGTTTTAAATGGCCACTTGAGTGTACTGACCGTAGTGCATCCTCAACGCCCAAGAAGAACGGAAAAAAAAAAAAAATTTAAAGTTCTACATGTAAAATGTAAAATTTAAAAAATTTACATATTTTGACATTTTTTTTTTAACTTAACCAAAATGGATCGATTTTCAATAATCTAATTGCAGACTGCAAGGGTATACAAATTTCGGTTTACCGAAGATAGCTTTTTTTCTTGTTTAGTTTTGAATTTGGCATAATTTCTCTGCCATTATTCACTTCGCACGAATATGCACTTTGGACAATTTGACTGCAGTGACTTTTGTCACGGTCGCCATGTAAAGTATTTATTAAATTAGAATTTTCATTTGTTGAATATATTTATTAAAAGATGGTTTAGTTTCTAAAGCTTAAAAGTTAAAGAGGCTAGCGGCTGCGCTGCCTTCAAATATCGGCAGCGTCAGCGGCAGCAGCGCCCATATACATGCCAATATCTATGCTCATACATAAGAGAGAGCGCGAGTGGAGTTGGTATATGCATGTGTCCCTTGTGTGCCTTGTCAAGCGGTGGGAATTCGCTGACACTTCCACTTTCCATACTGTCAGCTCTGAGGCGCAATAGGGTGATCGTATTTCGGTTGGCCACTTGGCCATTGCTCATGTTTATGTAACAATTCGCTACACGATACATGCATATTACAGTACTATTTTATGGGGTTGAAATTTTCGGAAGATGTGATGCAGCCAGCTAACAAAAATTGTAGCGTTCAATAGTATTGCCAGTTATGTATTCAATGTTAATAGATATGACCATGTTACGTGTTATTCACATAGGATTTTTTATATAAGTATGACGAATTGAATGAAACCTAAAGCATTGACACTCCTCCACAAAATAGTTTATTCGAAACATCCTGACTATCTATATGACATGAGAAATCCATCTTCTTCCCAACGCACCAAAAATATAATATAAGTTATGGCAGGCTGGCCATATAGGGGAGGGGTGCACCCCCTCAGGGATTACCTAATTATTGCAAACTCCATAAGTGTTGAGAGTAAGGATCTTCCTTCTGAGCTTGGTTCGGGATTTAATACGATTTTACTTTAAGAATAAACAGTAAGCGCTTCGTAACGTTACAATGGTTTATTTAATAAAATATTCAAGTACTCCTCCAGTCGAGCGTTTCCATAAGATTAAATTTAACTTAGCTTCTAAGCGGCCGGTTGACCGATCCGCCACTCCAGAGTCCCGCGGCGTCAGCATATTTCGGTGCTGGCAGAACAGCGGCAGAGCTGGGCGAGCAGCGGGAATCCGAGCCGTCAGCAACTATTCAAGTGCGGCGGATATTGGGCAACCGCTGGCAGCGGTTGTGTTGGCTCGTCCGATGCTAGCGCTGCAGTTTGACTCCGATTGGCCGGGGGTGAGGGGTGACGAGTGAAGGCGGTTCATAAGTCTTGAGCTGAGGCAGCTAACGGGTGGTCGTCGCACTTCCGTTGTTGTTGCTGTCGCTGCTAGTATGTAGATCTTGGGTGTTCTGTGAGGGGTGACGGGGAAGGGCGCTGGCTGGTGTTGCTGGCTGGTGTTGCTGGCTGGTGTTAACTCCTCCCCATCACAAAATCTGTGTCCCACAGATCAGTGGGCCTTGGCTGTAGACTCGCGAGAGCCCTGTGACTCCAGGTCCAAGGGGGTCGTAGTTTGGGTATGCCCCTTGTTGATGTTATTTTTTTCCAGACGCAGTACATCGTTACCATGATGATTAGTGCTAAGGTTATTTCAGCTGAGAATGAGATTAAAATTCTGTTTGATAAGATAGACAACCTTTGAAGGTTTTCCATACTGAAGTTGTGTACATATTTTAACGACAGTTCATAACCCGAGGTCGTGATGTGAGTCAGGACGGCCGGCATTGCCATCAGATGTGTCGATGAATAGCTGCTGTAGTTCCTGTTGCCAATTGTGACCGTTTCATTGTCAAATTGGACGATGTATGAGCCCTCCAGGTGATGACTTCCTGCCGAGTTGGTCACGGTTCCATTGAAGTTCGTGAGGAAAATAGTGCCATCCTCGATCAGTTGCACTATTTCTTGATCGGTTCTCAGGTATTCACAGGTTGCCTGCCCTCCTTTCAGGAGGTTGGGGATACAACTATCCTCCTTTAGTTTGTGTAAGTCAGTTTCTTGGCAAACCGTGGTGTTGCCGATGGACAAGCAGTTCCCAAGGACAGCGTAGGTTTTCAGCTGGCTCATAGCCAGTTTGTTATGTCGAAGTACGACTTGTTTTCCGTTTGATACCGTTGGATAAATCCACATCAGCCGATATTTTTGGTTTACTACCTGAGGTATTGCCATTATATAAAGGAGTGCCGTTCCGTTTGCCAAGATCGTTGGCCTGGAGAATTCGATCGCCTCTACGGCATTTTGGTATGGCAGGTTGTCTATTTCTGACAGTATCGTATTAATCTTGTCGTGATCCAGTAAATTAGTGTTGACCACTCCGGTTTTGCCAGTTGGCAGGCTCTCATGATTTCGTTTACCTGATCTGCTACGATTATCGCCTTGTGCAGCACCGCCGTCGTGGTGTGGAGATCCCCGTCAATCGCATTAACTCTTCCTATGACTTCGTTGAGCTTTTCGAGCGACTCATGTGTTACGTCGAAGAGTCTGGTATTGATTCGTATCTGCTGATTACTGTTCCTCGCCAGGCTGTCCTCCGCCCTCAGGATCGTATCCCAATCCGACTTATCCGGTGAACCCGCGACCCATTTCCAAGCCGACCCTAGCCAATCGATGGAGCGCGGCTTGCGTACCGGAGCGCTAGTCATCCTTGAAATAGCCTCCGATGCATGCTGAAGGTAATAGCCGGCCAGAGCGTGGATTCTCTGGTCGGCGATTATCGCTGTCTCACCGGCTATCTCGTTGATGGTGTGCTGCATGCGACTTAGATCGATGACGTGAGCAAGTTTAAAAACCCGCTGGTGCGCCAAACGGTGCCTTGTTTTAGGGGATAACCGGTGCGTCATACCTGAAGATATGGAAGGCCGTCGCTATGGACCGCGGACACACTTGTAGTGCCCGAAGGAGGTTAAATGTACATGAAATAGTAAATACTTATGATTAAATGTTTAAAATGTGGTTGCAAAAGTGTTTCTTTGTGTGCGACCCTTAATTTAATTTATGCCGCTTCGCTTAATTTAGGTTTTACAATTTGTAGTCGTATTTGGTTTGTGGGAGCCAGTACCTAAGAGGTTGTGAAACGTTTAATCTCCACCTCCCTTATAGTTGTGCTAGTTCTGTGTTAAAAATGGTCATCGTTTTTGTTACCAGTCTGCTATCTTCTTGCAGCGGCTTCCTTAGGAAATACTATACGAGAGTGCTTAACGGACGCACTAGTAGAGGAAAAAACTTCGGAAAGGAAAAATAATAAAAAGAAAACGTATCGAATGGCAATGGCCTATGGGTTTTAAGTGCCTACAATTCAACTTCTCAAGTGGGACTTGTGGATGATTTTCCCCGACCTAGTTTTGACAGTGACCTTTCGATCCTCTTGAACCTCTTCTGTCTTGAAACGTTGTTTTTCTTTTGTTTTTATTTGCTTGTTGGCTACGTATACCCTTTCACCCTGATCATAAGAAATAGGATCGCTCCTATTTTAATTACGCCTATTGTTGGTTATGTCTTGGTTGTGTTTGATTAGACCCCTTACATCCTCCAAAACTTGTTGTTTGAAATCGGACAAGCCCTGATAGTTTATTCTTGAAGTGCGATCGAGGAAAATGTCAACGGGTTTTTTCTTTGTTACCGAATGATAGGAGTTGTTGTACCTATCTACTGCAATTGGTACCAATTCGGTAACCTTGAAGGTTGGATTCTCAGCTTTCAAACATCGGTATATTTCCGAAAAAGTAGAATGAAATTTTTCTACCTGACCGTTAATCTCGCTTTTCTGCGTTGGCGTATAATACAACTCGGTCTCCAAAGTTCGCAAATAGTTTAAGACCGTTGGACATAAAAGACCTCTCTCATTGTCGGACACTATCATTCTAGGCACCGTGAAATAGTGAAGGGCCTCTAGCAATGTTTCGCGAAGGTGAACTGCGGACTTTGACTGTAAGGTGAAGAGTTTAGCGAACTTTGAAAATTTGTCGATGATTCTCAGATATAGCTTCTTTTCCAAAGTGAAAACATCGATGTGAAGTTTTTCACACGGGTATTCGGGTATAGGAGTCGGCTGTAATGCTGGTTTATTAGGGTGCCTATCATACTTGTGCAGCTTACACGTGGTGCAAGTTGCCAGTTGGGCACGGAGGATGCTTGCCATCCTAGGGAAATAAAATTTTTCCAATATCTGGATGCGGACTTCCTTTGGACCTCTATGAGCCCTGCGATGCTCTTTTTCGATAATATCGCAAATCTGTTCCCTGTCTGTGACATCCTCGATTAGGCGTTGCGCTATACGAATCTTGTATAGCTTAAAATGTTGGGAGCAACAGGTTTGGAGGAATTGCAAGTAAGCATCGGGGATCTTGATCCCATTTATTATCGTAGGTTTCAGGTATTTCTCCAGCGAAATTACAAGGTTCGACAAGGTGTGGCTGTTAATTGGAATTGTGTGACGGACGTGTCCCGGATGTGGGTGTTCACACGAATAATCGGAAAAGCTTGGGTCAAAAATGAGCTGATTTCGGTAAACGTTGATTGGAACCTCAACGTGGGGAATTAGATCTGAGGCGTCTTGAAGTGCGCTGTGCACTGTCGCTACGGAATCCGCTTCTGAAGCTGTAGCTGTGTTTGAGCCCAAGTGATTTACTTGCGTAGTGATGCGAGAAAGAGCATCGGCCACTATATTGGACTTCCCTGGCTTGTAAATTAGCTCGCAGTTGTATTCTTCGATACGAGACTTCCAACGCTTGAGTTTAGCATTGTAATTTCTATTTCCCAACGCGAATGTTAATGGTTGGTGGTCGGTGTAGATTTTGACAGATCCCGCCCCGTATAAATATGAGCGAAGATTATCCAATGCCCAAACTATCGCGAGCATCTCTTTCTCGTTGGTGGCGTAGGCCTCTTCTGTTCGGTTTAGCGATCGGGAGATGTAAGCGATTGGCCTATCTTTGCTGGAATCGACCTGAGACAGAACTGCTCCTATGGCGAAATTTGATGCATCTGTGGTCAAATGGAAGGGTTTGGAAAAATCTGGGAAAGCTAGTACTTCTGATGACGAAAGAATTGTTTTTAAATGCTCAAAATCTTGCAAGGCCTGTTTGTCCAACTCAATAGGGATGCGTTTTGATTGGTTCGCCTTGACTTTTGAAAATTCGCCTCGTGTCAAATTCTTGAGAGGCTTGGCGAGCTTAGTATAGTCCCGAATGAACTTCCTATAGTATGACGTCATGCCTAGAAAACTCTTGAGTTCTTTGACGGTTGTGGGAGGCTTCATTTCTGTGATGGCCTGCACCTTTTTCTCGTCCGCTCTTATACCGTCGGAAGTGACGACGTACCCCAAGAATTCAACTTGTGTTGACAAAACTGTGTTTTCTCCAAATTTACTTGAAGCCTCGCCTTTTAAGCTTGTCAAAAATCACCCGAAGATTCCGCCAATGGCTCTCCAAATCTTTGCTAAAGACAATTATATCGTCGATGTAGACGTAGCATATCTTGCCGATATGCTCCCTTAGAACATCGTCAATCATGCGCTGGAAAATTGCAGGTGCATTCTTCAACCCGAATGGAAGGCGGAGGAATTCGTATTTCCCGTTAAGGGTAGAAAATGCAGTTTTAGCAATGTCAGATTCCTTCATGTGGATTTGGTGAAATCCTGATGTCAAATCAAGTGTTGTAAAATATTTAGCATCGCCAAGGCTAGCTATAGTTGAGTTAATGTCTGGAATTGGGTAGGTATCGGATATTGTATTGGCGTTCAATCGTTTAAAATCGATCACCATGCGATATTGCTTCTCCCCGTTGGGCTTGGGTTTTTGGGACTACCCAGACCGGGGAATTGTAAGTGCTTTTGAACGCCGGATTATGCCCTCATTCAGAAGTTCTTCGATTTGCCTTTCCACCTCCCCCATACTAGCTGGGTATGGGTAACTTTGGTATAAACGGCGTCTTCCGTCTTAGTGCGTACTTCTGCCCTTACGCTGGTGTCTATCGACTCGCCGGGTGACAATGGTTCGAAAATTCCCGAGAACTCATTGATCAACGCGGTCAACGTCTGCTTCACCCCCTCCGGGTGCTCGGCGTTGAGCAGGTGATTGAGTAAAGAAAACACATTGAATGATTTCTTTAAAAGAAGGGGTATCTCCACGTTGGGAAATATGATCAAGGGGTGATTTCGTCTGTCTACAAGGGCTCCCAAGCGTTTGAGAGTGTCATCCCCGATAATAACGTCGAAGGAGGTCAAGCCCGGGAGAACGAAAAAAGGAATAGTTGTGTCATTACCGAGGGGTTTAAAAAATGGGCCCTGGAGATGGTGCGTGATTCTGACGCCTCCTGCAGGGGATTGGACATTGAAGGGATTGGGAAGTGGGACGGAGCCGGCTGCTAACCTGGGGCTTACGAAATTTTGGTTTGCGCCGGTGTCAATGAGAAATTGTAATTTAGCCCCGTCCTTGGTTTCATACTCTAGGTATGGAACACTGGAGAGGCACCTGTCATAAAATTTGATTCCCCGTCGCTTGCGCAGCTTATTTCCTCCTCAGGGGAGTCCTGACTTATCTCCTGAGGCGTGCTCTGAAGTTCATGAACTGCGCTCTGTTGGACAGGATCTTTGTAATAGTCTTGCTGCGGTTCAGGATAGTAATCGCCTGAAGCGGAACTCGACGGGGATGCGGTTGGTTCGATATGGTAGAGTCTTTGAGCTTTACGGAAAGGATTCAAGTTAGAATTGGCACTCGGACTTCGTTTAAACGTTTGAGCGGACTCGTCTTGCCGTGGGGCAAACCCTGACCTGTAACTTTGGTTGGACTCATGCTTAATAGCTAATCTTGGACCCTGAAACCTCTGCATACTCTGAGTGCTCCTGTCTGGGTTGTAGTTATAGTTGGGGTTCGTTTGAGGCCTGGCATTGTATTGGTGTGGAGGAAGGAACCTCTGCGAGCTCATTGGTCGATAAGTTGGGGTAAAATTCTGTTTGAATGAGGAACCCGGTTGCGTCATGTTTCTGGGACCCACATTCTGCAACTCCAAACAAAGGGAGAATGCTTCCGGTAAGTCCTTGGGTCTGCGAATTACTAACAACCTGGAAGCGTCACCGTTAAGTCCCCTTATGAAAACATCTAACGCCTTACCCCTTTGGGCGTCAATCAAAGCATTCATCACCTCTCCGGGGTGGTTTGCACCTTTAGCCTATTCGAGATGAGTGAAATGTGATTATTAATCTGCATATAGAAATCTTCTACCTTCCTGTTGCCCTGTGTCATCTGGCTTAGCTCGTATTCCAGGGTACGGACGTCTCGTTTGTCGGCATAGAGCAATGCCAAAATTCGCTTGACCTCTGGCCAGTCGTCGTCCTTTATGTTATAAGAAATAAGAGCCAAATCAGCATTTCCCTAATCTTTTGCTTAATGTGCACGAGGATGGATCTGTATAAGGGCTTCTCCTTAACGAGTTGGTAGTCATCCACTATGGACTGCGCCCTATTAACCCATGAAATATACCTGTCGACCTCGCCTTCAAATATCTGGAGTTCCTTGACACAATCCGGTAAGATTGAAGCTTCCTTCAAGTCATACTCGTTGCGTGGGCGCGTCAGTGGCAACGGAATTTCCGCCACGGGGTTGCGTCGTTGATAGTCAGTTTCTAAGGTCCCAATTCTAGCCCCAGTCCTCCTGATCTCCTCTTTCATTGCTACCATTTGAGTATTCAATGCCCCGATTGTATTGTTCAACTGGCTTAACACTTCCTTCATTTCTTCCATTTTACCCTCAATTTTCTGAACTTGAAATGTAAAAACAAATTGTGTCTCTCGCTAACCGCAAGAAGATAGTAGATTTTAGATCAGGTTAAATTGGATTCTTTTTTTTGAAATTTTTATTGTAAATATTTCAGTTACTTGCTCGGTTTTCTGACCAACTATAGGGCGATGTAGGAAAAATAAATCGTTTCACTCACCCTTTTGGTATCGATCGCTCTTGTGTGCGTTGGTGTTGGTGTTGATGTCGTTGATGTTGAAATCTGTTACGTACGTCGGTTCTGCTGACAGGGACAACAGGTACACGCGGAAGAGAATAAGGGGGATAGAAATAACACGCCAGGTGCTACAAATGCACGGCCCAAAAGCGAAAATGGCGACCTCACGGTTCTCACGAAAGTACTGCAATCCCATGGTCTTAGAACAGCCGCGTTGGCAAAGTTACGCTAGTACATGGTTGATATTGATATACATAAGCACACCAATTCAGACTGCGGTCCCACGGTAACCCAGCACCGGTGAGTTGGTGAGCCGGCCACCCATTCAAAGGTGGGAAAATACTCGGACAAGAACACTTTTTTGGGGTACAAGGAAGGGGAACTGCACATAACCGGGAACACATTCATTTTTCGGGTGCAATAAAGGGAATTGTACTTAACCGGGAACACATAAGTGGTACATTGAGGTGGAATAGTAGGAATCTGGAACACCCTTGGGTATAAAAGACCCTGGCCGATTG
The DNA here is from genome assembly GCA_014170255.2 of Drosophila triauraria. NCBI lineage: Eukaryota > Metazoa > Arthropoda > Insecta > Diptera > Drosophilidae > Drosophila > Drosophila triauraria. Next base: position 10,762,667 of record JABJVT010000007.1, read on the forward strand.
GTACCGAGAGAAGAAGAAACCAAAACTTGGAAGCCATCGGCAGATTTCTAATATCGACCACCGCAACCTTAAAATTGTATCGGTTAATCCAAAGTAATTGGACGCACATTTTTAATTTCGGAAGACAAAGAGCTAAAACTAACCTAAATCGCAATAACTAAACGGGAACAACCATGGGATCTACCGCTTCGAAGATTTCCGATTCCCCGGCCAACGTAATCAATTCGATTGAAGTAGTGGACCACAAAGAAGACATCGATAAGGTGTACCGCATACTGCAGATTAACACTGCCATTCTCCTCATCGCCCTGATCCTCAAGGGACTGAGTGCCTACAGGAAGATGGTCCAGGGAAACAGGGACCGCCAACACGAATTGGAGAAAGTGGTGACGATGGCCAATACCTTGTCCAGTGGCCAAAACTAAAGCCGAGCCGCGTGTTCAACAGCTAACAACAATAAACAATCAGCTGCAGCAATAATTTTTTACATTTCTAACAAATAAGAACAAAACTGTTAAACAAAAAATGTCCAAAAATCAACAGCAGCCAAACTAACAACAAGATACAAAAACTGAATAAAATGCATTAAATCAAAACCACAATAGTTTTCGTGAAGAACCAAACCCAGTTGGAGCAATACATATTGACTCCCTACAAACAGCAGCAATATAAACACAAAATAAATACATTTAATGCATATGCAAACGTGCACCCCTCCCTGTACCCATCGAAGAGAATCAACGCGAAGACGACACCACAGTCGCAACCCCGGTAGTGACACAGCTCTCCGAGCTTAATTCTTTTATATTTTTTTACTTAAATTTTGCCTACCTAAGCTTTTTCTTCACTTAGATATATTTTTTTATTTTTTTAATTCATAAAGTGCACATAAATATAACAAAATATGACTCTAATTCTACAGCCCAAGATTCAACCGGGAGATCTCTCGTCGTTGGACTTATAAAGAGGGTAAGCGTTACGGGACATAATATTCCCACTTTTGTTTGATATATATTTATGTACCGCAAATAACTCCACTAGGAGAAACATTCTGTAACACTTGTCTGTTTAAGTCAAATTTAATACATACATTTTCTTTACGGTTATTCTAATACATTCCCTATAATGTTAATTTAAATCAACTCTCTTTCCTTTGAAATAATCAAATTTAATTACTCACCATAGTTTTGCATTATATACTGATATAATTTCATATTTAAGATTCAATTTGTCTTTATATAATTACCTTTCTTTTTAGTATGGTCAACTAATGCCACTCCATTTATAATTAGATTTAATTCAATTTATCTTTTCTCAATTTCAATGACCTATATTAGAATATTAAACCTTTTCAATAAATTTATAATGTTCACAGAATACTAAACATGTCTTGGTAGAAACCATATAAAAGGGGGCATTGGTACGAATGGGAAAAATGGGTCAAGAAAAATGAGGTAACTTTTGACTGACGAATATACACTACAGGGGATCATATAGCGCAGCCAGCGATGATCCATTGGCACGCGAAGTCGTGAAGGGAGGGAATTGGCTGAAGCACTGCCGATCAGATATGATCAAGCTGACATGGAGCTTGCGGGCGGTGAAGACAGAACGACAGACTGACGAACACATCTTTCTTTTATTTTCAGGCACGTAAATAATTATTCTGATTACGTTTGGAGTGGCGTCCAAAGAACCCACCCCAAATCCGGCGAGCTCAGCTGCACAAATCGTGTCTGCTATCCGGGCGGCCACTCCCTCAGCCCTATGTCCCCTAAGGACTGAGGCACAACGATACCACCGACGTAACAGAAATGGCGCCCAACGTGGGGCAGTATCCTTTGATCCTTTATTGCCCAAAACTTATTTTTTTTTGACGAGAAACACTTTAGTATCAAAATAAACATTTTTTTTTAATTACTGTTTCAAAAATTTAGAGATGTCAGAGCTGATCAATTTGATGTCTAAATTTGCTTGCAATTTTAATAACATTTTTTTTTTTTTCGGTGAATCTATAATATACACAGCAAATATAACTTTTCTGTATCTTCGTTTAAAGTCACCAACTTCTTCCGATCCGACACTTGTAGTTTTAGAATTGGCACTTGACTTTGAAGACCCTTTTTAAATTTTAAATATTGATAATCTACACCATAAGTTCTCGTTAAAAAATAATAATACCATAATAACTTCTCTATAACAGTGCAGACCATTTTCAAAATATTTAACGTAAATAAATTTAGCTGCGCTTCCTGGCCGACGCTATTCAGTCGTACTAGGCTATGCCAAGTCGCTCGCAAGGTTCGAGTCCAGGAAGAGCAGGGTCGCAAACGAATAACGGCGCACCACCGACCGGTCTTAATAGTATCCAGTCAAAACATAATACAAGCGCCATCATCGGTCGGGGCAGCGGTTCGACACGCGTTTGTCGATCCAGTACTGAAGGGGTGGGGAATGACCGTAACCGTACAGCCGACGCTATTCAGTCGTACTAGGCTATGCCAGGTCGCTCGCAAGGTTCGAGTCTGTGCGGTTACCATGACTATTGGGCGGGACGACAGAACTTATCTCTGGCCGACGCTATTCAGTCGTACTAGGCTATGCCAGGTCGCTCGCAAGGTTCGAGTCCAGAGAGAGGAGCAGGGAGACAATTCCTTTCGCCTGTCTGGAATAAAGCTACATCCGTCTGCATGTGAGCGAGTCTACCTGTTTTCAGACGACAGGGGGGAGGGGGTTCGGACAAAGCCTTCCTGTGGGAAAACAACAGTCCAATGTACTGTGTTTTCACGGGAAGAGGTCAAGTGGGCACAGGAGGAACTGATCACTCCGGTGGAGGGCAGTTGAATCTATTCTGTGGATCCATTTGAATAGGGCATATTTACATCTTATTTGGGGCTTAATTTCGGACGATTCTTGACCTATACCAATGTCCATGAGTACCAGCGCACCCCGTTTTTGATTACACATTCATTTTTGTCACAAAAGTTTTTGCTGACTAGCAAAAATATTGCAGCACACAAAGACAAAAACAAAAAAAACAAAAGAAAAATAGTTTTCAACAAAACCAACAAATACACATATTTATATATATATCTACATTTCTATGTTTATATACTACGAAGCAATTAATTAATCAACACGATAAATAAGCAATTCGGTTACGCGACAGAGTGGTCGACCGAATATAACTATACAGATTACGATAACATATGGCAGGAGATAAGAAGAAGAAGAAAGTTACTCTTAATATACCTTCGCTGCGAGCAACTAGAGCAGCAACCCTGGCTGCTAGAGCAGCTAGGCAAATTAGGGCCGAATTACCAGAAGAAAGGACCAGTTTGTCACCAGTCGGCGAAAACAACCAGTCACTAAGCTTTAATAGCAAGCTAAACAACTTAGGAAGTCTGGCCGATTGTAGTAGTGTCATTATGGATGATTCCGAAGGGGCTGTTGGGGGAACATATTGAGTTAGGACCACCACAAGGGCTGTCCAGCATTCTTCCGAATACCCAAGGGCTAGGCCAAGAGGGGAGAAAGGCGAGAGCCGAATCGAAAGAATGCTTGCCGCACTGGTGGTGTCTAATAATGAAATAAGAACGACCATGGCAACTAGAATGGCAGAGCTACAAGAGGATCTCAGCAGCTTGCGGCGCAAGGTGACGGAATTGTCAGCGACACAACCAAGGGATAGCCCAATACCCAGGGGAAACCCTGAGGTCAGTTCGACACCTCAGAAACAGGGCCGTTCGGCGGAGCCAACACGAGCCAAGACATATACCTACAACAGCAAATCAACCAGTACCAAGTCCGCGGAGAGAGTGGGGGAGAACCAATACCACTCCAACTCTAGAGACAGCGAGGCTCAGCTTACCAGTTACCCGGGAACACGACCAGTCAGATTAGACAAATGGAATCTGAAGTTTGATGGATCCAGCAGGGCGTATCGGTAGAAAGTTTTATATTTCGAGTGAGCCGCCTGATGGAAATGCATGGATACAATCATGAACAAGTTTTAGGAATTCCACTGTTTATTGAGTGGCACGGCAGCCAAGTGGTACTGGCAATTGATGGAAGACCGTGCTGATGATTTTGAATTTGGGTATTATGACATGGTTCATGAAATGACTAAGGCTTTCTCGACGTCAGACAATGACTACGTCACCATTAAAGAACTTATGGAACGGCGTCAAGGGTATAACGAGAGTTTTGACGACTTTATTGCAGCCATGCATAACTTGCAATTCAAATTGAAAACAAGATCCCAGAAGATAACTTTGTAGGGATACTGAAGGAAAATCTAAATACACAAATGGGGGCTTTCTTACTTGCCTCGCCAATAAACACCTTGGCGGCTTTTAAGAAAGAGGGAATTCGCGTCGAGAAGTGGATCCGAGAGAAACGGGCTCGACCTAGGCAGGTAAACGAGATCATCGAAGACCCAGTGGGTGATATAGAATCCGATGAGTACCAAGTTGAGGCCTTCCAAAGAGCCGTACTCCCCAGGACAGCGGGGAGCCTCGTATGGGAGAGGGAACAATTTTGACAGGAAACCAGGTGGGCAAACTTTGCCAGGTAGGAGGAACGCCGACCCCGGGAAAGAATGTACGTCGCCGTTCCACACTTATCTTTGTTACACCTGTAACAAACCACCAGACTTTTTCCGAAAACGAGGAGGAACCGAGGGGCCAGATGCCAAGCCCGCTTTCACGAGACAACCTGCAACTTCTGTGGCAGAAACGACTCATATCATTCAACTGAGTCAGCGTTTTTACCACAGAGTCTGACAGGAGGGTCGGGGAAGCCTGCTCAGACCAGTCCTACCCCAACATAATCAGACATAGCCACGCGCGGCCAGTACAGATTTCGCCAGACAAATCTTATTGTCAGCGAAAACAAGAATACGAGGCAGCGCGCGAACGAATATTTAATGGCAAAGACACTATAGAAACCAGAAAAGACAAAAACTTCAATGTTTACTCCACTGCAAAGAAGTTGCTAAGAAAAACAAAGATAAAATTATAGCAGCAGTAATAAGCCTTCAGAATGACAATCGCCTATTCGCCAAGACTATAGTAGACGGGAAGAAATAGTGGCACTACTGGACACGGGCGCCAGTGCAAATTGCATTGGAAAAGGGGCGGAAGTATTTCTGCAAGGGCGACAGCATAGGGTACACACATTGAAGAAACAAAACGTACAAACAGCAAACGGAGGAAAAACTCAAGTTACAGGCACAATTCATTTGCCTGTCGAATGGGAGGGGAAACGAAAGAATTAGAATTTTAATAGTGCCAGCCTTGCAGCAGCAGTTTTATTTTGGAATTGAATTCTGGGATGAATTTCGGTTGCCGTTGCCAGGGCGACGCTTAGCACAGTTCGCAGAGCTAGGAGTAGGGGCAGTATCGGAAGAAGAAGACGTAACCCGACCCGAGACAGCGTACATGCCGCATGAACTAACTGCTGAGCAAAATAGCTTGTTACAAAAACTAATTAATACTTTTCCATCTTGTACAGACATGGGCTTAGGAAAACCGATTTAGAAGAACATGTCATCGAGGTAACGCAAGAAAACTTACCCATTAAACAGCGTCACTATCCGATATCACCAGCTAAACAACAACTAGTGTATGCAGAATTAGATAGGATGATAGGACTAGGAGTGATTGAGGAAAGTAATAGTAGCTGGAGTTCCCCGTTACCTTAGTGCAGAAGGGCACAAAGAACCGCCTTTGTTTAGATGCACGCAAGGTAAATTCACGGACAGTTAAAGATGCATTCCCTTGCCACATATTGAGGGACTATTAAGCCGACTGCAAGAAACATATTTTATATTTCAGCAATCGACTTGAAAGATGCCTTTGGCAAATCCCACTCGAAGTTAAAAGTAGAGAAAAACTGCATTTACCGTACCCGGCAGGCCCTTATATCAATTTACAGTCATGCCTTTTGGCTTGTGTAACGCTGCACAGAGAATGTGCCGGCTGATGGACAAAGTAATTCCAGCTGCGCTACGCGAAAATGTATTTGTATATTTGGACGATTTGTTGGTGTGTTCTCCTACTTTTGAAGAACACTTGAGATGTTGCGGCAGGTCAGTGATTGTCTCAAACGGGCCAAACTGACCATCAATGTAGAAAAAGTAAATTTTGCTATAAACAAGCGAAGTATTTGGGATATGTCGTAGGAGGGGGTGTATAAAACCGACCAGTCCAAAATTAAAGCTATTCAGGATTTCCCACAGCCTATCTCCGCCAAACAACTGCGAAGATTTTGGGAATGACTGGATGGTATCGGCGCTTTATCCAAAATTACGCACAAATTGCGGCGCCTCTACACGAGTGCCTGAAAAGGACAGACTCAAAAGATTTGAGCTAAGTGAAGAGGGATACAAGCGTTCGAGGCATTGAAAGTGAATATGGTGTCAGCACCCGTACTGCTCACACCAGATTTCAAGAAACCATTCACTATACAATGTGACGCCTCTACAACGGGAGTGGGGAGTATTATTTCAAACAGACAATGACGGCGGCGAGCATCCAATCGCTTATGTATCCGCTAAGTTAAACAAAGCTCAGCGGAATTACAGTATCACCGAATTGGAGTGTTACGCCGCGATAATTAGTATCAGCAAATTTCGGGCCTACGTAGAAGGAATGCCGTTTAAAGTAATCACGGACCACGCTAGTTTAAAATGGCTCATGGGTCAGAAGGATTTATCCGGGAGACTAGCCAGATGGAGTCTTAAATTACAGGCATTTGATTTTACAATTGAACATCGAAAAGGGCTTTAAATGTAGTACCCGATGCGCTCTCACGGGTGCATATGGACGAAATTAAAACACCTTCTGCTGATACTTTGGAATTACAACTGGACCTCAAGTCACCCGCTTTTCAGTCTCCAGAGTATAAGTCATTAATACAACGGATTGAGCAAAATGCGGGAAAATATCAGACACTCAGATATCTGAGGGCGTAGTATTTAAACGCTTGAGTACCGGTACACATGATGTGATCAGCAATGACAGAGCTTGGAAACTCTGGGTTCCATCAGAGCTCCGTGAAGACTTAGTTTGGAGATCACATCATGCCCTTTCCGCTGGACATGGCGGGTTTCACAAAACACTAGCGCGACTGCGCCAGTTTTACTACTGGCCGTCCATGACAACCAACGTTCAGCAAGTGATAAAAACTGTGAAATCTGCAAAATCAGCAAAACTTCAAATCAGACCAACAGACCACCTATGGGACAACAACGTATTTCGGAGTTTCCACTACAAAAGACTGTTTATCGATTTTATGGGGCCTTATCCCAGGACAAGGGCCGGTAATACGGTAATCTTTGTGTGTATAGACCATTTTACAAAGTTTGTCTGGCTGCAGCCCATGCGAAAGGCTACCGCCACGGAGGTGATCGACTTTCTGGAAAGACATATTTTCATCAGTTTGGGGTACCTGAGTATATACACTCAGACAACGGGAAACAATTTGTAGCGCATATATTCGCCGAATTCCTCTCTCGGTATGGTATCCAAGCGGTGAGAACTGCATTTTACTCGCCTCAGTCCAATGCAGCTGAACGTGTAAACCGATCGGTCTTGCAAATGCTGAGGTCAGCTGTTGATGAGGACCAGCGAAATTGGGACACTCAACTAAGCCGAATAGCGTGTGCACTAAGGAGTGGGCATCATGAAGCGCTGGGGTTAGAACCATATTACGCTATGTTTGGAACCCGCATGGTTACCCATGCTAGTGCGTATCCGGTGCGCAGGCTTATCGGAGACTTAGGGACAGAGGAGTATAATGTTTTGCTATCAGACAAAATGGAACTCATTCGTGAAAAGGTGAAACAAGGATTAGCGCAGGCTCACGAAAAGGCGGCCAAAACATATAACACTAGAAGTCGGTTGATCGAATTTGCTGCAGGACAGGTGGTATACCGGAAAAACTACAAACAAAGCAGTCGATCCGAAGGGTATAACGCAAAGTTAGGGCCCAACCGAATTCGATGTGTTGTATTGCAAAAAAGGCAACGCTATGTATGAGCTGGGAAACGGAGCCGGGAAGAGCGTTGGGATCTACCATGCAAAAGATATTTTGCAGCATGAGAGAACTCAGAATTCTCGGTTTCGGGGAGCGAAGCCAAGTTTCCAGCATTCACTCTGAATCCAGAAATCAAACAAGATGGATCTACATATGAATCGAGTCCTACACGCAGAGTACGAGCGGCTGCTCGGAGAATACTGGCCGACATTTGCGGCGGCAGTATGGGAGGAGGGCGAGCGATCGTCCCAGCGGGAGTGGGACTGGTGGCATGACGTGCCCACAGTCCCAGCGCCACGATCGCTGCAGTACCAGGCTATCACTGCGGTGGACAAGGAAGTGAAAAGGATCCTCTACGAGGAGGAGTTCGAGGACCGGCGGTTGGAGGCGGGCGAAGCCTACCCCCGGGTTACCGAGTCCCGGGGAGCGTTTTTCTGGAAGGGAAGGGGATACCTTCCACGAAGAGCCGTCAGAAGACGAGGATGAGGAGGCAAGGCCCAGGAGGAGCTCTCAATAATATCATGAGTATTTGTTTTGTCACACAAAAAAAAAAAAAAAGAAACATAAATAAAACAAAATTTATTCATTGTCACCAAAATTTTTACACTTGTTTTACTTCGCTCGGGAAGGGGGGGGAAAATTGTTTTCTTATTTTCAGCTACTTCTTTTTCAGTAACATCTTTTGTGGTCGGTCCGTTTACTGTTGGACGATCCCCAGTATTAACAGAATTTTTATATACATATTTTATATTTTTTTGTTGTTTGTTTTGTTTATGATTCAAAAGTACAGTTCAGCCCGGCTAGCTCAGTCGGTAGAGCATGAGACTCTCAACCTCAGGGGATGGGTCGAAGCCCACGTTGGACACAAAAAAAAAAAAAAAAAAAAAAAAAAAAAAAAAGGCATAACCGCCAGTGTGAATTTCTTCACGGGATCATTCCATGCTGTCTAGCATCGACGAACCCGAGCTTGTTACGTACGTCGGTTCTGCTGACAGGGACAACAGGTACACGCGGAAGAGAATAAGGGGGATAGAAATAACACGCCAGGTGCTACAAATGCACGGCCCAAAAGCGAAAATGGCGACCTCACGGTTCTCACGAAAGTACTGCAATCCCATGGTCTTAGAACAGCCGCGTTGGCAAAGTTACGCTAGTACATGGTTGATATTGATATACATAAGCACACCAATTCAGACTGCGGTCCCACGGTAACCCAGCACCGGTGAGTTGGTGAGCCGGCCACCCATTCAAAGGTGGGAAAATACTCGGACAAGAACACTTTTTGGGGTACAAGGAAGGGAACTGCACATAACCGGGAACACATTCATTTTTCGGGTGCAATAAAGGGAATTGTACTTAACCGGGAACACATAAGTGGTACATTGAGGTGGAATAGTAGGAATCTGGAACACCCTTGGGTATAAAAGACCCTGGCCGATTGGTACCGAGAGAAGAAGAAACCAAAACTTGGAAGCCATCGGCAGATTTCTAATATCGACCACCGCAACCTTAAAATTGTATCGGTTAATCCAAAGTAATTGGACGCACATTTTTAATTTCGGAAGACAAAGAGCTAAAACTAACCTAAATCGCAATAACTAAACGGGAACAACCATGGGATCTACCGCTTCGAAGATTTCCGATTCCCCGGCCAACGTAATCAATTCGATTGAAGTAGTGGACCACAAAGAAGACATCGATAAGGTGTACCGCATACTGCAGATTAACACTGCCATTCTCCTCATCGCCCTGATCCTCAAGGGACTGAGTGCCTACAGGAAGATGGTCCAGGGAAACAGGGACCGCCAACACGAATTGGAGAAAGTGGTGACGATGGCCAATACCTTGTCCAGTGGCCAAAACTAAAGCCGAGCCGCGTGTTCAACAGCTAACAACAATAAACAATCAGCTGCAGCAATAATTTTTTACATTTCTAACAAATAAGAACAAAAACTGTTAAACAAAAAATGTCAAAAATCAACAGCAGCCAAACTAACAACAAGATACAAAACTGAATAAAATGCATTAAATCAAAACCACAATAGTTTTCGTGAAGAACCAAACCCAGTTGGAGCAATACATATTGACTCCCTACAAACAGCAGCAATATAAACACAAAATAAATACATTTAATGCATATGCAAACGTGCACCCTCCCTGTACCCATCGAAGAGAATCAACGCGAAGACGACACCACAGTCGCAACCCCGGCAGTGACACAGCTCTCCGAGCTTAATTCTTTGTATATTTTTTTTACTTAAATTTTGCCTACCTAAGCTTTTTCTTCACTTAGATATATTTTTTTATTTTTTTAATTCACAAAGTGCACATAAATATAACAAAATATGACTCTAATTCTACAGCCCAAGATTCAACCGGGAGATCTCTCGTCGTTGGACTTATAAAGAGGGTAAGCGTTACGGGACATAATATTCCCACTTTTGTTTGATATATATTTATGTGCCGCAAATAACTCCACTAGGAGAAACATTCTGTAACACTTGTCTGTTTAAGTCAAATTTAATACATACATTTTCTTTACGGTTATTCTAATACATTCCCTATAATGTTAATTTAAATCAACTCTCTTTCCTTTGGAAATAATCAAATTTAATTACTCACCATAGTTTTGCATTATATACTGATATAATTTCATATTTAAGATTCAATTTGTCTTTATATAATTACCTTTCTTTTTAGTATGGTCAACTAATGCCACTCCATTTATAATTAGATTTAATTCAATTTATCTTTTCTCAATATCAATGACCTATATTAGAATATTAAACCTTTTCAATAAATTTATAATGTTCACAGAATACTAAACATGTCTTGGTAGAAACCATATAAAAAGGGGGGCATTGGTACGAATGGGAAAAATGGGTCAAGAAAAATGACGTAACTTTTGACTGACGAATATACACTACAGGGGATCATATAGCGCAGCCAGCGATGATCCATTGGCACGCGAAGTCGTGAAGGGAGGGAATTGGCTGAAGCACTGCCGATCAGATATGATCAAGCTGACATGGAGCTTGCGGGCGGTGAAGACAGAACGACAGACTGACGAACACATCTTTCTTTTATTTTCAGGCACGTAAATAATTATTCTGATTACGTTTGGAGAGGCGAGTGGCGTCCAAAGAACCCACCCCAAATCCGGCGAGCTCAGCTGCACAAATCGTGTCTGCTATCCGGGCGGCCACTCCCTCAGCCCTATGTCCCCTAAGGACTGAGGCACAACGATACCACCGACGTAACAAATCTTACAGGATTCTGGAAATAAAACGTAATTAGTTTCTGATTTTAAATTGTTATTTTTTTCCTCTTTTTTTTCCGTTTCAGTGTGTTGTATGACTATTGTGATTTAATGCAGGGAACACAAATCAGTGTATCTAGTATACTTATTTCTAATTTTCAGCCTGTTATTTCGGTACTGGGCACGGTGGTTCGTATTTATCCGTTTTGGCATTTCGCCTACTAAGGTACGAATTTACACACAATCCACTAGGCAACCTTTTCCGAATGCATTCCACATTCTTTGGCCTTTCTAGCAGACTGCCGCACACCACTTGTTTCATTCATGAACAAAATACTACTCTTTATATTTTTATAGTTGCAACATTTTTCGCTCGCGAATTAGCTACCCACTATGTGCGTGGACTAATCGCCGCAGCGTGTCGTCGCTTCTTGTTTTTTTATTACAATTTTTGCGCCCGTGAGGAATGCTTGCTCTGAAAGGCAGCATCCCCACCGCGGCGGGTCATTGTATTTCACTCTGGCTTGTTTTTTTTCATTCTTGGATTTTATTTCACTCATACTTCTTGCCATAATTTTTTGAATTTCTTTTTTTTTTTATTTTACTTATTACTCTTGCCATAATTTTTTGCACTTTGGATTTTATTTTGTTCTGCATTATTCACTTGTCACACACAACGGAACACAAAAAAAGGGAAAAATTTGTTCTACTTGCCGAACTACGGCACGCAAAAAGGAAAAATGGTTAATTTTTGGGAGTGCATTGGAAAATGCATTGGTTCTCTCACTTCTGTGAGATCTGCTCGGGCGCCAGTTATGGCCAGCTATGGCCAGTAGGGGAGGGGTGTACCCCCTCAGGGATTACCTAATTATTGCAAACTCCATAAGTGTTGAGAGTAAGGATCTTCCTTCTGAGCTTGGTTCGGGATTTAATACGATTTTACTTTAAGAATAAACAGTAAGCGCTTCGTAACGTTACAATGGTTTATTTAATAAAATATTTAAGTACTCCTCCAGTCGAGCGTCTCCATAAGATTAAATTTAACTTAGCTTCTAAGTGGCCGGTTGACCGATCCGCCACTCCAGAGTCCCGCGGCGTCAGCATATTTCGGTGCTGGCAGAACAGCGGCAGAGCTGGGCGAGCAGCGGGAATCCGAGCCGTCAACAACTATTCAAGTGCGGCGGATATTGGGCAACCGCTGGCAGCGGTTGTGTTGGCTCGTCCGATGCTAGCGCTGCAGTTTGACTCCGATTGGCCGGGGGTGAGGGTGACGAGTGAAGGCGGTTCATAAGTCTTGAGCTGAGGCAGCTAACGGGTGGTCGTCGCACTTCCGTTGTTATTGTTGCTGTCGCTGCTAGTATGTAGATCTTGGGTGTTCTGTGAGGGGGTGACGGGGAAGGGGCGCTGGCTGGTGTTGCTGGCTGGTGTTGCTGGCTGGTGTTAACTTATATTTACCATAAAAATGACTTTGCAAACACACAGTAAGAAAAATAGTAAAATTAATTATTGTTTATATTAGGTAATGACATACATTTTAGTAAATAAGTAATTAAATATGTTTTAAATCTATTGTGACTAGCGCGCTAAGATAATAGTAGAAGGAAGTTAGGAATTTATCGAATAAATAAATAAATAAAATACGGATCTTCGCATAGCTAGTCAAATTGGACATATCTTATAAAAACTCAGCATCACTGAGCGAGTTACAGTCTCGGGTCCGAGGGAGCAGAGGAGGCATCCTGCGAGTATGACTTTAGAATATGCTGGAAAGGAGCTTGTAAATAAATCGACTGTATTGCTTGGAGTACAAAATGAGAATGAGGATGACATTTATTACAAATATATGTGTGTGTATCAATGAACAAGGATGTGTGTGTTCGTCAGAGTTCTTGCATGTTGGCGATGTTTGCTGTTGCAGTTGCCAAGTCTGCGTTGTATGCTGGAGGTATGTTCATACCGGGGAGATGGGGCATGTTATGGGTATCTTAATGTTAAACAAGAGTGTTGTGTTGAAGGTATAACAAGAGGGTGATTTGTAAATAAGTTAATCTAATGCTTTCGTTACATTTTGTTTAGTGTGTTTAGGCTTTCAACTATGTTGTTTACATGATTAGTTAGTGCATCTATATATGTTATTATATAGAAAATACATGTTATTTCTGTCTTCCCTAAAGTTCGTTAAAGATGTATTTTTAAAGAAATTTTTGTATCGTGGATTGTTCCTTGTTAATGTGTTCGTCCAATGCTAATGCTGTTTTTGTTAATTATTAAGTAACAATTTAGGGAGTCTTTGTTTCTTTAGTGTCTTTGTTGAATTGTGCTTGTCTATCTTGTGTTTCTCCCAGATTTTGGAATTGGCTTGGATATTCTTCCAGTTCTGCTAATATGTTTCGTCTTCTACCTGTTTGATTTTGTTTCGTAGGACTTCTAATGATACTTTAAAGGTTAGGGGGTTTTGAAAGGATTGTGGAACTACGGTTCGATGTACGTGATTAAGTTTGTTGTTGAGAATTATGTGTCGGTGTTATTATTTTTCTTAACTGTTTTTCTAATTTTTTCTTTGTGTAACTTTTGACCTCTAGTTGTTAGGAAGGTGACGTCTTTGTCTCTACCTACTTTGTGTAACAAAAATATCGGTGTTATCTTGTTTCTACGGTTTTCTTTTCTATATACCGTATCATTAGGCTCGACTTGGACTGATGTCTCTCTGTCCTCGTTTAATCTTCTTTCTGTGGTCGCGTTTAAATGTTCCTGTACTTTTTGGTATATGACTTTTCTAAATTCGTTTCATTTATTAAGGTAGTCGTGGTGGCTGTTGAATCTTATTGTTTTGTTGAATGTGTGAGTTCTTCCGTGGAAGAGCTTGAAACTGGTATAGGAAGTGCTGGAGTATATTGCATTGTTATATGTTGCTACTGATTCTGCGAGTATTTGGTCATGTCCGCATTCTAGGCGTGCTTCCTTTCTTTTGTTTATGATTATCCTGTATAGTTCGGTTAAGGTGGAATGCAGCCTTTCGACAAAAGCGTTGCCCGTTGATTGATGGAATGAAGTTGTTTGAGCTGTTATTTGGAATTGGGTTAAGAGGTCGTTGAATAGACTGCCCGAAAATTCCACGCCCTGGTCGAAAATTATTTTCTTTGGTGCGCCGTAGTGACTTATGAATTGTAATAGGCCATCGGCAACTTTTATTGAATTCCTATTGGTTAGGGGGTATGCTTGCGCTTGGTGAATCTGTCGATAATGGTGAGGTTACAAGTATTATTAATGGAATATATGTCTATATGCGCGACCGTCAATGGTCCCTCTGGGGCGGTTGGGGCTTGGATCAGTGGCCTATGGGGGTGTCTATCATACTTGAGGGTAAGGCAGGTGTCGCAATCTTTTATTATTTTTGTGATAATTTTTTTTAAATGCGGAATATAAATGTTCCGTTTCAAATGGTTATTTGTTTCATCTATCCCCCTATGATTGGTGTTAATGTGGTGTGAACGAATTTTTGTTTTCTTGGTCATGGGGATTAGTGATTTCGGTTAGCCATATTTTGCAGCGGGCAATTTTGTAGAAGTCATTTTCGGAGAATAAGTTATAATAGGTTCTTCTATTAATTAGAAAATATCGTCTGGTGCAAATATTGCGAATGTTTAAATCGGTTTCAGGATTGTTTGAAGGGTGTTTGTAACGGAGTCGAAAGTATGCACGGGATATGTGATTATCTGTCTTATTTTATGGACAAATGGTGTTTCTATTTGTCTTACTGTCGTTGTTCCGGTGCGGAATATTATTTGACTATTAAAGTGATTTAGTGCGTGTGAAGCGATTGGTATAATTTGTGGGTCTTCGTTTACATTTAGGTTTGGTTCAATTCTGCTGAGTGCGTCAGCGACTACGTTTGCGACCCTTTTTAAATGACTTCGTAGTCGTAAGCGGCCAGGATGGTTTTCCATCGGAGTAGTTTTGGGTTCTGGCTTTTCAAATTTTCTAGCCAGCTTAATGGCTTTTGGTCTGTTTTGAATCTAATTACTTGCGTCTGTGGTCAACGTGAACGGTTTGCTGAAATCAGGGTATGTGAGTATGGGATCATTACAAAGAAGATATTTCGACGTTTCGACTGCTTGTTTAAATTCATCGTCTATTATTATAGATTTCTTTCCTTTTAACTGTGTCGTTATGGGTTTAGTTATTTTCGGGAAGCCCTTTATGAATTTCCTGTAATACCCTAATAGTCCAGACGTTACCAACTAAGTCACCTAAGACGTTGTCCATAACGCGTTGGAACGTGGCAGGGGCGTTCTTGAGACCGAAGGGCATTCTCGTGAACTCATAATGCCCATTTTCGACGGTGAATGCCGTCTTGCTTGCGTCGCGTGGGATCATTTGAATTTGGTAAAGGTCTAGTATATCCGCAATGTTCGGGATAGGGTATCTATCAGAGACAGTTTTCTAATTTAATTATATATACAAATATACAAATACAAATGGGTAACGGTAAGATTTTGTGTGAATCGGTATATTATCTGTTGTCTACGCCTGATCTAGTATTTTAGTATTTTTCTATTTACGATAAACTTAAGCCTTTCTTTATAGAGGAGATCTGGTCTCATCAAGGCCATGACTTTTTACTTTTCACCTTTTAATACTTTTGGAGAACACGCATGAAAATTAAACACACACAAAATACTAATAAACCCTGGATATATATTGGAGAAACAAAACCACACCGTCTTCATTCATTTCGACACATACATTTTGATTTCCACATATACATTTTGGTCCTTATCGAGCCAGGTTTTATATACCAGCCAGCTAAGTACAAATATACATACATACATGCATTTTGTGCCATCCGTCTCATATGTACATATCATTGCACATATTTTCCTCTAACATAAAGTGATATAAACATTGCAGCACATATACATATACCCCGTGTGCGTGCATGATCCCAGTCTATTTGTGTGAAAGTGCTAAGTTAATAAATTACACATTTCAACATACATTGGCTCATATATCTACGTTTCAATTCCATTCGTTCCTTAGTTCCACAGTGCACCGTTACGGTAGCGCTGAACCGGTAATACCATATTCAAACTTTTCAACTAATTAATTAATTAAAGCAACTTAAAAAGAAAACCACAGCTAAAGAAAATAAAATATACTATTCTGTTATATCGGTTGACCATATCCAACCATAATACGCTACACATATTTTCTTACATTTGGGTTTTTAGCAAGTTGCCAGTGAGAACAACGCCTTGTTGGCCATGTACGCCTTTATAGTGGAATTAATTGTTTTCACTTTTGAATTGTTTTGAAATAGCGCGTTCACACTTCCACTTCGTGGGTTTTTTACTTGCATTAATTCCAGCCTCCACTTCTATTTATCTTGATTAATATCAAAACTCATTTTTTTGCGTAAACAAAAGGCAAACACCAAACATGCCAGACGGGGCCGGAAATCAATTAGCCAAAGAAGGAAAGAAGGATGATAATACAGGGCCTTCTGGCAATCTAAGATCCAATGTAAAGAGCAATCGAGACACAGCAATGATGGAATTTATTGCCACAAGCGATCGAATAATCAGATATGAGGCACAAATTTTAACACCGTCAACTATCGAACCAACCTCGTTTACTTTAAATATCCGTCGCGACCAAATTCAATCCCTATGGAAAAGGGTAGAGAGGGAATTTGATTTGTGTTCCCGGTTGCTGATTCAAGAAGGCGGCGGCAGCTGTCCGTCGTTGCAAAGCAAATACAACTATTGCTACTCAGTTTACGAGAGATGTGCATCGAAATTGAGTGAGCAAATCGCTGCTTCTACAGGGGCCTGACTTTAGTTCCAAAGGCTGTAATCTTCCACCATGTGATACAGAGGTGTTTGACGGCGATTATTTGCGTTGGTTAACATTCCGTGACCTATTCACAGCCATTTACGTCAACAACTCCAGGTTGACTAAAGTAGAAAAATTATTTCATTTGAATGCTAAAACCAGTGGTGAAGCCAAAGCCATTGTTGCCAAATCTCCACTTACTAATGATGGTTTTGAATCCGCATGGGGAGCGCTTATAGAACGTTTTGAGAATAAGCGACTCCTCGTCAACAGCCAATTAAAAATCCTTTTTAATCTGTCAACGATAGGTGTTGAATCAGGGACAGCTTTAAAGGAAATCCAAAGTACCATTCAAGGGTGTTTGCTGGCGCTTGAGCACTCTGAAGTTTCCAAGCTGCCAAAAGTCACTCTTTCACTATGGGAGCAGTCATTAACCAAAAAATCTGAGATTCCCACTTAGAAAGAGATGAACACTTTTCTGGAAGAAAGGTATCGCACACTAGAGGCGATTAAGGATGTCAGAGTGATTTCGGGCGCTCCTTCTCATTTCAAGGACCACAAAACCGGTTCCGCACCGAAAAGAGTGAACTCTTTCGAGATCCATGTTGCTCAGAAAGTGCGCAGCTGTGATCTCTGCGTCAAAGAGTCACATCCAATTCGACTTTGTCCTCGCTTTCTCCAGATGTCTCAACCAGAGAGAGAAACTTATATTAAACAAAGGCGTTTGTGTTTAAATTGCTTCGCTAGAGGACATCATCTGCGTGAGTGAAAAAGTAGGTACAACTGTTTTACCTGCAAGGGACGCGACAACACGCTCCTACATAAAGACATTCCTAATAACCATAATAGCTCTGCACAGGGTCAAACAACTATGCAAGAATCTACCCCAATACAGTCCACTTCTGTCCACTTTTTTTCCAACCAGCAAGGAGTCCTTTTAGGCACAGCCATCGTCCATGTATGTCATTTAGGAGAAAACATCTCAGCCCGAGCCCTGATCGACTCAGGTTCGGAAGGCACTTTTATTTCGGAAAGGCTTGCCAATCGAATTAAAATTCCATTTCAAAACGTGAGGACTAAAGTTACAGGGCTGAACCAAGCCAGTTCTGGAGTCTCTCAAAAGCTGTGCCATTTCCAGATTGGCAACCCTGCCAAACCATTACTTAGGGTATTTTTCCACTACGTTGCTTTTTCCAACCATCGCACGAGAATCACGAAAAGCAGAAAAGGTGTTTCTACTAGGAAAAAGTGCTTTTTAGCACTATCGTGAACGGAATCAGCTGTTATTTGTTTTGTTTTTGATTTGGCGGAAAATTAAATTCAATTCAAAATTCAAACCAATGTTTACTAAGATAATAATTTAAAGAGCTAGACATTATTTTCTATTTGCAATAATTCTGCCAGGCAGCCGCTTGACTGGAGGAACTTGCAGGAACCACTTCAGTCCACTGGAATCTCATAGACTGAATCACAACTCGGATGCAGACGCATCAACCCGTCTCTTCTTAAACAAGTCTCTTATGATCCCGAATTCACATCACCTGGCCCCTCCAAAGGAGGAGTAAGTGGAGGCGGTCGTGCCCCCGGAGGAGAAAGATAAATCTGGGTATGCGCCCCGCCACCGACCAAACTCCCCCTCCGCATGAAGCGAATTTAGGAAAGTGAGACGATCCCTGCGCACCGTCGCTGACGCCACTGCTGCGCACCAACGTCCTTCTGTCCACAGGGCTCAGCTATCTGAAGGTGTCAGCTTGCAAGCTATTGCAATGCCCAAGTAGAGTTTTACAAATCCGAGCAGCTGCAGAGAAAGTGGTCGGCTAGGAAGAGAAGGAGGCTAGGATAGTCCAGAGGTGCAATAGCCAGTTCAATCCACAGACCGCTAAACGAAATATGTATTAAATGCTAATTAGTTTACAAAACGTGGAGAAAATCATGAATTTTTGGGAGGTGGAGGATCTCCCAGGTAAAGTTGTGAAAGAATCCGATAGTTTTTGTGAACAAAATTTCGTCCAGACGACTTCCAGATCAGCAGAGGGGAAATATGTAGTATCCCTACCCTTTAAAACTGCAGAACGTGTGAGTCTGGGGCACTCTAGGTCTTTCGCCCTCGCACAGTTTCTACGGAACGAAACGGCCATATGAAGCAGGTCTCCTCAGACACGGACAGTACCAATTTTTATTTTCCCCACCACGCGGTTTTTAAACCCGAGAGTGCCACTACAAAGGTACGTGTAGTTTTTAATGCTTCGAGTCCGTCATCAAATGGGAACAGTCTAAACGACATTCTTTATCCGGGTCCGACATTACCAAAATGTACCGCCAAATCGGAGTAACCCCCTCACACACTCCGTTTCAAAGAATCCTCTTTCGAAATGATCAAGGGGATATCGCTGATTACGAACTTCAGACAGTCACTTTTGGAGTAAACTGTGCTCCTTTTTTGGCCTTACGCATTATTATTTCAAATTATATGTATGTCGATGATGTGCTTGCAGGAGCACACACAAAATCCGAAGCCATTGTAGCTATTTCGGAGTTGCGATCAGCGCTCAGCTCAGCTGGTTTCCCCCTTCGTAAATGGACATCCAATGAGAGAGACCTTCTCGAGTCTCTCCCCAAAGACCATCTGCTCTCGGTCGACTTCCTCGAGATTGAGGAAGTCAGCACTACAAAAACGCTGGGAGTGCGATGGAATGCAACTGCAGATGAGTTTTACTTCGTTGCGTCTCAAGTAGAGTTGAAATCGAAGTTCTCAAAGCGAGAAATCCTGTCCCAGATTGCTAGACTTTTCGACCCAGCCGGCTGGCTATCCCCATTTATAATTCAGGCAAAAATATTGATGCAGGACATTTGGCTAGCGAAAATTGGTTGGGACGATTTTCTTCCCGCAGATTTACTTCAAAGGTAGCACGATTTCCTTCGCAGCCACAACTTCCTGCAGAAAGTGCGCGTTCCGCGCTGGATACAATTTCAACCCGGCGCAAACGTCCAAGTTCACGGGTTTTGCGATGCTTCCCAAAAGGCTTTCGGGGCGGCGATATGTGTTCGAGTTCAACGCGGCCGTATCGTTTCCTCTGAGCTTCTGACAGCTAAAACTAAGATTTCGCCAGTGAAAACAGTATCTCTGCCTCGCCTTGAGCTTTGTGGAGCTGTTCTTCTGGCAGAACTTTGGGCCGCAGTCCTTCCTCAAATTCCACTTGGCGTTACTTATACTTTTTTTTTGACTGATTCCACTATTGTTTTGGCCTGGCTGAATAAACCATCGTGCCAATGGACAACATTTGTGGCTAATCGAGTGACCCAGATCACATTAGCTACGCAAGGAAGCAAATGGTCTCATGTGCGTTCAGAACACAATCCAGCAGACCTAGCTAGTCGAGGAGTATCACCTGAAGAATTGGCTGACAGTGACCTATGGTGGCATGGACCCTCATGGTTAGTTCGCCCACAGCAGGAATGGCCTAAGCCCTGTGACGCAGTTGCTGAAACTGATCTTGAGAAAAAAGCAGTGCGTTGCCATTTCGCATGTCCAATATGGGACATTCTTGATAGATTCTCAGATTTCAACCGAATGTTAAGGGTTATGGCGTTCGTGCAGCGTTTTATAAACCGATGCCGACGTTTTCGCAGCACCTATCCACCAGATTTGGGCGCAGATGAAATATCCAATGTCCAACGAATCCTAATCCTTCAGACCCAACAAAATGAGTATCAAGAGGAATACAAGCTTCTTCAATCCAAGAAAAAACTTCCTACCTCAAGTGGTATCCTCAACCTGAATCCGTTCCTTGATTCCGACGGCGTCATCCGATCATGTGGTCGTTTGACGGCATCTGACTCGCTGTCATACGATGAGAGTCATCCGATTATTTTGCCATACTACTGCCGAATGGCTGAGCTTTTAGTCCGTTTTACACACCGTATTTCTCTTCACGGTGGTAACCAACTCATGTTGCGCCTCATTCGAACGAAGTTTTGGATTCCAAATCTTAGAAATCTTATTATGAAGGTGACGACCACATGCAAAGTTTGCCTCATTCATCGAAAGAAGGTGCAGTCACAATTGATGGGAAGGCTGCCAAAACCCAGAAGCACATTCTTACGGCCTTTTACGCACACTCGCCTTGATTTCGCGGGGCCTTTCGAAGTGAAGAGTTACACTGGCCGAGCCTGCCGCATCACTAAAGGATATGTTTGTGTCCTCGTGTGTTTCTCTCCCAAAGCAATAAATTTTGAAGCTACTTCAGACTTGACAACGGAAAAATTTCTTGTTGCGTTCTCCAGATTCGTGTCAAGGCGAGGTTGCCCTCTTCACCTTTATTCCGATAATGGAAAGACCTTTGTCGGAGCTGAAAATGTTTTGAACAAAGACTTTCTTGAAACCCTGAAGGCAAAGGTCACTTCGACGTTTAACCATCAAAGCCTATCCTGGCATTTCAATCCCCGGTGCACCTCATATGGGAGGTTTGTGGGAAGCGGGAGTTAAGAGTTTCAAAACCCATTTTACAAGACGACGGGAAATTTTAAATACACGTTTGAAGAGTTATCCACTCTCTTGTGTCGCATCGAAGCGTGTCTCAATTCGAGACCTATATCGGCAATGTCTGATGATCCTTCTGACCTCCTTGCGCTCACTCCTGGGCATTTCCTAACAGGTGGACCATTACTAGCGGTTGACGAACCACCTGTGACCGGCGAAGCCAGTTCTATTCTGAACAGATGCCAGCGAGTTAAGGCTCTGAGCCAACTGTTTTCGAGGAGATGGAAAACAGAATATCTCCAAGAGCTCCACAAAAGGAGCAAATGGCAGACTCCAACAAAGAATTTGACAGAAGGTGACTTGGTCGTTGTTAAGGAGGACAACACGCCATCATGTGACTGGAGACTTGGTCGTATTGAGAAGGTCTATCCTGGCTCTGATAACAACGTTCGCGTAGTGGATATTCGCTCTACTCGCGGAATACTCCTTAAAAGACCTATTAGTAGGGTGGTGTTCCTCCCCGTAGACAACAACGTGCAGAGTCTATGTGTTCAATGTCAACAACATTATTTTTCGCATCCCCTAATCCAATCCTTTTATTTTTTCCTTCAGTCTTCAGTATTTTTTTTCTTCGCTACCTTTTTCTTTGCGTCACCGGACAATGCCGTCTCACCGAAGCGCCCAATCAACGGAAAGCAGATGTTCTCGAGGCAATAAATCGTTTCGATGCCGAGTCTGTACAGGAATACATCCTCTACGGATTTGCTCTCGTTTCCTACGGTTGAATGCGGAGCGTCGTTTGCGGGCAGTTTTAATAAATAAATACTGTCCCAAGTGCCTGGCACATCAACATTCAGAGGGGACTTGTCGAAGCAACGGCACTTGCCAAGTGTGTGGCAGTGATCATCACACCCTGCTCCACCTTTATCGCATGAAGGAGCGACGTCAACGTTCCCCAACTCCGCCTCAAGCTGCTGAGATGCCTCGCCTTTCAACCGTCCTCGCGCACACCTCGACAGCTATCCTGCCCACGGCAAATTTACGTTTTGATGTAGGCTCAAAAAAATTTAATGTCAGAGTCAGCCGCATTGACAACTCGCTGGCCGAAGCCATGAATCTCCCTATCCTGGGAGTTGGAAACGAGCGCGTCTGCAAAGCTTCCCTTATCCCTATAAATGCAGAGACGCCTAGGACGGAGGTGGTTTTCAGCGTGGAAGACCAGCTGCGGATTCGTACTCCTGCGAGGGAATTGTCCGAAACAGTCCGGACACAATTTGCCAACATTGTCCTGGCAGATCCCAGTTTCTACAGGCCAACAGGAATCTCCGTGGTTCTGGGTGCAGACGTCTACCCTAGTCTGATCCAGCCTGGACTATTACCGAGTCCGAGTGGGCGTCTGGTGGCGCAGAATACTGTAATAGGATGGATGCTACCCGGTACCTGTGCACAATAATGCATACGGTGCTCCTATTCATTGAGGACTTCTTTTTTTTGCAATTTGAAGTATATTGCAAGGCGGGCGGAATGTCTACGCCTGATGTAGTATTTTAGTATTTTTCTATTTACGATAAATTTAAGCCTTTGTTTATAGAGGAGATCTGGTCTCATCAAGGCCATGACTTTTTACTTTTCACCTTTTGATACTTTTGGAGAACACGCATGAAAATTAAACACACACAAAATACTAATAAACCCTGGATATATATTGGAGAAACAAAACCACACCGTCTTCATTCGTTTCGACACATACATTTTGATTTCCACATATACATCTGTTGTTGGGATAGAGTGTTTGACGGCATTAGATAACGTTAATTGATTGTTATGGTCGTGGAAGAGTCTTTTGAATGACTTGCAAAGTTTGAGTATTAGTTGTTTTTCTTCGTTGTTGAGGTGTTCCGTCGGAATGTTTAATTTATGGTTGTCCGGTCGTTCTGAATCTGTTGCCGCGGACTTGCAGTTTAAGTATTGGTGGTTTCTGGTGTTTCTAGTACGGAGTCGGCAAAGTTTATTTTTGCATTTAGGCCGGATAGGAAGTCCATGCCTAGGAGGCCATTAAAGTGGGGGTGGAAATTGAGCAGTAAGAACTTGAAATTGGGAATTTTCCGAATTGTTTGAAATGTATTCCATCTGTATTTTCCCAAATATCGAAGGTTAGTTTTTTGATTTGGTCTGCATTAATAAGTGCTGGATTTATGAATGAGTAGGTAGATCCAGTGTCTATTAGGAATTTAAGAGGCTTTGACACCATGGGGTTTGGTGATAGGAGAACAAATGGCAAGGAAGATAAATGAGTCTTCTTGCTTATGTAGCCGACTGACTTCCCGAGGCTTCTAATAAAAAATTTGCATCATCGTTGATGTTACATAGGGGAGCGCTTGAATTATGGTTGTTCCTGTCTTGGTTGTTCAGGGTCTGAGCTGGTTTGTCGCCATTGTGGAAGGGGTTCGAATTTTGCTTGGAATTTTGTTTGTGCAGTGGGAAACGACCACTATTATTGTTGTTGAAATTTTGTTGTCGCTGTGTAAAGCTACTATACTTGTCGTTGCTGGTGCTATAATGCCATGGTACAAGACGAGCGTTGTTGTCATTATTATAGTTCCGTTGTCGTGGTATGTAGCGGCTATTGTAGTCTCTGCTGGTTGGTTGTCTTTCGACATATCGGTGATTCCTGTATATCGAGCTGTCGCGTCGTCGGTTTTCCTTTTGTTTATTCAGGTTCCAAGAGAAATTTGATTCGATCTGCCCGTACTCGTACGCTTTCTCGATTGTATCTGGCTTTTGGTTCCTAATGGCTGACCTAAGTGTGTCTTTTAATCCAACTAAGAATGTATTTAGGCAGAACCTGTCATATTGGTCACGTTTGGCCGCGAGGGAATGTCCACTAGGGTCTGCTTCTCTGGCCAGTGACATTAATTCGCTTCTTATTTTCGTGGCTGTGTAATACAGCTTTCCCATAATAAGTCCATCCGGAAGATTGTGTAGCTCTCTAACAAGCATTTCCTCTGCTTTCTTGCTAGAGTATAGTCGTTTGAGGTTTGCTTTGATGTCATCCCAGGTGAGGAGTACATCACAGACCCTCATGGTGTTTGGTCCACTGACCCGGCTAACAAAAGTAGCTGTTCTACTCTAGCTATAAATCTATCGAGATTGTCAGGTGGGTCTTTTTAGGTGGGAAGTTGATGTACAAGGTCTAGTATTTGTTGTAGGTTCAGGCTGGTGTTTGAAAAAGTTGATGAATTGCCAACGGTGGGACTATTGTTTTGGGGTTGAACTATCTGGTTTTGCTCTTATATTACCATCGCTTCCCTTATCTCAGGTTGGCTGGACCCGCTCCTTAGCTCTAATCTAGTGGTGGCTTTTTTCGACATTTAGGTGGCAAAAAAATGGTTTGTGTATTAATAATATGTATATATATTCTTGAAGTATAGGACTATTGGTTTGTTTGTAAATTAGTATGGTATACGGTGTGTTATAATATGCGATACTGTGTATGTGTATCTATGTTTGAATGTAAGAAAATTCGTATGTATGTACGGGGCCACTATTTATATATATGTGTGCCTTTATGATAAGTATGTATGTATGTATGTGTATATTTACTACGCGGTTTCCTCTATTCCTTGCTTTCTTGTGTATGTGTATGTATGTGTGTATGTTACGTGTAGGTTATTCGTGTAGTGTTGCTGTTTCCTTCCGCCTTTGTTGATTTTGAATGGGTGCTATCGACTTCAACTGTAATGTATGTGACTTAGTAAATATTTTATATTTTTTTTATTTAATAGGCTAGTGAACATGTGACAACAATAGACGTTAAGTTGTTTGTGGATTGTTTTGTTGTTCCCTTTTTGTTGTTTTCTCTTATTTTTCTTCTTTTTTTAAATTTTATTGTTTATATATATTTTCGTGCTGCGTAGTGTGCGAAAAGGATTTAAAAGTCTACAACACACGCGGCATCAAGTGTTGCTTTGTCATTGTGCTGCGTCTCGTTAATCACACAACTTACATTTAGTTTTATAAACCACTGTGTGCGGATGGTCCTAGTGTTTTGTCGGCGATTGATGTACGCATTGGTGCGTCGGTGATATTTAAGGGCACGTCGCTATTATAATTTTTTCTGTGCAGGGATTTTTGGTTCAAGGAAATCTAATGCTGATCCGTCCTTTTTTACGACTTCCTTCTGCAGCGATGGCCAAAATTTGAAAGGGCGGCCACTTGTGGTTGGCTAGTCAAATTCTGCCGGCGTCGCACCCGACACAGGTATAGAGAGAGAGTATGTGTATTCTCGGCTGCATTTGCTCTCGCGTCTTATGTGTTCAGTGCAAAGCAGCAAAACGCCACGTTGCCTTCGTCTTTCGATGCTTCGCACACAAGCGCAACGCTTTCATTGTGTGAGTTTGGTGTATAAGAAACCACATTTGGCGACAGCGACCATAACGGTTCTTCCAAAGCTACAAAACACACTTGACAACAGCGACGCCAGGCTGTCGTCGCGTCAAAACGGTTTTTCTAAAAACTACAAAAGCATAACAACCAATCACAATGCAATTATAGGCTGATGCAACATTACCATAGTGACGAAATTACTACTCTGATGAAATACCCAAAAGCATTTACATACTCTCTCACACACTCATTCAACATCATGGTACAATACTACACACACCAAATGCTCTCCGACATATAACATACATATACGGTCATCACACACAGTTTGAGATGTCGAATTTCTGATTTCTTTGTTATTTTTGTTGGTTCCTTTTATGAGTTGCTGTGTATGGATGATCCCGGTGCCTTATCAGCGATTGATGTACACATATACGGTCATCGCCACAGCAACTTGCTGGTATAATTGTTGTAACCTGGCAAGCACAAGCGATCCCGGTGCCTTATTAGCGGTTGATGTACACATATACGGTCGATTGCGTGGCAATTAAAATTTTATTTAGTTTGTTTCGCTTATTTTATTTGCATACTTTTGTGTGCGGATATGGATGCACATTTTTGTAGTCACCCCCTTTGTGAACTGTTGGTTGCGTTTCTTGTTGTGCCTTCTCTTTTCAAGGCACTTGCACGTCATTATGTTTTATTTGTTTTGTTTTGTATTTGTTGTCACCTGTTTACTCACCTCACCCTAAAGAAAGTTAGAACGATAAGCGTAGTGGGCATGGTTAATCCCTTGTTCGTAGTCCGGCTGCGCCAGTTACAGTCTTGGGTCCGAGGGAGCAGAGGAGGCATCCTGCGAGTATGACTTTATAATATGCTGGAAAGGAGTTTGCAAATAAATCGACTGTATTGCTTGGAGTACAAAATGAGAATGAGGATGACATTTTATTCAAATGTATGTGTGTCTATCAATGTACAAGCATGTGTGTGTTCGTCAAAGTTCTTGCATGCATGATATAATTATAGAAGGAAGTCTCGTCGTGGGTTTAGCGTTCGGGTGTAGGGCCTTATTGAACACTTCGTGTTTGCTCGTTGACGTGAAAGGCTGTGTGTGTACAAATTATATTATCTGTTATTAACCCTTATATGAAACAAAAAAATTGTTGTTTGCAATTTTTGTCGCAAACACGTCCAGGGCGCAAATTTTATCAACACGCATTTTAGTGCTTCATAGTGGAGGTAGACAACAAATAGGGGACGACTTGCTGTTCCGGGAAGAAAACCAGAGCCGGAACCAGCAATTCCAAAATTAAGCTACGCCGAATTGAGCTCGCAAATTAAAAATTACATTATAAAGAAAAAACTCCATATTATTATATTAACAGGCCAGGTTTAACCAACTATATCATATAGCTGCCATAGAAGGGATCGGTCGATTTATATGAAAATGTAAAATTCTACATGTAAAATGTAAAATGTACAAAACTTATATAATTTGACATTTTTTTTTTTTTTACATTACCAAAATGGATCGATTTTCAATGATCCAATTGCTGACTGCAAGGGTATATAAACTTCGGTTTACCGAAGTTAGCTTTTTTTCTCGTTTCAACTGTAACCAAAATGAATCGATTTTCAATAATCCAATTGCAGACTGCAAGGGTATACAGATTTCGGCTTACCGAAGATAGCTTTCTTTCTCGTTTTCTCTTAACTTCTGGCTTGTACAGTGGTAAGTCACTATACTGTCGTCTAGTGTTGTCTGTGTAATTAAAACCTGCAAGAGGACCCTATTATTGGCTGCTGGCTGTGTGAAAATGTCGTGCACGCCAAATGCATTAATTGCACAGACCGGATGGCTGACAATATTACTTAAAAAATTGGATTACGCTACTGCTGTGAAACTTGTCGCGATGTTGAAAAGAAAATAATGGCATTTATGCGGCAAACCAAAAACGGTTTCAAAGAGCCACTTGTTAGTTTTTGTAAAACTAATGAGTTGCTCATGGCGCTGGACTTAAAGTTTAATGACCTAAAGCTGTTAAACGACTCCCCAAAGCGCAAGAAAACCACGGTTTGTAAACAGACACAGTATGTTGTTTAGGAGTACGAAGCCAAGAAAATGAAAGAACGGCCTGTAGGAATTAGTCTACCTAGGCCGGACAAAACTACTGTGCCAGCTCCAAAAAACTAACCAATTCCCTCCTTCTTACCTATCAGAATGGAAGGGGGTTTCGTAGTAAGCTTTGTTGTATTCTGATAGTGTTTCCTTTGCATCCCAGGTGATTGTGTTCACAGAAACCTGGTTGAAGCCGGAGATCCTAAGCTCCGAAGTTTTCCAGCAGTGTACAAAACGTACAGGCTTGATCGGCCTTCCTGGCGAGGGGGCGGGGTCATCATTGCGGTTGACTCCAACCTCACGTCTGAATTTTGAGCTTTAGAGGAATGCAACGATGTTGAATTCCTTTGTGTAAAGCTATCATTTAATGGTAGTTTTTCTTATATTACATGTTCCTACATTCCCCCCTTATCGAAACTTCCTATTTATTGGAACCATCTTTCCGCTATCCAGTTGGTCTCCAATAGACTTTCAGAAAGGGACCATGTAATTGTTCAATGTGATTTTAACATTCCTAGAGCTATTTGGTCAACAACTGAATCCTCTAACAGACTTTTAACTACTGAACGTCACGATTTTATTGATGGCTTGTTTGACATTTCGTTATCTCAAGTCAACCATGTACAAAATATCTTAGCTAGCTTGCTCGACCTCTGCTTTGTCTCTGATCCGGCAAGAGTCAGTTTGGTTAGGGTCTCTCCATTGACGCAACCCGAAGATCCATACCATCCTACTTTCGATGTGACTATTGATATTGGGACTGCTATTGAGAATAAGTCTGATCTGCCAGCTAAGAAAGTCCACTGCTGCGGCGGATTTTCGACGGCTAAATAATTTTTTATCTGACTTTGATTGGTCCGATCTCTACATGGGCACATGTTGCCTTGGATACTTTGTACAATGCCATGAGCTCTTTTTTTACCGAGTCTATCCCATTATACTATCCGTCAATCTCAAATAAGCCTCCCGTGCTTAGTAAAGAGTTGACTCGCCTCAAAAATGTGAAGTCCAATCTCTATTCTAAATTTAAACTTAACGGTTCTCAAGCTGTCCATTCTCTCTATTTAGCGGCTCGGTCAAAGCTTACCGTGCTTGACGCGCAGTGTTATAAAAACTATTTGACTCGTTGCAGAGTTCAGTTTGCGCAGGCCCAAAAACTGTTTTATAATTTTGTCAACACTAAACGTAAGCCTATTTCACATCCTTCCTCGCTTTTATTTGAAAATACGATAGCAAACAATGATCAGGCAATCGCCGATCGGTTTGCTCAGTTTTTGTAAACTACTTATTTTCCGTCATCCGATTCAAACCAAACCTATTTTTATAGTATGCCCAAATCAAACCTAATCTTCAGTCCTAGCTAAAACGAAAGCTCCCTTCTTTTGGATCTTCAACGTGTCACGCCGGTTTATTCGCCAGGTCCCGATGGTATACCAGGTAGTGCTTAGGTATTGTGCCGAGTCCCTGTGCAGCCCCCTTCTAATATCCTTAGAAACTTCCCAATTTCCCCTTATTTGGAAGGAATCATTCGTCATTCCTCTCCACAAAAAAGGTAGCAAAGTGGATGCTAACAATTATAGAGGAATCTGTAAGTTGTCAGACATCCCAAAACTTTTCGAAAACGTAATTACTCCCCATTTGCAGCACCTGTGTAGATCAGTAATTTCTCCATGCCAACATGGATTTATTAAACGTAGATGAACGACTACTAACCTTCTGGAGCTCACTTCTTTCATTATAAGGGGCTTTCCACTAAATTGGCAGACATATGTGATCTATACTCATTTCAGTAAAGCATTTGACTACGTTAATCACTCCCTTCTTGTAAGGAAACTCGACTTAATGGGTTTTCCTGTCGATCTTCTTAGGTGGATCTCAAGTTATCTGAATGGCAGGACGCAAAAGGTCCTCTTTAAAAACAACTTGTCGAATGTTCTCCGGGTGACCTGTGGTGTCCCGCAAGGCAGCCACCTGTTTCCTTACTGTTACTGTTACATTATTTATTAACGACCTGAGTACTCATGTACACTGACGACGTTAAACTTTGTGTGCAATACAAAGTCGGACTTACAAACAGATCTTAGTAACTTTCAAACATGGTGCAATGCAAGCTTATTAAACCTAAATGGCTCCAAATGCAAGCTCATGACATTCTCATGTGTCTCTCCCATGCTTCCGACTTATACGCTGAACTGCTGCTCTTTGGAGAGTATAACTCTAGTTGACGATTTGGGTATTTACCTAGATCGTAAACTGATGTTTATTGATCATATTTCGTGCATTGTGAATAAAGCCAGGGTGTGCTTGGAATTATTAAACGGTGGTCGAAGGAATTTGATGACCCCTACGTCTCGAAGAATTTATACACTTCGTTAGTTCGTCCTATTTTAGAATTTGGATCTTGCGTTTGGAGCCCCGGTGGACGTCCACAGCAAACGCATTGAGTCAGTTCAGATGAACTTATTACTTTTCGCTCTTCGTGGCTTAAACTGGGATGCAAACCTTAGGTTGCCCCTTATTCTAGTAGACTTCTCCTAATTAACCTACCTTCCTAAGCAAATCGTAGAACGATGTGAGGCATTGTCTTTAAGTATAATCTGAAACGTGGTGACGTGGAAAGCAGCGATCAGTCAGTTGAATTTCCACGTACCATGTAGAATCATAAGATCCTACCTGCCTTTACTTTTGCATTACTGCATTGTATGAAATGCATGAACCCTTTAGAGTATTATGTTCAAATTAAAATGATTTGTACAAAATTACCTCATCTGTAGATAGCCTTCCGAAACTAAAATTATTAATCCTAACCCACTTAGTAAACATTCAAGATAGCAATCGAGCTGCCTGATAGCAGTCTATATTTCCTCGCACTCTTTTACCTATACTTTTCTTTCGCGCCTATTAACACCTTACCCTAACAAGCACATGCTTGGTTTCGAAGAACCACTTGAGTGCACTGACCGTAGTGCATCAACGTCCACCAAAAAAAAGTCCCGGTACCCATAGGGTACAAGGGTATTATAAGTTAGAGTCAACCGAGAATGTATGTAACAGGCAGAAGGAGACATCTCCGACCCCATAAAGTATATCTATTCTTGATCAGCATCATCAGCCGAGTCGATTAAGCCATGTCCATCTGTTTGTCTGTCCGTGTTGGTAAACAGATCTCAAATTTGGTGACCGCATTCTAATCCGTTGCACACAGATCATGTTTGTTTTTCAATTTGGTCACGCCCATTTCCGCCTCCGAAAATCAGAAAAAACTTTTTACAAACTGTAGTCGTTATATTCGCATTAAAGTAATACATAAACTAAATAAGTAGGATTTTATAGTCATTTGCTAAAAATTTGAGTAAAACCGGATAATTAGTTTTGGAGTTATCAGGCAATAAAGTGGGAACTTGAAGATTGGGACTGCCGGAAACCTAATGCTTGTTGCAAAGCTGCATGTAGCCGACCGGGTCGAGGGTTCGATCCCAGGCGCAGGAGAAATGTTCGTTTTCTTCAATATTTTGGTTTAAATTATTTTATTATAAATATTATTTTATTAATTATTATTAAGTTTATTAAAAGAGAACAACATTTTTAAGCTTAAAGAAAAAAGCAAATAATTTTGGTTTTATTGGAACTGAACACCGATCTTGCAAAACTTAAATGCATCGGCCGCTTACAACTGGGCCATTACCCATATTACATATGAATCGGCCGATTTCATACTAACTATGCTTCGACAACTGTTGACAAAAACGTCGCCAAAACTGAGAACAGAAAGATCAAGAAATTATAAAAATAACAGAAATCACTATGTTCAATTTGCATTACCCAACTTCGGTAGAACTCAAAATGAAATGTATTAATTGAATAAAAATTAGAAAAAACCAAATATGGAATTGAAATTAAGAATTAAAAAATGTATATTAAGTTGTTTCACCTTTTAGCTGTAAAATGGCGCCAAAACTGATAGAAGGAGCGTGTGCAAGAAATGAGAAAAATAACAAAATTCACTTTCTTCAATTTCGTTGCATTACCCAACTTCGGTAAAACTGAAATGAAATGTATTAATTGAATAAAAAGCAGAAAAACTAAATATGAAACTAAAACAAAACAACACAACAAAAAAAACGTCTTTAGAATGAGCGGGACTTGAACTATTGCTGTTCTGGCCAAAACAACTCAAGCCCGGCCTCTAGGCTTCACCCTATATTATACAATTCGCGGCAAGTGTCGTACCAAATATCACACGCCTAAAAATATTATTCGTTGGGAGCGATTGAGAGAGTGTTGGTGCGTCGTCGAGTTTTTCGATGTAAAGCTTTCAATAGTTAAAAAGCGTAATTTTCATTGCAATTAGTTTTAATTAACGATAATTCTAATTCGACGCAGCGTTTGTTCGGGAAGTGAAAGTTTTGTTACCGGGTATGTCACAGTCGAGCACGCTCGACTGTAGCTTTCTACTTGTTGGGTACGTTTCTTTGAATAGACTTTAGTTTGTTTGTGTGTATTTGAATGCGTTCAAGGTTTTAATTTTCCACTTAAAGTACTTTTATTGTGTTTTTAAATACTTTTTCCGTATTTTTGATTCGTAAGTGCTTAAACTTTTAAAGAGAAATATTTATCCAGACGATTTGCGAAATTATATTTGAAAATTCGGGGAGCGTTAGTAAACACGTCCAATTTCCACAATGTCGTTTGACACATTTTCGATTCCGTCAAGTGATTCGCTCTTTTGTATTCTGTTTATTGTGTCTTGTACGGACATTAGTCTTTGATACCGGGCTTGTGTTAAAGGTTTTTCTCACCTTTTTTCTGAGCTCGCTTAGCTCTTTGTTTCACCATGATGGGTATGTATTTTTGGAGTATGTAAGTCTGTATGACTCCTTGTACGAGGTTTTAGGGATGTTCGTAAGGTCATCGACTTCCTTGTCGAATCCTTCTAGGGTGGACTTAACCTTGATCCCCCTGTTTTTATCCTTTGACTGTACAATCCTTGTCCCAGTCAGTGTTGCATATCTGTGTTCTGAAAAAGAGTGTTCTCTCGAAACTAACCATTTTTGAAGTGCAACGTTTTCAAGCGCGTCATCCATTTTCGGGCAGTCACGAAAATCGGCGAGATCGAGCGAGATAGCAAGCAAGCTCTTACGCACGGGCAATTTTGTATTTATTTTATGGCGCACTGCGCTGACTGCACTGTCGGCAGCGCTGGCGCTCCCGCAGCCGACTACATAGGTGCAAGAGAGCGAGCGATATGCAGGTGCCGATGAGTTGATGCTGTTGCTGCTGCTGCTTTATTATAAAATTACGATTTTTTATTGCGAGCGTCGGTCTAACTGTTATATTTTTTGTTTTTGTTTTTTTATACCCGGTACCCATAGGGTACAAGGGTATTATAAGTTAGTGCCAACCGAGAATGTATGTAACAGGCAGAAGGAGGCATTTTCGACCCCATAAAGTGTATATATTCTTGATCAGCATCACCAGCCGGATCGATTTAGCCATGTCCGTCTGTCCGTCTGTCCGTCCGTCCTTCCGTCCGTCCATCCGTCCGTCCGTGTGAAACAACAGATCTCAGAGACTATAAGAGCTAGAGTTACCAAATTTGGTGACAACATTGGAATCTGTTGCACGCAGATCAAGTTTGTTTTAAAATTTGGCCACGCCCACTTCCGCCCCGAAAATAATAAAAACGGTATATAAGCCATATGCGTGATTTTCGGCGTAAAGTAAATAGTCTTAATAAGTAGGCAATCGTGGACGTGTTCTGAAAATTTGAGTAAAATCGGATGAAAAACATAGAAGTTATTAAACAATAAAGTTTCTAAGAGAGAGAGAGAGAGAGAGAGAGCGCACGTGCGTGTTGCTCAACATGTTCCTAGCACCATTTGTCTTTGTTGGGTGTTGCTCAGCATATTCCTAGCAACAGCTGTCGCTTTTGAGGGTTGCTCAACATGTTCCTAGCAACATTTGTCTCTTTTGAGTGTTGCTCAACATGTTTCTAGCAATATTTGCCTTCATTTGTCAAAGTTTCCTTTTTTTCATGCTGTTTAATTTCACCAACAATGCTTTGCGTACCGGGTACCTTACAGTCGGTCACACTCGGCTGCAGCTTTCCCACTTGTTATACCCGGTACCCATAGGGTGCAAGGGTATTATAAGTTAGTGCCAACCGAGAATGTATGTAACAGGCAGAAGGAGAAATCTCCGACCCTAGAAAGTATATATATTCTTGATCAGCATCACTAGCCGAGTCGATCTAGCCATGTCCGTCTGTCTGTCCGTGTGAAACAACAGATCTCAGAGACTATAAGAGCTAGAGTTACCAAATTTGGTGACAACATTGGAATCTGTTGCACGCAGATCAAGTTTGTTTTAAAATTTGGCCACGCCCACTTCCGCCCCCGAAAATAATAAAAAACGGTATATAAGCCATATGCGTGATTCCCCTTCCTCCCTTCTTGTAAGGAAACTCGACTTAATGGGTTTTCCTGTCGATCTTCTTAGGTGGATCTCAAGTTATCTGAATGGCAGGACGCAAAAGGTCCTCTTTAAAAACAACTTGTCGAATGTTCTCCGGGTGACCTGTGGTGTCCCGCAAGGCAGCCACCTGTTTCCTTACTGTTACTGTTACATTATTTATTAACGACCTGAGTACTCATGTACACTGACGACGTTAAACTTTGTGTGCAATACAAAGTCGGACTTACAAACAGATCTTAGTAACTTTCAAACATGGTGCAATGCAAGCTTATTAAACCTAAATGGCTCCAAATGCAAGCTCATGACATTCTCATGTGTCTCTCCCATGCTTCCGACTTATACGCTGAACTGCTGCTCTTTGGAGAGTATAACTCTAGTTGACGATTTGGGTATTTACCTAGATCGTAAACTGATGTTTATTGATCATATTTCGTGCATTGTGAATAAAGCCAGGGGTGTGCTTGGAATTATTAAACGGTGGTCGAAGGAATTTGATGACCCCTACGTCTCGAAGAATTTATACACTTCGTTAGTTCGTCCTATTTTAGAATTTGGATCTTGCGTTTGGAGCCCCCGGTGGGACGTCCACAGCAAACGCATTGAGTCAGTTCAGAAGAACTTATTACTTTTCGCTCTTCGTGGCTTAAACTGGGATGCAAACCTTAGGTTGCCCCCTTATTCTAGTAGACTTCTCCTAATTAACCTACCTTCCTAAGCAAATCGTAGAACGATGTGAGGCATTGTCTTTAAGTATAATCTGAAACGTGGTGACGTGGAAAGCAGCGATCAGTCAGTTGAATTTCCACGTACCATGTAGAATCATAAGATCCTACCTGCCTTTACTTTGCATTACTGCATTGTATGAAATGCATGAACCCTTTAGAGTATTATGTTCAAATTAAAATGATTTGTACAAAATTACCTCATCTGTAGATAGCCTTCCGAAACTAAAATTATTAATCCTAACCCACTTAGTAAACATTCAAGATAGCAATCGAGCTGCCTGATAGCAGTCTATATTTCCTCGCACTCTTTTACCTATACTTTTCTTTCGCGCCTATTAACACCTTACCCTAACAAGCACATGCTTGGTTTCGAAGAACCACTTGAGTGCACTGACCGTAGTGCATCAACGTCCACCAAAAAGTCCCGGTACCCATAGGGTACAAGGGTATTATAAGTTAGAGTCAACCGAGAATGTATGTAACAGGCAGAAGGAGACATCTCCGACCCCATAAAGTATATCTATTCTTGATCAGCATCATCAGCCGAGTCGATTAAGCCATGTCCATCTGTTTGTCTGTCCGTGTTGGTAAACAGATCTCAAATTTGGTGACCGCATTCTAATCCGTTGCACACAGATCATGTTTGTTTTCAATTTGGTCACGCCCATTTCCGCCTCCGAAAATCAGAAAAACTTTTACAAACTGTAGTCGTTATATTCGCATTAAAGTAATACATAAACTAAATAAGTAGGATTTTATAGTCATTTGCTAAAAATTTGAGTAAAACCGGATAATTAGTTTTGGAGTTATCAGGCAATAAAGTGGGAACTTGAAGATTGGGACTGCCGGAAACCTAATGCTTGTTGCAAAGCTGCATGTAGCCGACCGGGTCGAGGGTTCGATCCCAGGCGCAGGAGAAATGTTCGTTTTCTTCAATATTTTGGTTTAAATTATTTTTATTATAAATATTATTTTATTAATTATTATTAAGTTTATTAAAAGAGAACAACATTTTTAAGCTTAAAGAAAAAAGCAAATAATTTTGGTTTTATTGGAACTGAACACCGATCTTGCAAAACTTAAATGCATCGGCCGCTTACAACTGGGCCATTACCCATATTACATATGAATCGGCCGATTTC
This sequence comes from Drosophila triauraria, assembly GCA_014170255.2. NCBI lineage: Eukaryota > Metazoa > Arthropoda > Insecta > Diptera > Drosophilidae > Drosophila > Drosophila triauraria. The sequence goes on from JABJVT010000007.1 coordinate 10,799,127, forward strand.
ATACTAACTATGCTTCGACAACTGTTGACAAAAACGTCGCCAAAACTGAGAACAGAAAGATCAAGAAATTATAAAAATAACAGAAATCACTATGTTCAATTTGCATTACCCAACTTCGGTAGAACTCAAAATGAAATGTATTAATTGAATAAAAATTAGAAAAACCAAATATGGAATTGAAATTAAGAATTAAAAAATGTATATTAAGTTGTTTCACCTTTTAGCTGTAAAATGGCGCCAAAACTGATAGAAGGAGCGTGTGCAAGAAATGAGAAAAATAACAAAATTCACTTTCTTCAATTTCGTTGCATTACCCAACTTCGGTAAAACTGAAATGAAATGTATTAATTGAATAAAAAGCAGAAAAACTAAATATGAAACTAAAACAAAACAACACAACAAAAAAAACGTCTTTAGAATGAGCGGGACTTGAACTATTGCTGTTCTGGCCAAAACAACTCAAGCCCGGCCTCTAGGCTTCACCCTATATTATACAATTCGCGGCAAGTGTCGTACCAAATATCACACGCCTAAAAATATTATTCGTTGGGAGCGATTGAGAGAGTGTTGGTGCGTCGTCGAGTTTTTCGATGTAAAGCTTTCAATAGTTAAAAAGCGTAATTTTCATTGCAATTAGTTTTAATTAACGATAATTCTAATTCGACGCAGCGTTTGTTCGGGAAGTGAAAGTTTTGTTACCGGGTATGTCACAGTCGAGCACGCTCGACTGTAGCTTTCTTACTTGTTGGGTACGTTTCTTTGAATAGACTTTAGTTTGTTTGTGTGTATTTGAATGCGTTCAAGGTTTTAATTTTCCACTTAAAGTACTTTTATTGTGTTTTTAAATACTTTTTTCGTATTTTGATTCGTAAGTGCTTAAACTTTTAAAGAGAAATATTTATCCAGACGATTTGCGAAATTATATTTGAAAATTCGGGGAGCGTTAGTAAACACGTCCAATTTCCACAATGTCGTTTGACACATTTTCGATTCCGTCAAGTGATTCGCTCTTTTGTATTCTGTTTATTGTGTCTTGTACGGACATTAGTCTTTGATACCGGGCTTGTGTTAAAGGTTTTCTCACCTTTTTCTGAGCTCGCTTAGCTCTTTGTTTCACCATGATGGGTATGTATTTTTGGAGTATGTAAGTCTGTATGACTCCTTGTACGAGGTTTTAGGGATGTTCGTAAGGTCATCGACTTCCTTGTCGAATCCTTCTAGGGTGGACTTAACCTTGATCCCCCTGTTTTTATCCTTTGACTGTACAATCCTTGTCCCAGTCAGTGTTGCATATCTGTGTTCTGAAAAAGAGTGTTCTCTCGAAACTAACCATTTTTGAAGTGCAACGTTTTCAAGCGCGTCGGCAGCGCTGGCGCTCCCGCAGCCGACTACATAGGTGCAAGCGAGCGAGCGATATGCAGGTGCCGATGAGTTGATGCTGTTGCTGCTGCTGCTTTATTATAAAATTACGATTTTTATTGCGAGCGTCGGTCTAACTGTTATATTTTTTGTTTTTGTTTTTATACCCGGTACCCATAGGGTACAAGGGTATTATAAGTTAGTGCCAACCGAGAATGTATGTAACAGGCAGAAGGAAGCATTTTCGACCCCATAAAGTGTATATATTCTTGATCAGCATCACCAGCCGGATCGATTTAGCCATGTCCGTCTGTCCGTCTGTCCGTCCGTCCTTCCGTCCGTCCATCCGTCCGTCCGTGTGAAACAACAGATCTCAGAGACTATAAGAGCTAGAGTTACCAAATTTGGTGACAACATTGGAATCTGTTGCACGCAGATCAAGTTTGTTTTAAAATTTGGCCACGCCCACTTCCGCCCCGAAAATAATAAAAACGGTATATAAGCCATATGCGTGATTTTCGGCGTAAAGTAAATAGTCTTAATAAGTAGGCAATCGTGGACGTGTTCTGAAAATTTGAGTAAAATCGGATGAAAAACATAGAAGTTATTAAACAATAAAGTTTCTAAGAGAGAGCGCACGTGCGTGTTGCTCAACATGTTCCTAGCACCATTTGTCTTTGTTGGGTGTTGCTCAGCATATTCCTAGCAACATCTGTCGCTTTTGAGGGTTGCTCAACATGTTCCTAGCAACATTTGTCTCTTTTGAGTGTTGCTCAACATGTTTCTAGCAATATTTGCCTTCATTTGTCAAAGTTTCCTTTTTCATGCTGTTTAATTTCACCAACAATGCTTTGCGTACCGGGTACCTTACAGTCGGTCACACTCGGCTGCAGCTTTCCCACTTGTTATACCCGGTACCCATAGGGTGCAAGGGTATTATAAGTTAGTGCCAACCGAGAATGTATGTAACAGGCAGAAGGAGAAATCTCCGACCCTAGAAAGTATATATATTCTTGATCAGCATCACTAGCCGAGTCGATCTAGCCATGTCCGTCTGTCTGTCCGTGTGAAACAACAGATCTCAGAGACTATAAGAGCTAGAGTTACCAAATTTGGTGACAACATTGGAATCTGTTGCACGCAGATCAAGTTTGTTTTAAAATTTGGCCACGCCCACTTCCGCCCCGAAAATAATAAAAACGGTATATAAGCCATATGCGTGATTTTCGGCGTAAAGTAAATAGTCTTAATAAGTAGGCAATCGTGGACGTGTTCTGAAAATTTGAGTAAAATCGGCTGATAAACATGGAAGTTATTAAACAATTAATTTTCTTCTCGTCTTGAGCCACAACAGCAGTAGCGAAAAAAAGTGTTGCGTGCTTTTGGGCGCAGTATAAATTCGTAATGCAGCTGCGTACAGCTGCAGAATTTGTCTCTTTTAAACTTTGCTCAACATGTTTTTGGCAAACTTTTGTCTTTATTTGTCAACATTTTGTTTTTCCCATGTCCGTGTGCTATTTAATTTCACGCACAATACTTTGGGTACCGGGTATCTCACAGTCGGTCGCACTCGACTGTAGCTTTCTCACTTGTTTTTATATTATTCTAATTAACAACATTACCATAAATAATGATAAAGATCTGGTTGTCTTTGGAATTTTCCTTCACGCATTTGGAAACGGTTTAGTGCAATTTGTCGTGACTTACCAAGAACCTGTGAGGGGTCAAACAAACGCTCAAATGGTAAACGCACTATGTACTTGCCGTTTTCCTGTCGTGTGTGCGTTTTTTGGAAGTGGGTTTCGCACCATTCTTCTTCTGGTGTTAGGGAACGCGTAGAATTAAGTTCATCAATGTCGAAGAATTTTTGTACCAGCTTTTCCAAATTTGTGTGATGACATCTGATAGTAGTGCAATGTGTGTTAGCTGAGTTGACCTGACCCAAAACAATCCAGCCAAGCTTTGTTAGCTGCGCAATCGGTTGGTCATCGTTTCCTTTGCGCAGTTCCGGCAGCATAATTTGTGGTATTACGTCTACGCCCAGCAGCAGATCAATCCGATTTGATTCAAAGAACGTTGGATCTGCGAAATCCAGCCCGTCAAGGTGGCCGCAATTATGTAGACTTACGGATTGCTTCGGCAAATGGGTAGTTAATGAGTTCAACACAAATACCGGGTTGATTTCTGTGTTAAACGTTGAATTGTTACACGCGCTCTATGAGAGGTGAGTGGTGTATCTGCATCGGTTAGTGAAAGATTCTCCGACTCCAGTTATTTCGGCGGTGACTGAGTGTCGTTTGAGATTAAGCGCTTGGACAATGTGTTCGGTTATAAGCGTGCCCTCTGAACCTGGATCGACTAGTGCGCGTATGACAGCGGATTGGCCAGTCTAGCAATTGTGGAGCTTGACCAAAGCTGTAGCAAGAAGCATGGTTCGAGGTGGACGTGGCGTCACAACAGTTGCAGATAGTCGCGCAGTGTATGCTGCTACAGACGAGTCGATGACCGCGGACTGTATGGGATCACTGGGACAGTTGAGGTGTGACGTTGTACGATCTTGTGAAGGTATGGTACCTGTAGCTGGAACATTGGAAAAATGTAAAAGGGTATGGTGTCGGTGGCCGCATTGTAGACAATTCTTGTTGCTGCGGCATTGCGAAAGAGGATGCGACAAGCTGAGGCAATTTAAACATGCCTTAGCTCGATCCACGATGCCCTTTTGCGCAAAACAATCTTTGGCCTGTAGCTCCTGTTGTTGCGTGAAAACTGCTACCTTTGTACGATATGTTGTTTTGGTTCCGAGAAAAGGATTTAGGTGTTGATGCCCGTGGATACGTACTGTGACCACGGCTTTCGATGACATCAATGCTGATAGGGCGTTTGTTGATAAAGTATCCAATTGTGTGAATGTTGGATTTTGAACTGAACTCCCGAGGTAGTGCTCCCAAGCTTCCAGAGTGTTTTTTGGGAGTTTGGCAACTAGAAGATGGGCAATCAAATGGTCGCACGGTTTGATTGCGATTTCTAACCGTTGTAGAATATTAATGCATACATTGGCAATGTTTACCATATGTTTAAGGTCGGACGAGCGCTCCTGTGTAAGCTGTGGCAAGTCATGCAGGGCGTTCATATGGTGCATGAACTGCAACCTGGGATTATTGTATCGCTGAACAATTAACTTCCACGCGGTGGCGTAGTTATCCCCAGTAAGAGCCATTTGTGCGACGTCCTCATCGCAATCCATGGGCAAAGCTTGCTTTAAAAAATGAAACTTTTGCACGTTTGATAGCGCCGTGTTGTCGTGGATGAGCTGTACGAAAGCGTCGTAAAGGGCAGGCCAATCCACAAATTTTCCAGAATATTTGGGAACCGGCAGTTTTGGCAGCTGTACTGTCGAGTCTGCGGTAATGCTCATGTTATGTTGTTGAACTGTCGATGAATTTCCTGAAGAATTTGATGCAGGGGTTGTTGGATATTTAGCTTCGAACGCCTAAAAAATAGCACAGGTTAATGTTGAATGCTCCTCGTCGAAGTGGTACGCTATCTCTTCCTGTACATATGGATGAGAGTTCGGGCATTGCTGCACGATCAGCTGCTGGTGGATTTGTTGAAACTCTGCAAATAACTCATCTACCTTGCGTAATCGAAGTTGAAAATATGGTTTTGTTTTCCGATCGGATCTATCCTTCTTAAAGTTTTTAATTAAAGATCTCAGTCGAGTCAGCAGGTCAGCTTGCAGGGAAAATAGTTCATCGATGTTTACCTGATATGACTTAGGAACTAGTTCCGAAGCTGTTCTGTCTGTATTGGGTTTCGCCATGCTGCTGAGTTTTTCCCTTTACTCAACTAAACACTCAATTTGATCGCAACACAAATGCAAACATAATAAACACTCACCGTTTGTTGGGTTTCACTCAATTTCTGTAGTTGCCGAGTTAGTGCCGTTGCCTTTGGAGTCTTCTTTGCGTTGTAAATCGAGGAGTCGAATAACGGAACTGGTGTGTGAGCGAAGAAACGGTGCAGGTGGCTGAGCGAAGCGAGTAACGGCGACAGAGTTTGCCAGAATTTTCGCAGCGCTGCTGGTTTAGTTTATGATGTAATTAGGATGAATGTTACTAATTTACAAACTTTATTGAATGCACCGATAGAATATTGAAATGTGGATTGAACTTTCCCCTCATGGGCCACCAAAAATGTTGTGAAACCAAAGGTTTCATAGAGGAGCAAAACTGCTCTGAGGACTTTAGTTCAATTAGTAGACGTAGTTATTTCGGTGCACTTCAATAATAGTCTGTATTTAATAAGTAATTGTACAAAGGTTTAAGAAACGTAGGTATATAAGGCTCGCGACAAGCATGCGACTGTCCTCGATGAACTCCAAAATGCCTCTCTCCTCTTCGGCGACAACTGAGCGTGCATCTGGGAAAGCGGTTGCTGTGTAGCTTTAAATTCGCCGTACACAGCTGATCTCTTGCGCGCAGGCGACAAATCCGTACATTAATGTTTATGTTTATTTAACCAAGTAATCTTTAAATTAAACAAATGTTGTTTCTGTTGAAGAATATAATAAAATAAATATGAGCAAGAACCCTAACAAATTTATTTAACTTTATTTATAGGTTTTATCCTTTAAATATGTCAAATTACCAAAAAAAACAAAACATTTTTTTTCAGGTTATCATTTCCTTAAATACTTTGTTTTACCAAAAATTGGATTTTTGTTTTTGATAAATTATAAAACAAATGTTTTGACATAAACTCTATAAAATATATATTAAACTCCGTATTGAAAACTAATTATTATAAAGATATTTTATGAATTTTACATACTTTAAAATGCAAACCGTAAGTTAAATGCAGATAAATTATTCCTGTTTCAACAGAAAAATCAGAGAAAACAAAAAAAAAAAGAGATAAAGAAATTATAAGGAGAGAGAAATACTAGAAGTTTCACTTCTGTCGTGCGTAGGCTTGACACACCCCTGAATAGTGGGAGCGGCGCTTTAGGTTGAAGTGCACAATGGTCGGCATTATTGGGCGGGCTGTGTTTGGGGTGTTGTCGTCGATGACCAAGTCGTCCAACAGCTTGTTGGTATCTTCGACTTTTTCCTCCAGTGCGCTCTTTAGCCCTCTTTCACGGTTAGTCTGCCCCTTAAGAAACAATATGCGAGCCCTGGGCCTTCTTGAGATCTCTCTGGCGGGGACGAGCTTAATGCTAATCCAATTTCATGCGTTGCTAAGCTCAGCAACGCAATTTGCCAGGAAGTCTTTTGAAGACTCGTCTTCGAGCCTGATTACCCGGAGGCCCCCAACCATGTGTGAGGAGTCAAAGAACGGTGTCGGTTGTCAGTTGGCTCTGATAGCAATCAGTCTATCACCATCTCAACCAACTTGGTATCGATCTCCTCCCATTTCTTTATCAGCAGGCGCCCATCGTAGTTGTGCTCATTCACCAATGCAATGGCAATGCTGTCTTCAGCTCCTCATTAAACTACATAGTTAGTCTTTGCCCTCTTCGGAGCGCTCTCACTCATCTCTTGTGAGCGGTTGCGCTTCGCATGAAGAAGCTGAAACGCTCCTGGGTGCTCTTTTTCAAACCGCTCGTACTCCTTGACTACTACCTTGGCACGGCTCGTCTTGCTGGAGATGGTTGGTGGTTGTGACGGAGACAGCGTCTCATCGTCTGAGCGCAGAAACTCATCTTCGCTAATTTCGGGGATACAGAGGGGTTTTATATCCATGTTCATATACGCCCGCGGTACTCGTCAAGGCGAGCGCGGTGGGCTCGAAGGGCTTCAGTCATTGAAGAGAGTCGATTATGGCTTCGCCCCAAAGCCACTTTCTACAAGGGGTCGCCCGGCCCTGGAAAGGCTCCGTTCAAACGCAGCTGGATGTGCCCCTTAGCTCGGAGTGCGCTACTGTCTGCGGCAGCTTTAACACGATAAGCGCTAAGTCGGCGCTTTGTGCCACCCGACCATCGCTGGCGATCGCTTGCGCTGACCAGACCGCTGACCGCTGCAGGTGGGTGTCAGATGTCTGCACTCGCATCCGCCCGTCAAATACTCTGTTCGGCTGCTGGTGTCGGGCCGTTCGCCTTAACTTATACTCGGTCTCTTACCACTGGTGGGGGAAACACGAGTTCTATTTATCTATAATTTTTTGCAGCCTGTAGCTGATCGTGCGCTCGCAACAAATCAGACTCTAAGGTGCTAGTTTCAAAAACTCTGAGACTCTTACCACAGGTGGGTGAAACTGAAGAAGAGCCATCTGGCCAAAAAATTGAATGAAATCCGGCGAAGGACAGTAAATGTTAGAAAATCTAATAAAAGACGTCTACATTTGTTGAGTTGATATTTCAAACTGTCAATATATGCGATAATGAGATTTGATTATAATTTTACTCTTATCTATGGCCTACGCAGAGGCAACCCTTGTACAGCACGGAAAATTCTGAATTGAAATTTTGGGATAATTCAAGACTACAATTGGTATTTTTATATTTATCGAGTGAGGCAGATTAAGTGATCTTAAACACAATCTCATGTTCATGTGTGTCCAAAGAACTTTGTTTTTTATTATTTATTATTATTTTATTTCAATTTCATATTTTGTTTTTCTCCTTTTTATTCAATTACAACATTCAATTTCTGTTCTACCGAAATTGGGTATTGTAACAAAATTAAACAATGTGGATTTTGGTTATTTTTTGTCACGTTCTTTCTGTTCTCAGTTTTGGCGCCATTTTTTGTTAGCAGTTGTCGAAGCATAGTTAATACGAACGGCCGTATCATGTTAAATATCGGTAATCGGCCGATGCATTTAAATTTTGCAGGATTTGCCAGTGTGCGATTCCGACACAAAACCTAAATATTTTAATTTTTTTTTCCTTTGGGGGTGTTCTAAAACTCTTACCTTATTGCTAATATCTTCCATGTTTATCATCCAATTATACTAAAATTTTCAGAATACCTCCGGTCAAGAATATTCATTTAATTAATCTATTAACTTTAACCTGAAAATATTTATAAAATTTAATATTTACCTTCTAAGTTGTAGGCGGGTACAATCCAATATGGGTACCGCTTCCATTGTTAAGGGGCTTTGTCAACAGAGGCACACCGCAGAGTGTCGTTCTGTCGCCCCTCCTATGGAATATGGTGGTGGACAACCTAATCAAGAGATTCAAAAGGAAAGCCCCAAAAATAACAGCTTACGCCGAGCATAAGCTGACAGTCTACAGAAACCCCCGGAATACAAACTGGTAAAAATTTAAAAAGACAATTAAGACGAGAATCGCCACACGTCCGGACGTAATAAAATCCGCGGTAGACATAGAGACCCTTTCCAAGGAATTACTGGATGCGTATCATGCATCATGTCCAGTATCGAGAACTAAAAAAAGACCAAGCCACCCTGGTGGAACAAGGACCTATCGAAACAAAGAAATAACCTCAGGAAATTCTTCTTCGCCAAGCAGGCGAAAGATGATGTCATCAACGAAGAATACAAAACCCTACCTAGAGAATACAAGAAACAACTACGCAAGGCGCATAAAAGCTCATGGAGACGCTTCTGCTTCGATATCGAGACGGTCTTAGAAACGGCTAGACTCCGGAAGTTGTTAGCAAAGCAACCTACCGTACAGAGTCAGCTTAAACGCGACGACGGACAGTGAACTGAGAGCAGCGAAGAGGCCCTAACAGCACTAATGCAAGCACACTTCCCAGGATGCACGGAGGTTTCCGATGCCAATGAGCACCAGGTCCTAGAAACCAGGACTGAAAACCCCCCAACTGATCTAATATCCTCTAGAAGAATCCACTGGGCTATTGTGACTCCTTCGCGGGTATAAAAGCACCAGGACTTGACGGAATATATCCAGCCATGCTACAGGCTGCCAAAAATGAGATCACACCATGGCTCTCCGCAATATACACAGCTTGTCTAAGCACGGGCTATATCCCTATCCAATGAAGGACCTCTCGGATTGTATTCCTGCCAAAAGCAGGAAAGTGCAGCCACATGAGCCCCAACGATTAAAGACCGATAAGCCTCACCTCATTTTTACTAAAAACACTCGAAAAGCTGCTGGACCTACACATCAGAAATGATGTAAGAAGACTAATATGGACCAACCAGCATGCCTACACCAAAGGGAAATCAGTAGAAACGGCACTGCATTTGTTAGTAGTCACTATAGAGAGAGCCCTACATAACAAGGAATATGATCTCGGAGTGTTTGTGGACATATCCGGAGCATTTAACAAAGGCAAGACAGAAGCAATAATGGAACGCCCAGAAGCGACCAGCACGCATCCTGCCATCAACCTCTGGATAAAGAACCTTCTAAGTTGTAGGCGGGTACAATCCGATTCGGGCACCGCTTCCATTGTGAAGGGGGCCCACAGAGGCACACCACAAGGTGGAGTTCTGTCGCCCCTCCTATGGAGTATGGTGGTGGACGACATAATCAAGAGATTCGAAAGGAAAGCCCCAAAAATAACAGAGCAATATGTGAGTGGGCGGAGAAGGTAGGACTCAGTATCAATGCGGCCAAGATGGACCTCATTCTCTTTACCAATAGATACAAGGTATCGCTATGGATCCCCCGAAAATCAACTTAACCAGGCTGACTCCAAAAAAACACAAGTCAAATACCTCGGCATTAAACTAGACAGCAAGGTAACATGGAAACCCATGTAGTGGAGAGGGTGAAAAATGACACCATAGCGCTATACGCATTCAAGAAGATGCTTAGCTGCTCTAATGCATTGGACTTACATATCGGTGCTGCGTCCTACTCTGCTGTATGGAGTCTTAGTGTGGTAGCAAGCCACGGTACATGCTCTGCATATCAGGGGCGCTGAGGTCTACCCCAACAAAAGCGCTTCATACGAATGACAGAATGGAGAACGTACCTGTCTCCTTAAGAACGCTTCAAAGCGGGATAGAGAGACATGCCGACGTGCAAATCAAAAGAAGGTCGTGGAACTCCACAACCTGCAAGATCTCGAAGATCATGTACAAGGAACGCAATAACAAACTCAGCCACTATGTACTGCATCTACCACGGAAAGATTGCAGACTGCTAGTGGGAATCCTCACAGGACACTGCCTGGCTGCGACGCACGCAGTTAAGCTAGGCATCACCATCAATGGCAACTGCAGGAAATGCGATGAATCCGAGGCAATGGAAACCTTGGAGCTTCTTATCTGCAAGTGCCCCGCCCTATCACGGGCAAGGATCAGACACCTAGGCGCCCCGGTATTGCCATCACTAGAAGATGCATTCAGGAGAACGCCAGGAAAACTACTTGCTTTCGCGAAAAACACGTCGATCCTTAAGGACTTCGAAACCTCCTAAACTACCGCCAGTTTCATACTCACCCATACGGACAACTAAGGGCCATATTGGCCTATGCAGGGGCCTGCGAGGGCCATCCGGGTTAACCTAACCTAACCCAACCTAACCCGAAAATAACAAGAATATTTTACTTAACGTGTTTTATGACTTTTGAAGGCGGAAAAGAGCGGACTAAATTTTAAAATAATAATAATAATAAATAATTTTAAGGGTCGGAGATTTCTCCTTCTACCTTTTACGTACATTCTTGGTTGGCACTAACTTAAAATACCCTTGTATTTGCGGCTGCGGTTGTCGAAAGTTGATGCAGATGCGTCTCTATGTAAAAAGACTATAATGACTATACATTGTTATATCAAGACAAATTAAATTTGGTTTTTGTCGAGACGGTTTCTGGTGTCTGCGTTGTATCATTGCCAGATTATACACTAAATTTTCTTAAATGGAAGGAAGGCAGTCATTCACGACTGCATGAATAACGCAAAAAAATAAAAAACATAAAAAATATACTTTTTCAGACGCTGTGCAACGAACTAGACAGTTAAAATCTTCTATTACACCCCAAAGGTATAGCCAGCTAGTCGCTGATCTTACTTTGCCATTCATACATTATATATAATATGAAACAAGAAAGAAAGCTATCTTCGGTAAACCGAAATTTGTATACCCTTGCAGTCTGCAATTGGATTATTGAACATCGATTCATTTTGGTTGAAAAAATTTCTTAGTTTGTAAACATTTTACATTTTACATATAGAGTTTTACATTTTACATGTAAAACTTTACATTTTACATGTAGAATTTTACATTTTCATTAAAACTATAATTCTATAACCGTAAAAAACGGCTATATCTTGAAATTAATTAATATACGTTGAAAAACAAAGAAGTTTTTTATACCCTTGCAGAGGGTATAATAATTTTGTCATGATGTTTGCAACGCAGTGAAGGAGGCATCTCCGACCCCATAAAGTATATATATTCTTGATCAGCGTCACCAGCCGAGTCGATCTAGCCATGTCCGTCTGTCTGTCCGTCTGTTCGTCTGTCCGTCTGTCGGTTTCTACGCGAACTAGTCTCTCAGTTTTGAGCTATCGGGCTGAAATTTTCAGCATAGTCTTATTTCATTGGCACGCAGTATATATGTCGGAACGGCCGAAATCGGACCACTATATCTTATAGCTGCCATAGAAATGATGGGGAAATTAATGTAAAAAATTTTTACTTCTCTGTTTTTCAACGAATTTCTATAAATTTCGAGATATAGTCGTTTTTATAGTTTTAGAATTACGGTTTTAATTTCATTAAGATCGGACAACTATATCATATAGCTGCCATAGAAGGGATCGGTCGATTTATATGAAAATGTAAAACTCTACATGTAAAATGTAAAATTTACAAAATTTACATACAGGCAGGCTCCGGTTTTCACTTTCACAAGATTCTTTCGTTTTCGTTTTCGAAAACGAAAATCGGTGCTCCCGTTTTCACTTTCACAAGATTCTTTCGTTTTCAAAACGGGCAAGTTTGTCTTGTCGAAATGAAAAGTAAATGCCTTTTCTACATCAAATCGGTTCTTAATTGCAAAGGAAAAAAATAGTTGGCTCGTTGGTCTATTGATGTTTATTTCACACCATCAGTAGATCAATCTAGCTCGTAATTACTTTTAAATAATTATTTTCTGACCCCACCTCGAATTCGCAAATAAAATATTTGCCGTCGGCAAGAACAACTTTCGTTTTGGTTGCCAGTGCTGCCGTACTGTTGGTGGAACGAAACAATCTGGTCGAAATGCTTGTAAAATTAAAAGTAGGGCATTAATTATATTCAAAGAAGATAAGAAAGGTTTTAATAAAAAACAGTTTAATTTTATTGTTTAAAAGGTACTTTTACCATTTAAAAAGGTATAAAATTTCCTGTTTAAAGAGTGGCAGCGCTCTTGAACCGATAAATAAACAATTTCTGCATTTATTTGGGTTTAAAACAAACAATTAAAAAAAGTAATGGCATTAAAACATTCCGTTTAGTTCTCAAAACATCCAAGTCAACTGTTTGAGCAATAAAAATAATTAAATATTTCGATAACAAAACGATGACAAAAAGTTTGTGAAAACCGGAGCACCTAAAAACGAAAACGTACGATATTGGTCTAAAACGAAAACGAAAAACTAAAGTGAAAACCGGAGCCTGCCTGATAATTTGACATTTTTCTTTTAACATTACCAAAATGGATCGAATTTCAATGATCCAATTGCAGACTGCAAGGGTATACAAACTTCGGTTTACCGAAGATAGCTTTCTTTCTCGTTTTACATTAATTTCGACATCATTCCTATGACAGCTATAGGATATAGTTGTCCGTTCCGACATATATATTGCGTGCTAAATAAATAAGACTATGCTAAAAATTTCAGCCCGATAGCTCAAAAACTGAGAAACTAGTTCGCGTAGAAACCGACAAACGGACAGACAGACAGACAGACAGACACACGGACAGACAGACGGACAGACAAACGGACAGACAGACGGACAAGGCTAGATCGACTCGGTTGGTGATGCTGATCAGGAATCTATATATACTTTATGGGGTCGGAGATACCTCCTTCACTGCGTTGCAAATATCATGGCAAAATTATAATACCCTCTGCAAGGGTATAAAAAGGCAACAATATAGAAAATTATCAAATTATAAGAAAGGAAGCTAGTTTACCCAAGTTGAACTTTCTATATATACGAGGTGTGTTCAAAAAATAAGATTACTTTGTATTTTGAAGAAAAACATTTATTTATTTATCAGTATTTATGTTGTCCCCTTCAAAGTAATCCCCCTCAGATACAATACACTTATGCCAACGGTTTTTCCAATCCTCAAATCTCTTCAATCGTTGCAAATCTCCATCCTTTCATAGGTCTCTTTAGTTTTGAGAACAAGAAATAGTTTCATGGGGCCAAATCTGGTGGGTATGGTTGCTGAGGCATGATTGCATGGTTGTTTTTGGCCAAACTCTCACAAGCAAAGTTAAGTGAACAGGGGCATTGTCGTGATGCAAAAGCCATGCATTTTTTTTCACAGTTCTGGACTTTTTCTTCGTTTTGCCTCACGCAAACGGCGCACAACTTCAAGATAATTTTGTTTATTATCCGTACGACCATATGGATTGAACTCCTGATGCACCACGCCATGGTAATCCAAAAAAGCAGTCAGCAAAACTTTGCCATATGATCGAATTTGGCGTGTTTTTTCGGTCTTAGCTCTTCTGGTCGCTTCTGGGACGATTGGGCTTTTGTTTTTCGATATTATAACCATATACCCATGACTCGTCACCAGCTATGACCCTTTTAATTAAATCTGGGTCGTCGTTGACGTCATTCAACCGTCCGTAATCGTTATAGGCCAAATTATAAAAATTAAATTTTAAACATTATTTTATGATTTTTAAATTTTCCTTATACGGCTATGATACAGGGCACAAGTTTTCATTAATTAGCTACTTCATTAGAACCTTGAAAGAGACAACTATATGTCTTTTTTGGTTCGGATTTTTTTCGTAATGCGACTACGGTCAGACTGACTTAAAAGGTAAACAATAACAATGAGCGGAATTCGCAGTGCACAATTCATTCATTTCTGGAATCCTCATGCCAATACTCCAGCAGAAATTAATATGAAAACCTTTAAACTGATTTTTACAGCTTTTTTACATAGATTTATTAATTCATAATAATAGCAAGATTTCACGGCGAAAAAACCATGCCACCGAAAACTTACATATTTTGTTTATTTATTTTGCTTTTGTGCAGAATAGTTGCTGAAAATTATGCTAAGCCTTCAGCAAAAACCAATATATTTTGTGAGACAGTTTTGTCTAATGAGCAATCAATATACTTTTTAGATACAATTTAATGAATTAGAGACGGTATATTCTATCGAACACATTTTTTTGTCTGGTATTTTTTTCGATAGGTAGGCCGATAAGTTTTTCAATTAATGAGCAATTAATGTATTAATCTCTCATTAAAAGTGCCGTATAGTCGTCTTGCTCGCACTTAGGCAAAACCCTATGGTTGCTGTCAAGCCTCTAATTAATGCGCCAATTAATGAAGTTTTTAATACAGTGTCATAATTCTATTAACAAAAAAATTATATTTTTTGAGTATTTTTATTAAAATCAGGTAGTAAACATTATAGCTTCGCAATAAAATAAATATCTAAAACTACGATTATTTGATTTGTTTCAATATGCTGCTTTGGTATGAACTTTTTTAAAGTTATTCTTTTGCCATCGTATAAAGTTCATCACAAGGAACTAACGACGTCATTGTTTTGAGTAGGCTGGTGTAGGAGCAATCACTGCCACTTCTACTTCTCACGTCTCAGTATAACTTATAAAATGGGTCGCAAGCGAAAAAAATGTGTCGGAGTGTAAAATTTGTAAATCAAAATTAACAGGGAGCAACCTTAAGAAGCATTTAAAATTGAAGCACAAAAGTGAATTTCAACAGGAAATTCTTGAATCTGATGAGCTCTCTATCGATGAGATGAAAATGAAGTTTTCAGTTACGATGAATCAAGCCGAATTCAAGAACGCATGTATTGGTTTGGTAAAGTCCCAAAAACTTCCATTTGCCGTTTTCGATTCAAAAGATTTCAGAACGCTAACTGCTCAAATATTCAGCGGCTTAAATATGCCAACAGTTACGTCGGAGTATTATGAGCTTAGTGGATGAAGAATACTTTCAGATTAAAACGGACATAATCAAAATAGCTTAAAAACAAAATGATCTGCCTTAAAAAAAAAACGCTGCTACTAGGTGTAATATGTAAGAGGAATACTAGGCGTTAATGTTCAATAAATTCATGACGGCACAATTTAGGGCCAAAGTACGCACCTCATAGAATTGAAAAAAGCCTATACGTTCGAAAATCTTTGCATGGAAAATAACACACTGCTCAAAGAATTTTAGATAACCAAAGGGCAGATCCATACTGTAACAACAGATAACGGCAGAAAAATTATAAAAACAGTAGAATTGTTAAATGACAATGATGTTTAGGGCGATTATTTTTTCCATTTGGGAGAGAATGTGCAGGTTTTGGATGCAGGAGAGCTAACAAAAAATATTGAAATACAACTAGCGTCAAAGGGTTTTAAACAATGCTTGGAGTCAGTAGTTTGTATAGAGAAAGCATGTATGTTATTGTTACATGTATGTTACTGTTAATATAATCAATTTTCCATATTTTAATAACTATACCTCTGCTTAAATACAGAAAATTTGTTGATTTGGGATCGATTTGGGGTGGGACAGGATCAAAGAGAAAGTTGGCTACCCTGATCCCAGCTTAAGTCGAGTGAGCGATCCTGGACGGCTGCTAGTGGGCGTGGCTAAGGGAAAACCCCAGAAAAGTGCACACAACTTGGGTAAACCGCGGTTGTAAACATGTACTCCAGGGCCGGATTGGCTACGCACGGGGCAAAACACGAGTGTCCAGAAGCGCATTCAAAGGAAGCGCATAAAAGATTGTGATGAAAAAGCTGAACAGCTCCAGGCAGTTAGCTCCACTAACCCGGGAGAGTCTTCTGCGCATCGTCGAGCACCTGTTCCCCAGGATATCAAGCCCGCTAGTATCACCCTGCAACACTTCGCTGGCGTGCTACGAGCCCGTCTCGGTAACTGAGATTGTGGCGGCAGCAAGTAGGGTCAACGCTTCCAAGGCTCCCGGCCCGGACAACATACCTCAAGCTGGCCCTCTCCCTCCGGCCAGAGCTATTAGGGCGGGTATCTTCCCAGCAAGCTGGAAGATCCAAAGACTGGTGCTCCTACCGAAGCCGGGAAAACCGCCGGACCAGCCGTCATCGTTTCGGCCTATCTGCCTCATAGACGGAGCTGGAAAAGTGCTGTGAAACGTCATGTACGACGGGGTACTCCGCCTAGCACTGCAACAGGAGCGTGAGCTTGATCCACGCATGGCTGACCAGAGTGGGACTCCAGCTGGCCCCCTAGAAGACCGAAGCCGTGCTCGTGAGTAGTAGAAAACGAGTGGAGGCTGCAACTATACAAGTCTGCGACGCGCCGATTAGATCGTCCAGAGCGATCAAGTTCCTCGGGGTGATACTAGACACGAGGCTTTCGTTCCGCGAGCATCTCGCATACGCAAGCACCAAGGAGGCGGGTTCGTTCCGCTCTCTATCGCGTATTCTGTTGAACCATAGAATCAGAGGTCCAAGCTGCTTTTGACCATCGTGGTTAGGGCCGCTCATTGAACGCCACCCACAGACTGGCTGCCCTCCGTATCTGCAGCGCATTCAGGACGGTATCGGACCAGGCTGCGTTAGTCCTGGCAGGGACTCCACCGCTCGATCTCCTTGCCTCCGCGCAGGCCTCTGTATACGAGCAAGTGCGCGGAAGAGCCCTAACTCCTGAAGAGAGAGAACGGCGCGTGCCGCGGCCAAGCGGACGACCCTGGAATCATGGCAAACCCGTTGGGAGAGCTCGTCTTAGGGACGCTGGACCTTTCGGTTGATCCCAAACCTGGAGGCCTGGACCAGTAGACAACACGGCCAGGTGAACTTCTACTTGGCACAAGTGCTTAGTGGACATGGCTGTTTTCGTGGCTACCTACACAGGTTCGGCCACGAAGCCAGCGGAGCATGCGGGTGGTGGTCAGACTGAAAGGAGGAGTCAGCGGAGCACGTACTCTTCAGGTGCGGCAAGTTGGCGGTGGAGAGACAAGCTCTGGAGGAGGAGTTGAACGCAGCGATCTCGACGGACAACCTGGTGAATATCATGCTTCGCAGCGACGCCGACTGGCAGAAGGTCAGCGATATCGCCGCGCTCGTCATGACCAGACTAAGGTCTGACGAGCAACGAAGACGAGAAGTGCTGTAAGGGATTGGCCCTCTGTTTTCGCGAAGCAATGCTTTTCGGCGGTACCGCGCAAGCGTCAGACCCTCCTGTATTATATTTGCCCAGAGCAAATGCAAACAAGGGTTAAACCACAGTTGTAAGCATGTACTACGGGGTCGGACATGCTACGCGCATGTGAAAACGAGAGGGAGCCCAGAGCGAACTCAGACAAGGGTTAAGCCGCAGTTGTAAGCTTCACTACAGGGTCGGATCGGGCTAAGCACAGGCTGAAAGTAGTTCCCAGGGAAGAGACGAGATTAGAGTTTAGATTCCAGTACTTCAGTTTTGGTCAAATGCTCTAGCAAACGTGGTTATTCCTACCTAACCGCACTCCCAAACAATCTTCTACTCACTCAGGGCTGGATATGGTTCTCGGCGTTAGCTGTGCACTTGGTGGGTTGTTGAGCCCGGGGGCATGGGTGGCTAGACTCTCGCGATGGGCAGGGCACGTGGTGGGGCGTGGCACTTGGCGGTTGCGCGGACACTGGCGTACGGCAACGAGGAACTCGGCGTCGGCGCGGAGCACTTTCGAGCGGGGTGATATGCGCAACAATGCACTGCTATACCGGACGTGGGCGTTGCACTAAGCGGCGGGGTGTAGCATTTGCGTGCGATGGCGGCGACACGTGTTGAACTTGCGGACTCCAGCGGGATGCACGCGTAACTCCACTTTCCCGGTCCCAAACTTGACTAACTCCAACTCCGGCACCCAGCCTTCGCTAATCCGGCTCAGATTGCAAAGCTCCCCTTGAACTTCGCTTCGTCTGCATACCTGCTCTCCGGCTCGGTGCAGTTGGCCAATCACGATCGTCGACGGGTTTTACGGCTCTCCCGCTCCCGCTCGTTCGGGTCGCCCTGCATGTACCGACGCCTGGGTATGGGAGTCCGTGTGCACGCCGCTCGGCTTTCCCTCGTGGCCTCTTGTGCTCGCAATTGCGCAAAGCGATGCAGCCGATCGCATTTTTCTTATTTAGCGGTGCGAAAGCTTGCTCTCGCTGCGCAGCCTCCAAAGCTATCTCCGTGGGTCGAGTGCTCGGCTTGTCCCTATATTCCTCTCTCTCCTCGCTGTTCTTCACTCCGCTCTGTCGCTGCACTGCCCTGGCTACACTAAGAGAAACTTAAACTAAAAATATAATTTGGAAATATGTATTGTGCGCTCGGAACTGGGCGTCACAGCACATAAAACAAGAATGAAAGCTTACTTCGGTAAACCGAAGTTTGTATACCCTTGAAGTCTGCAATTGGATCATTGAAAATCGATCCATTTTGGTAATGTTGAAAAAAAACATATTATGTTAATATTGTAAATTTTACATTTTACATGTAGAATTTTACATCTATATATATAAAAGAAAGTCGTGTTAGTTACTGATTTTATATCTCAAGAACGGCAAAACAGATTTGGGTGTAAATTGGTAGGGAGGTTGCTTAGAGCCAGTGAAAGGTTTACCACAAACAAAATTCAGGAAAATGTTCAACAGGAATGCAGAAAAACCGGGAAAGTTTTTTACAACTTTAACAAAAATCTCTAATCAAGTAACCATTCGATTACATGTTGTTACATTGTTTGACAGCTTCTTATTGTAATCTGTTCAGTTTTGGGGTAAAAGTTATTCGTTTGTTAACAGTTCGATTGGAAACACGTTTATTGTTCAGTTTTGTTGTAAAATTTATTCGTTTGTTAACAGTTCAGTTGGAAACACGTTTATTGTGCAAACTTTTATTAAATTTCAACAGCAACCATTTGTCTTGAAGGTGGTAAGTTGATCTGTGTAAACTATGAGGATTGTGCATTTGAGGTTAAATTCACCAGTCTGTCCATAGTCTAAAATGCCTAGAAGACGACGTGGAAACATCGGCCGCCGCACAAGACATGCAAGCTAGCAACAAGTGTATACACAGCAACGAAATACTGCAAATGAAAGAACTGAAGAACATACACGTGAACAGCGCCGCGAAAGTATGGCTCGACTTCGTGCTTCTCAATCACAAGAGCAAAGTGAAGCAGCCCGTGAAACAGCTCGGTTGGCAATGCGGAATCGTCGAGCGAACAACAGAGGTCAACAAATAGATGATTTGCGACGCAGAGGATATTTATCAAGAGCTGATTTGAATCGAGCAGCTTTTCGATACGATTGCCGCGTCGATTACAGCTTGCATCGTAGCGTTTGCATTGGGCAAATGGATGTTGTTTGTGAGTATTGTGGTGCATTAAAGTTTTCCGGAGAAACGGCTGGATTATGCTGCCTTAATGGTAAAGTGAAATTGCCGTTGTTGACTCCGCCACATGAGCCATTGTATTCATTGCTTCGTGGCGAAACACAAGAATCACGCCACTTTCTTGCAAACACTCAAAAATACAATGGTTGTTTCCAAATGACGTCATTTGGGGCAGATATTATCGAAGAACGAGGATTTAATCCGACATTTAAGATACAAGGACAGATTCACCATCGAATTGGATCATTACTACCTTTCGAAGATACACAGAATAAATTTTTACAAATATACTAGCTAACCCAGCCACGCGTTGCAGCGGCGGACCCGACAGACACCCGTGATAGGGTGTTGTAAAAAAAAAAATTAAAAAAACATTATATAAGGATTTAAAAGTAAACGTTTTATTGTTTATCATGAGAATCATAATTATTAACAAATCACTGTAGTGCTTTATGAAACACGATGTTTTTTGTTTGATTACCATTGTGCATTCGTCCCATATGATAATTTTCGATGCCGCTAAAACTTTGGCCATTGCTGAGTGTTTTGCAATATTACATCTATGGCGAAACGGAGTTCGCCGTTAAATCTTCAAACTATTGAAGAACCAACGTGTAATATTGCAAAACACTCAGCAATGGCCAAAGTTTTAGCGGCATCGAAAATTGACATAAAACGAAGCCATCTGGTGGCGAAACGGAGTTCGCCGTTAAATCTTCAAACTATTGAAGAACCAACGTGTAATATTGCAAAACACTCAGCAATGGCCAAAGTTTTAGCGGCATCGAAAATTATCATATGGGACGAATGCACAATGGCGCATAAACGTGCATTAGAAGCACTTAACCGAACATTAAAAGATTTACGCAATGACTCGAGATGTTTTGAGATAATGATTTTACTGTCTGGCGATTTCCGCCAAACACTGCCAGTAATTCCAAGATCTACGGCTGCCGACGAAATAAACGCTTGCCTCAAATCGTCAAATCAATGGCGCTATGTGAAGAAACTGCAGCTGACAACAAACATGAGAGTTACATTGCTTAATGATATATCTGCTGAAGATTTCTCGAAGCAATTGCTGACTATCGGTAATGGTCAAGTACCTGTCGATGAATCGAGCGGATTTATATCATTTCAAAATAATTTCTGTAATTTTGTCGAATCAAAGAAGAACTTATCAACAATGTATTTCCAAACATTATTACTAACCACAAAAATAATGAATGGTTGAGTGAGCGAGCAATTTTAGCGGCAAGGAATAAAGATGTAGATGACTTGAATTACATAATTCAAAATAAGATAATTGGAACAGAGCATTCATTCAAATCAATTGACTGCGTCACAAATGAAGATGAAGCCACCAACTATCCCATTGAATTTTTAAACTCTTTGGACGTGCCTGGTTTACCACCACACAATTTACGCCTAAAGGTTGGCTCCGTAATAATCATGCTACGAAACATAAACCAACCAAAACTGTGCAACGGTACGCGTTTGGTGGTTAAAAATTGATGAACAATGTCATTTACGCCACGATAATGATAGGAAAATTCAAAGGTGAGGAAATTCTTATTCCGAGAATCCCGATGATCCCAAACGATATGCCCTTTGAATTTAAAAGACTTCAATTTCGATACGTCTTGCATTTGCAATGACCATTAACAAATCACAAGGCCAATCCTTAAAAGTTTGTGGCTTAAACCTAGAAAATCCATGTTTTTCTCATGGCCAATTATACGTGGCATGTTCACGGGTCGGAAGACCATCTGCGTTGTTTGTTTTGCGCATGATAATAAAACAAAAATATCGTTTATCACAAGGTACTTAAGTGAAGAGAAACCAAACTGCGTTCTGAGAAGTACATCTATGGCTATGGTAATCAAACAAAAAACATCGTGTTTCATAAAGCACTACAGTGATTTGTTAATAATTATGATTCTCATGGTAAACAATAAAACGTTTACTTTTAAATTAAACATTATATAAGGATGTTTTTAATTTTTTTACAACACCCTATCACGGGTGTCTGTCGGTCCGCCGCTGCGCGTGGCTGGTTAGCTAGTTTTCATAAATCGACCGATCCCTTCTATGGCAGCTAAAAGATATAGTTGTCCGATCTTAATGAAACTAAAACCGTAATTCTAGAACTAGTAAACACGACTATATTTTAAAACTTATAGATATTCGTTGAAAAAGAGAGAAGTTAAATTTTTATACCCGGTACCCATAGGGTACAAGGGTATTATAAGTTAGTGCCAACCGAGAATGTATGTAACAGGCAGAAGGAGAAATCTCCGACCCTATAAAGTATATATATTCTTGATCAGCGTCACCAGCCGAGTCGATTTAGCCATGTCCGTCTGTCCGTCTGTCCGTCCGTCCGTCTGTCCGTCCGTGTGAAACAACAGATCTCAGAGACTATAAGAGCTGGAGTTACCAAATTTGGTGCCAACATTGGAATCTGTTGCACGCAGATCAAGTTTGTTTTAAAATTTGGCCACGCCCACTTCCGCCCTTAAAAAGCATTAAAAACGTAAAATAAGCTATACTCGTTATTTTCGGGTTAAAGTTAATAGATACAATAAATAAATAGGTTTGAGCGGACGTTTTCTGAAAATTTCAGTAAAATCGGATGATAAACATGGGAGATATTAGCAATAAGGTTAGAATTTTAAAACACCCCCCTAAGGCGCTGCTATTGCAAGCTGAGTAGTCTGTAGCCGTGTAGGTCGTGGGTTCGAGCCCCGACTGCGCCAATACTTTTATTGTTTTTTTCTCTGTTTTTTTGCATTTCTTCCTTTTTCCTTTGTTATTATACCCGGAGAACAATTAGAAAAAATTTTAGAATAAAAGTACAAAAAAAAAATATTTTGGTTTTGTGTGGGATTGAGCTCGTGTCAATTTTGCAAAATGTAAATGCATCGGCCGCTTAGACAATTGGGCCATTACATATGTTACATGTGAAGCGCCATTTTCATACTAAGTATACTTCGACAACTGTTAACCTAATTTTGGCAGAACTGAAATAAAATTGCCAGAGATTGTCACATCTAATAGCTTCTACATTTTCTTAATGAAAAGATGCTTTTATTGTAATAGGAAATGTTGACCAAAAATGGCGTCAAACTACAGAAAAGAACGAGCGTGACCAAGAAATGACAAAAATAACAAAATTCACTTTCATAACCCAACTTTGCCGAACTGGTATAAAATGTATTAATTAAATAAAGAGCAGAAAAATGAATAAGAATCTAAAATAAAATGTAAAAATTCTTTGGCATGAGCGGGATTAGAACTCAGAATTTCCTTGCATAAAAGCGCTGGCCCATCGCTTAGACGCCTGGGCTATGCTCTCATTGCGCAATCACCAGCGATTGATACTTCTAATAGCCTCCAGACTTTTTCAATCAGAAGGCGGTTTGTTTATTGTAATAGAGACGCACAAAACAAGTGTGTATGAAAGTGAAAAAAGATCGACTGTTGACCAAAAAAATGGCGCCAAACTACAGAAAAAAACGAGCGTGACCAGGAAATGACGAAAAATAACAAAATTTACTTTCATAACCCAACTTTGCCGAACTGGTACAAAATGTATTAATTGAATAAAGAGCAGAATAAATGAATAAGACTCTAAAATAAAAAAGTAAAAAATTCTTTGGAATGAGCGGGACTAGAACCCAGAACTTTCTTGCATAAAAAACGTTGTCCATCGCTTAGCCGCCTCGTTGCGCAATAGACAGCGATTGTTACTTCTAATAGCCTCCACACTTTTTAATAAGAAGGCGATTTGTTTATTGTAATAGAATGTAATTGTAATAAATAAATAAATGGTTTACCCATTTATTTGCAATGGCCTCCCCGTGGTGTTCCCTGGGTCCGATTTGTTTATTGTAATAGAATGTAATTGTAATAAATAAATAAATGGTTTACCCATTTATTTGCAATGGCCTCCCCGTGGTGTTCCCTGGGTCCCGATTTAATATATGACAAATAATTTATTAAGTCGGGAGCTAATTCGAGCGGCGATTTAATTTTTAATTAAGAAGTATTTAAACCGTTAAACGTTTGGGTACCGGGTATCTCACAGTCGAGCACTCTCGGCTGTAGCTTTCTTACTTGTTTTCTATTGATTTAAAAACAAAAATTCTTATTTATTGGTTTGTATTTCAAATAACTGAGTCTGTGGCGTCTAGGAAAATCCTTCCACAGACTTCAAACTGAGAAGAAAACAAATTTCAGTTTCCGAATTTGTATGAGCTTGTAAAGGGAGAGATCCTTTTCTGCACTTAAATGCTGACAGTTCAGAGGTGCAACCTGGGAGCCGGCTCCTTACAAAAACTAATGTTTGTAAAACTAAATAAATACCCATAAGGACTTGAAAAAAAACTTAACTGAAAACTATTTTTTCTTTATTATTATTATTTTTTACCTTCGCTTGTTCCCTTAAATGAACTTTATACGATGGTTACACAATAATTTAAAAAAAGTTCATACCAAAGCACATATCAGTTTTATCAAGAAAAACAGCTCGTTACATCTTGCGCCCAATACGTGATTGTCTGAGTCAAGAGAAAATAACAAAGAATAAAGAGAGCAGGATGGGAAAAGGTTGGATCAAGAACATCAAAAAGGAGGAGTACGATGGGGTTCAAAGCTGCGCATCCAGTTCATCGGCTCTGTCGACACCATGAGGAAAACCTTGACGGAGTTCGTAGTCGAACACGGAACAGACCCAGAGGTGGCAGGGACATTGGCCAAGCTTTAGGAAAAATTCACAAAAATTCCAAGCATAAAGGTACA
This sequence comes from Drosophila triauraria, assembly GCA_014170255.2. Lineage (NCBI taxonomy): Eukaryota > Metazoa > Arthropoda > Insecta > Diptera > Drosophilidae > Drosophila > Drosophila triauraria. The sequence goes on from JABJVT010000007.1 coordinate 10,823,782, forward strand.
CCTAGCAGATCCAGAAGCCCTAATAGCAAGCCTAGATGTGGTAAGCACGCAGAAACCAGGCAGAAGCCTCTGGAGTTCCTAGAGCAAGTTGAGTGGTATGTCGTAACGTACGGCCTCGACCTGAACCTGATCCCCAGAGCGATGCCAGAACTCCTGCAAGGCAAGGAGTTAAAGTGGTTCATTGCCAACAACGTGTTGTGGAAAAGCTGGGGAGAATTTATATATTACTTCCAAAATTTCTTCCTGCCCAGAGGTTAACTGGAGAAGCTGGCAGACCAGGTCCGACAGAGAAAACAGAGACACGGAAAAATGTTCAAGGACTTCATGGTAGAGATACAAGCCCTAATGCGGCCACTGAGTATGTCCAAAAGGGAGGCACTGGCAAGAATCCTGGAAAACAGCACGCCAAAACCCCGCATCTTCATGCGCCCGTACGAGTGCAGAGGCCTCTATGTCGCAGTGGCACTATCCGACGAGTTCGAGGAACTCAACCAACAAAGAGAAGAATTCGAGAGGGACAACGCTGTCCACAGGGTCCGGTCTCACCAACCACAAAGGAGAGAGTGCGGTGCAGAAGATGCGCAGTCGTAGAACAGCGGTGGCCCAAAGTGAGTTTGTGCAGAACCCATCACAGGCCTTCCATAGGTGCGGAGAGCAAGACCACTGGGCGAGAGAATGCCGTAATCGGCGGATAGTATTCTGCTGGATATGCGGGAAGATTGATAGGAGACGGTAGACTGCTGCCAACAGTCGGGAAACGCTCAGCGATACCAGCCTGTGAGAGGTCAGCAGGGATCGCAAGGCTCCGCCTCGCAAAACTAATGGGTAACCTAACAGCCGAGGAGACACAGCTGATCGCAACAGTGCTGATAGGAGAAGTCCAAGTCAGAGCAACGGTGGACACGGGAGCAACGGCCAGCTTTGTAAGCGAAACGTTGGCGGTCACACTACAAGAGCCGGAAAAAGGGAGCCCATTAAACGACAAGTTCACATGGGAGAAACAGAGTCCAGATCAACGAGCAAATAGTGGTGCAGATCGGACTCGGAACAGAAACGGTAACGGTACTCCCAGGAACAATCGACGCGTTGGTTTTGGGTTGGAATTTCTCACCAACATCGGTCCAGAAGTGAAGTGAGCTGGACACCAGGTGGCGATTCCAGCGAGGAGACGGAACAATGGATGGCTAGAAGAGAGATTGTCCGTCGTCGTCGTCCAAAAGCTTCAGCAAGCCAGCAAAAGAGAACACGAGGAATTTCTGGAGGTAGAGTTGGCAGAGTTCAAGGGGAAATTAATGCCAAGGTTGATGAGCTACTACAAATTGGATGCATCGAACACTCCAAAAGTCCGTATAGTTCCCCCATAGTAATGGTAAGAAAGAAAACCGGCAAATTGAGATTTCAAGCAGATCAATGCAAAATCAATAAGGGACGCATATCCCATACCACGGATAAATTTCATATTGGACTAACTGAGGGAAGCGCAATACATCAGCAGCCTAGATCTCAAGGATGGATACTGGCAAATTCCCTAAGAAAAACGGAGCAGGCAGTTCACTACATTTACAGTGCGGAGCAAAGGTCTGTTCCAATGAAGAGTGATGCCATTTGGACCGCACTCGGCGTCAGCCACATTCCAACGAGCACTGGACAAAGTAATAGGGCCCGAAATGTCGCCACATGCCTTTGCATATCAAGATGATATCGTAGTGATCGGAAGGACGAGGGAGGAACACATTAGGAACCTGAAGGAAGTCTTTCGCCGGAAGCAAATTTGCGGATTAACGCGGAAAAGTGTCAGTTTTTCCAAACGGAACTGATATATCTGGGACACCGAATAACAAAACAAGAAATCGGCACAGACCCGGAAGAGGAAGCAGCAATCACAGAGCTAAAACCACAATCAACCGTGAGAGAACTGCGGCAATACCTGGGGGGTGGCGTCGTGGTACAGGAGATGTGTCCCAGACTTCGCAAAAATAGTGATGCTATTGAACGAACTGCTGCACAAGGGCACGAATTGGAATGGTCAAAAACACCAAGACGCGTTTAAAGAAGTAAAAGCAAAGCTGGTAATGTTCGTGCTACAGACGGATGCCAGCGACTACGGAATAGGAGCAATTGTCAGGCTGAACACGAAGGAAGGAGAAAAGATGATATCCTGTTCCAGTAGAAAGCTGAATGGTGCAAAAAAGAACTATTCGACCACGGAAAAAGAGTGTTTGGCGATAGTATGGGCAAGCTGCAAGCTGCGGCCATACCTGGAGGGGTACCATTTTAAATGCAGCGGGACACGAGATCGTATGTCAGGAAATGCGAAGTATGCCTGAAGTACAAGCCAAACCAGCTGCAAGCAGCAGGACAAATGCTCACACAAGTGCCAGGAGAATCTTGGGCTTCAGTGTGCGCAGATTTTGTAGGACCGCTACCGAGATCAAAGCACGGGAACCAGATGCTGCTAGTGATGATCGATATCTTCTCGAAGTAGACAGAGCTGGTCCCCATGAGAGCAGCAATGGCAGATTCGCTGCGAAAAGCATTCCGAGAACGAATAATATCAAGACTCGGAGCACCAAAAGTAGTGATAACGGACAATAAGGCGTTCCATAAGTTCCTAAAGGAAATGGTAAGCTGCCATCAATACACGGCTCCATACACGCCATAAGAAAACCTAACTGAGCGGGCAAACAGAACGGTCAATACCACGGGTTACTTCCCAGCATTCCTAACGCAAGGACGCGAACCCAGGCTGCCAAGCGCGTTATACGACAAGGAGACACTGGGCATGGAAAGACAAAAGAAAAGACGCCCGAGGAATACGAGCAAAAGTTTAAGGAGATCTTCGAGGTTGTCTAAAGGAACCTAGAAAAGGCGGCGCAGGACCAGGAGCAGGTACTACAACTTAAGAAGGGGCACCACTTGTCAAAGATACGATGCACCATTCAAGGTGACGAATTTCCAATCCCCAGTCATCTGCGTCGTACAGCACAACGTAACTAGAAAAAAAAACGGTACGGTAGTCAATTGAAGCCACAGAGTACAGAGGAAAAAAGCGAGAACGTTACGACCAGGGATGGTACCACCGAGGAGGAGGAATCCAACGACAACAGCGAGGAAATAAGTCTGGATGGTAACGACAGGACGAAGGACGCCAGCACCAGTGCCGTCTCTCCTATCGCGAACACCTGGAGTACGTGAACAAAGAGGCAAGCGAGACCACAGGATCGCTCTGCAGGATTCTGTTGAACACCAGGGGTCCGACGCAGGACAGCAGTTGCTGTACACTGCTCCGGTGTGGGCCGAGGCCACAGCTGTTAGCAGTTACATGCGAGTGGTCAACTGGACGTATCGCCTGTGTGCCGTCAGAATAGCGAGTGCCTTCGGCACGATCTCGGACGACGCAGCGCTCGTTATTGCATTCCAAGTTTCCTGTGTTAACTGGTGCGGGAGGCCAAGGAGATTTAAGCGGCTCTAGCAGGCAACATAGCAAACCCAACCGAGGTGAAGAGGAGGGCCAGGATGCAGAGCGTCAACAACTGGCAGGCTGCCTGGGACATCTCCAGAAAGGGACGCTGGACGTACCAGCTCATCCCCAGCATAGAGCCTTAGGTAAACAGGAAGCACTTCCAGGTGGACTTTTACCTTGCGCAGGCACCGAGTGGACATGGCTGCTTCCGAAGCTACCTAAAGGCTGAGGACGGGTGCTCAGAGTGCGGCAGCGGGATCGAGGAGGACGCTCTGCACGTTCTATTTGAATGCCGCCGTTTCGGCCACGAGCGCAAAATGCTAGAAGAGACCACCGGGGCAAGAGTTCGGCCAGAAACTTTTGTACCCCTCATGATAATGAGAATTGGAAAGCGACGGCAGCCTACGCATCGTGTGTACTGCGAGCGCTGCGTGCCACCGAGAAGGAGAGGAGAGAGCTGACAGCCTAGGAGGCTACAATTGCGCGAAGCAATACCTTGCGGAGAAACCGCGCATTCATGGCCTCCTATTTTTGTCAATTTATCCTTTTTTTAGTCTATATATATGTAAGCGTTATAAAATAAAAGAATATAAAAAGAAAATATCTGAGATAGAGAGCGTGGAAGGATCCCGTTACCGGAAGGGTCCCGTTAGGGCGCTCAGACATTACGCCCGACGTGACCGGCGATGAGGACGCGGGCCCGGAGGAGGAGACAGAGGCGCACAAGGGCGTACCTCATGCGCCCGGCGGCGCTGGAGGTGTGGGAGCGGCGTCTCGAGGAGGTCGACGATGAGGAGGCCCGTGCCGGCCAAAGACCACGGGCGGACGGCGCTGCAGCGGCAGGCCTCGTGCCCTGATGTCGGCCCGACGAGGGAGAGGCCAGCAGTAGGGCGGCAGAATTCATTGCCGGAGAAGGAGCGCTGGACCACAATCGCGAAGGCCGAGTGGCCAAAGGGCGTGACCGCCGAGGCGCACCGGCAGCAGCGGCGTGACCGGAAGGAGCGCTGGGCGAAATTGGTCGTCGCGGGAGGCCGGCGGTATCGAATTAAGGTAACCGGCGGAGTGGCACGCCTGACGAGGCAGTAATCTCAATAAAGGCAAGCACAAGAACAAAAACAACACTGTCATGTTTTCCGGCAGCCAGACACCGGGTAAACGACCGAGAGAGGCTCGCGGGCCAGAGACGGGCGCGGGGCTGCAAGGGCACGGCGACGCGGCGAGCAGAGGAGCTCGGGAAGGCCGGGGTCCAGGGGAGGCCAACCCAGAAGGCCCCTGCCATATGGGGAAGTCCGCCTGCATAGGAGATAGAAGGTTAAGGCAAAAGTTAAGGAAAAACAGCAAAGAGAAAGAAAGCTAACTTCGGTAAACCGAAGTTTGTATACCCTTGCAGTCTGAAATTGGATCATTGAAAATTGATCCATTTTGGTAATGTTAAAAAAAAAATGTCAAATTATGTAAATTTGGTAAATTTTACATTTTACATTTTCATATAAATCGACCGATCCCTTCTACGGCAGCTATATGATATAGTTGTCTGATCTTAATAAAATTGAAACCGTAATTCTAGAACTATAAAAAACGACTATATCTCGAAGTTTACAGAAATTCGTTGAAAAACAGAGAAGTTAAAATTTTTTGTACATTAATTTCGCCATCATTCCTATGGCAGCTATAGGATATAGTGGTCCGATTTCAGCCGTTCCGACATATATACTGCGTGCTAAAGAAATAAGACTATGCTGAACCGACCGAACGTCTTGCTGGCAAAGCTAGCAGGGTGTATCGCCTGGCAAGAAGAACTTTCGTCCCTCCTTATCAGCACTGCCATCTGTGAGGAAGGATTGCAGCCGCAACAGCGGAGGATCAGGACGCAGCAGCAAGACTTGAAACACGATAAACAACTTGAAATATAATAAACAACATGAAGAATAACTTAACGAGCACACAAACTCTACTGAGCTTGCCGCACATATCAGTTGCGAGCCAACCAAGAAATACAGTTCATTACAATACCTAAATCCAAGGATAAGACGGGTATTACTAGAAACTCCAATAAGCCTTAAGGTGGCCAAATCTGAACTGAAGCAGCTTTTCCTTAAAATAATTCATGTAAACCAGTCCGTAAGTCATTTTCTATTGAATTAAAAGCAAAAATTCTTATTTATTGGTTTGTATTTTAAATAACTGAGTCTATGACGTCTAGGCCGGAGGAAGAACCGGTATTTGGCAGGCCAATTTAAATTCTTCTACAGACTTCAAATAAATCCTCTCTTTTAAAGGAGTGTTTGAATAATACTGAAGCCACTCCCGAAGATGGTCGTATAACTAAGGTCTACGCTGAATTAGATGGATATATGCCAAAGCCCATTATACTAGAAACCAATATAATATAATAATAATAACTGAGAAGGAAACAAATTGAGCTTGTAAAGGTAGTGCACTCAACTCCTTCAACCCAAGTAAGTGTAGAGAGATCCTTTTCTGTACTTAAATGCTGACAGTTCAGAGGTGCAGCCTGGGAGCCGACTCCTTACAAAAACTAATGTTTGTAAAACTAAATAAATACGCATAAGGACTTGAAGAAAAACTTAACTGAAAACTCTTTTTTCTTTATTATTATTATTTCTTCCTTTGCTTGTTCCCTTAAATGAACTTTATTCGATGGTTAAAGAATAACTTAAAAAAAATTCATACCAAAGCAATAAATTGAAAAGGAGTATTATTTTTGAGCAAAAAAATACAACTCTCAAATAATAGTAACTTTTGATATTTATTTTTTGCTCAGCTATAATGATTACTATCTGATTTAAATAAAAAATACTTAAAAGTAGTCATTATTTCTGAAGAAATAAAAAAAAAATTAATTTTTGAGATCAGGACGTATATGCGACAATTGGCCAATAAGAATAATAATGGCCTAGTTAATGTCTCCGTAGGTTAATTGTAAATCAGTGATTTTTTATGTAAAAATATAGAAATAATCATTATTTTCGGTCCCTGCATTCAACAGTTCTTGAGCGATGCTCATACGACGGTTCTTTTGGTAAAAATTTACCAACTTCGGAAAAAACTTTGCTGAAACACGTATAATGCCCAAAACGTTTGAAAAAAGTTCATGGCACGAGCCAAGCGACATACCAACATCCTCAGCAACTTCTCTGACAGTGACTCGACGATTTTCCAAAATAATTTTCTTCACTGCTTTAACGTTTTCATAAGTTGCTGACGCACTTGGGCGTCCAGAGCGCGGCTCGTCATTGACATTTTCCCGGCCATCTTGGAAGAGTTTGTACCACTTGTAAACATATTTTTTACCCAGAATAGTTTCACCGTATGCCACTGTCAGTATTTTAAGTGTTTCGTAGAGTTTGTCTTTTTTTTACACAAAATTTTATGCAAGTCCTTTGATCCATATTTTTTGAAAGCAAGAAATCACCGAGCACGCAAAACACTCATAACTTTTACTTCTCTCACAGCCAATCAAAAAATGTCATTCACTAAAAATTTGGTACACATGTTCGGAAGAGTGTACCAACAAAGCAAAACAAAAAAATCGATAATTGAAAGTACATCGCACACACACCTCGTACTTTCAGATAATTGGGGTGTTCCCTATACGTCTAACTAAATAACTGACTAAATTTATCGAATGAAAAATCGAATAGACAAATCTGTCCCATACAGCAACAAAATATCGTCTAACTAACTGAAAAGATAGTGTGCCTTTCTAATAATAACAATGATAAAAAAAATATAAAAACAATATGTCTATATATACAAATGTTTAAGGCTTTTTTTTAATAAGCTTGCCCAGCTCATACGGTTGGACCTATCGACATGAAAGCGTTTTTTATTGGCCTACTAGAAAGTCCGGAAAATTAGAATTTTTCCAAAATTTGCATTTCAAAGTACTTTTAATGCAGCTTTGGTCAGCCGTTGTCAACCAAACGCATAGCTTGGCGGTTAAAGTGTCAGCGCGCGAGAGAGTGAACGATGCACTATAGGCTGGATGACTACTTTTTGTGACCAAAAAGCCTTTTTTCGAAAGTCCGAAATATTAAGATTTGATGATGCCATTCTGTTAGTAAAATACCAGTCTTTAATGTTACGTAACAGAAATTTTAACGAGGCACGCTCTGTTAAGACATCGGCTGTTAAAACAGCTGTTCAGAGAGTCGTGCACACGTGAGCTTGCTATCGAAAAAATATATGCTAGTAAAAGTTAATAAAAAAGGCACTAATTTACGTTTTTGTTAATCAATCTATAATGTCATCGAAAGAGAGTGGTTTGTACTATGTGTTTGTGATTGTCAACTGTTGGACTGCTTGTGATTGTCCCTGTAATTCAGTGTTTTTAAATGTGCTTTTAGCTGTATTAGGCAATAACAAAACTCATGTTTAATTAGAGATATAAACGGAGTTTAACCTAGTTTCACCTTAATATTGATATTGGGTTGTAGGTAATTAAATTCTTGTTCATATGAAAGTAATCCTAAAGTGCACTTTTGCGCATTTTCTTCGTAATTCACGTTTTTAGGTCACAACCTCAGGTTCGCCAATACGGAATTGTTCGAAATTTGGAGTTCTGCTGCGACCAAATGTGCGAAAGAGAGCGCAATACTCGACAGATATAAAGATTCCATACCTGGTTCACTATTTGATGCCAATGAAGATAGTTTGAAAAAACACAGCCAAAACTATCGATTGTCGCGCAAGTGGACATCTTGTGATAGAAATATAAGGCAATTTAAAACAAAATACTCAAATTGGCTTAAATTGCATACCGAAATTAACATAAATAAGCCCCGATCGACAGGGCGGCCCTCACTGCCTTTTATGTTGTCAAGGACTCAAAGAAGAAAGGCGTCAGATTTGGTAAAGTCCACGGCAGGAAATATAAAATTATTAATGCAATCAGCTAGTGCGGCTGCACGTGAGTGTGGTAAATCAGACCTTGCCTATATTTTAAAACTGTTAGCTATCTGCCCTGAAAAAGCCAAGAGCTGTACACAGTTTCTGCCATAAGGGGGCGGTGCAACGCCTTTTTTCTCAAAATAAGTTCCTTAGCTTATGAAAAACTCAAATCAAAAACCAGACCTGAATATTATTTTTTGTTATCTATTTTTATTAAATAAAACATGTAATTTCAACCAACACAGTTTCTGCCATAAGGGGCCGGTGCCACGCCTTTTTTCTCAAAAAAAAATTTTTTCTTACTTTTTTTAAACCCCAAATCAAAAAAACAGACCTGAATATTTCGTTTTGTTTTAAAGGTTTTAATTTTGGACACAAAAAGTAGTCATTCATTCTATAGTGCGATGGTTCAACTCCGGCCAGTTTACACGGTACCCGTAGGGTACAAGGGTATTATAAGTTAGTGCCAACCGAGAATGTATTTATGTAACAGACAGAAGGAAGCTGTTTGGTCATTCCCTCTCTAAGTGATGGCCCGGCAGCAGCCGTATAATGCACGCATAGTTATCTGCATTTATCTATGCACAACCTCTGCCTTTGTCTTAAGCACAGCTTCGGCCGCCTATTTTGCCGAAGCTATCAGTCAGTTGTCACTCCATCGTTCTATACGAGAGATCAATTCTTCTTATCTTACTTATCGGGCGCAGCATAGTTGTTGTTGGCTTACCCATTAGTTCGAGCGCAGCCAGTATTGCCGTTTGCTAATCTTGCTCAGGCATAGTAGCCTAGTTATACATAACTTTACCTATTGTCCTGCGCGGCCAAATAAACCTATTGCAATTAATGAAACAATCGCGTTTGTTTTACTTAAGTGAAAAAGCTCAATAGCTCAACAGTTGGTGACCCCGACGTGATAAACATTATCATTAAACCAATAATTTGACTTAAATAGCTAATGCTTATTCCCTTGCGTTGCCTCGAGTTTCGGTACATATATACGTGAGTTAACATGCCCCATCCCCCCGCATGAACGTACCTCCAGCCGAACACACACACATCCTTGTAATTTGACAGACACACACACATTCTTAATAAATGTCAACATCATTCTCATTTGGAACTCCAAACAATACAGTCTATTTATTTGCAAGCTCCTTTCCAGCATATTCTAAATTCAAACTCGCAGGATGTCACCTCTGCTCCCTCGGACCCAAGACTGATGCCTCCTCTGCTCCCTCGGACCCAAGACTGTAACTGGCGCAGCCGGATTACGAACAAGGGATTAACCATGCCCACTACGCTTATCATTCTAACTTCCTTTTAGGGTGAGGTGAGTGAACAGGTGACAACAAATAAAACATTGTGACGTGCAAGTGCAAATGGGAGTTCAAAAGGGGAGGCACAACAAGCAACGCAACCTACAGTTCACAAAAGACTACAAAAATGTGCATACATATCCGCACACAAAAGTATGCAAATAAAATAAGCGAAACAGACAAAATCAAATTCTAATTGCCACGCAATCGACCGTATATGTGTACATCAACCGCTGATAAGGCACCGGGATCGCTTGTACGTGACAGTTAACAACAATTATACCAATAAGTTGCTGTGTGCGATGACCGTATATGTGTACATCAATCGCTGATAGGGCACCGGGATCATCCATATACAGCAACTCATAAAAAAGAACCAACATAAATAATAAAGAAACCTAAAATTTTACATCTCAAACTACTGTGTGCGATGACCTTATATGTGTATGTCGGAGAGCTTTTGGTGTGTGTAGTATTGTACCAGGGTGTTGGATGCGTGTGTGAGAGAGTATGGGTATCCTTTTGGGTTTTTTATCAGAGTAGTAATTTCGACACTAATGTTGCGTCAGCCTATAATTGCATTGTGATTGGTTGTTGTGTATTTGTAGTTTTGAGAAGAACCATTTTTACGCGACGACAACCTTGCGCCGCTTTTATCAAGTGTGTTTTGTAGCTTTAGAAAGAACCGTTATGGTCGCTGTCGCCGAGTGTGGTTCGTTATACACAAGTGCAGTGGTGTCCAAACACACACAATGGAAGCGTTACGCTTGTGTGCGAAGCAACGAAGGCAACGTGACGTTTTGCTGCTTTACACTGACCACAAGTGTCGCGAGCAAATGCAGCCGAGAATACACATATTCTCTCTATACATGTGTCGGCAGCGACGCCGGCAGAATTTGACTTGACAGCCACACGTCTCTGTCCTTTCAAGCTTTGGCCGTCGCTGCAGAAGGAAGTCAAAAACGGATCAGAATTAGATTTCCTTGGGACCAAAACTCGCTGCACAGGAGAAAATAATAAAAACGACGTGCCCTTGAATATCACCGACGCACCACTGCGTACATCAGCATCAATTGCCGACAAAGCACCGGGACCATCCGCACACAGTGTTTTATAAAGATAAATGTAATATGTGATTAACGACCGTATATGTGTACAACAATCGCTGTTAAGGCACCGGGCTCGTTTTCATTTATCAATTTACATTGTGATATCCATAAAACAAGAATACTACAAAAGTGAATGAATAAATTAAACCTGCACAAATACTATTAAAAACATAAAAGTCATACACCGTGAAACTTTTCCTTCGGCCGATATCTATGTGTTAGTGTTACGCTGACTTGCGAAATTCTTGGTGCGTCTCTGTACATTGGTATACACCGTGAGCGAGAGAGACGCAGCAAAATGGCAAAGCAACACTTGATTCCGCGTGCCTTGTACACTGTTGAATCCTTTTCGCACACTACGCACCACAAAAATAAAAAGAAGGAAAGGAAGAGAAAAACCACAGAAAGGGAACAACCAAACAATCCCCAAACAACTTAACGTCTATTGTTGTCACATGTTCACTAACCTATTAAATATAAAATATAAAATATTTACTAAATCGCATACATTACAGTTAAAGTCACACAGTTGAAGTGCCCATTCAAAAACAACAAAAGTGGAAGGAAACAGCATCTCTACATACACATACATACATATACAAAGAAGCAAGGAATAGAGGAAACCGCGTAGTAAATATACACATACAAACACATATACATATATTGCCACACATATATATAAATAGAGGCCCTGTACATACATACGAATTTTCTTACATTCAAACATAGATACACATACATAGAATCACATATTATAACACATCTTATTACCATACTAATTTACAAACAAACAAATATTCCCTATACTAGAATACATATACATACTATTAATACACGCATACATATACTATTTTACATATTATTACTATTTTATATACACTATATACATACCATTACCATACCTCAATACACATACCATTACCATTGCCAATACATCTAAATGTCGAAAAAAGCCACCATTAGTAGGTCAGTTAGGGGCAGATTAGGGCTAAGGAGCGGGTCCTGTCCACCTGAGATAAGGGAAGAGATGGAAATAGGAGAGCAAAATCAGATAGTTCAACCCCAAAACAATAGTCTCACCGTTGGCAATTCATCAACTTTTTCAAGCAACAGCCTGAACCTACAACAAATACTACCCCTTGTTCATCAACTACCCACCTACGATGGCCCACCTGACAATCTCGATAGATTTATAGCTAGAGTAGAACAGCTACTCTTATTAGCCGGGTCAGTGGACCAAACACCATGCGGACAGTACTTACTCGGAACTATCCGTGACAAAATTAAAGGCAGAGCAGACGAAGCGCTGAGCGTCTGCGATGTACTCCTCACCTGGGATGACATCAAAGCAAACCTCAAACGACTATACTCTAGCAAGAAAACAGAGGAAATGCTTGTTAGAGAGCTACATAATCTTCCGGATGGACTCAGTATGGGAAAGCTGTATTACACAGCCACGAAAATAAGAAGCGAATTAATGTCACTGGCCAGAGAAGCAGACCCTAGTGGACATTCCCTTACGGCCAAACGTGACCAATATGATAGGTTCTGCCTAAATACATTCCTGTTTGGATTAAAAGACCCACTTAGGTCAACCGTTAGAAACCAAAAACCAGATACAATCGAGAAAGCGTACGAGTACGGGCAGATCGAATTAAATTTCTCTAGAAGCCTGAATAAACACCAGGAAAACCGACGACGCGACAGCTCGATATACAGGAATCACCGATATGTCGAAAGACAACCAACCAGCAGAGACTACAATAGCCGCTACATACCACGACAACGGAACTATAATAATGACAACCACGCTCGTCATGTACCACGACATTATAACAACAACAATGACAATAATAGTCGTTTTACACAACGACAACAAAATTTGAACAACAATAATAGTGGTCGTTACCCACTGCGCCAACAGAACTTTAACAACAATAATAAGAGACGCTCCCACATCAACAAAATTCTAAACAAAATTCGAACCCCTTCCACAATGGCGACAGATCAGCTCAGACCCTAAGCCACCAAGAAAGGAACAACCATAATTCAAGCGCTCCCTATGTAACATCAACAATGATGCAAATTTTTATTAGAAGCCTCGGGCAGCCAGTCGGCTACATAAGCAAGAAGACTCATGGATCTTCCTTGCCATTTGTTCTCCTATCACCAAACCCCATGGTGTCAAACCCTCTCAAATTCCTAATAGACACTGGATCTACCTACTCATTCATAGATCCAGCACATATTAATGCAGACCAAATCAAAACTAACCTCCGATATCAATATCCACACTGTTCTCAGTGCATTCAAAATTCAGGAATATATAGATGGAATAAATTTCAAACAATTCGGAAAAATGCCCAATTTCAAGTTATTACTATTCAATTTCCACCCCATTTTAATGGTCTTCTAGGCATGTACTTCCTATCCGGCATAAATGCAAAATAAACTTTGCCGACTCCATACTAGAAACACCAGAAACCGCCATTCCAATCCTCACAAGGACAAATCCTGTAGACACGTTACATACCCTGCCACAAAATACCGAAATGCGATTACCACTCCCAGTAAACATAATCATGCAGGAGACTTTATATATGAAACCACGAATTTGGATAATAAAATATCCATAACAGGACACCGCAACAGCAGGATCCGCCTACTTCGAAGTCTGCAATAACTCAGACCAGATCCAAACACTATACCTCGAGGAACCGTTACAGGCAGAAGAATTCTCTCCACGAACCCACCAATACTTAAACTGCATGTCCACGGCAACAGATACAGAACGACCAGACAACCAACAATTAAACATTCAGACGGAACACCTCAACAACGAAGAAAAACAACAAATTCTGAAACTTTGCAAGTCATTCAAAAGGCTCTTTCACGACGAAAACAATCAACTAACATTCTCTAACGCCGTCAAACACTGTATCCCAACAACAGATAACACTAGTTTACACTCAAAATGCTCCAAGCCTGTTGATGCGAAATTCTGGTAGAGTTGAGTCCCCAGATCACGAAAATGGCTTTAATTTTTTTTTCTATGGATACGTTTTTTTTTAAAGATTTTTTAAAGTTTTTGTAAATGTTTATTTATTTAACAAACTTAGCTTTTTCATAGCTAAATCCGACTGTTCATCACATCTAGCAAAGTTAATAGACCATCTAAAGGCGGGGTCCAACACTGTACCGTTAATCTAGTAGACATCTGGCCAAAAATTTTAAAATTTCTCATTTTACTTAACTTTGAAAATCCACGATAAATCCATTTTGCAACGGATTTCTGAAGTTGTAGGCCTGTTTGATACTTTGGGCGATCAACTTTAGAAAAAAACGTCTTGATTTTTCAACGGATTTTTCGAGTTTTTAGGATGCTAGCAGCATGTTAACATTTGAGTTAACAGATTAACATTTCCACTTTTTCAAGTTTATCGACCTCCAGCACACAAAGTACTTATCCAATATACATAAAGTGTAAAAAAATCGAAAGGTTAGTTCATTACCTGTAAAATAAAACATCCGACGGCTAAATTGGTTGCCTACAACTCGAACTATAAAATGAAAAACGTAAAATGAACAGAATTTTTTTGTGTTAAACTTTAAAAAATCTTAAAAAAAAAACGTATCCATAGAAAAAAAAATTAAAGCCATTTTCGTGATCTGGGGACTCAACTCTACCAGAATTTCGCATCAACAGGCTTGGAGCATTTTTTTTTTTTTGTTTTGTAAACTGGTGTAATATACCAATTCACACAAAATCTTACCGTTACCCATTTGTTCATAAAGAGGAAGTTCGAAAGCAAATTTCAAAAATGCTCGAACAAAATATCATAAAAAATAGCCATTCCCCTTGGAGTGCACCCGTCTGGGTCGTACCCAAGAAAAGTGACACCACAGTTGAAAAAAAGTGGCGCTTGGTAATCGATTTTCGGAAATTAAATGAGAAAACTGTCTCTGATAGATACCCTATCCCGAACATTGCGGATATACTTGACAGTTTAGGAAAGACCATGTATTTTACAACCATAGACTTAGCAAGTGGCTTTCACCAAATTCAAATGAACCCACGCGACGCAAGCCAGACGGCATTCACCGTCGAAAATGGGCATTATGAGTTCACGAGAATGCCCTTCGGTCTCAAGAACGCCCCTGCCACTTTGAAACGCGTTATGGACAACGTCTTAGGTGACTTAGTCGGTAACGTCTGTCTCGCCTATCTCGACGACATAATAATATTATAACCCTCACTCCAAAACATAAAGCGGATGTTAAATCCGTATTCACAAAACTCAAAACGCAAACCTAAAAATCCAACCGAGCAAATGCAACTTTTTTAAGGAAGGAAATCGACTTCTTGGGACATATCGTCACCCAAGAAGGAGTCAAACCAAACCACTTAAGATTCAAGCCATCAAGAACTTCCCTGCCCGAAGACAACTAGGAAATTAAGTCATTTTAGGACTACTAGGGTATTACAGGAAATTCATAAAGCACTTCGCGAAAATAACTAAACCCATAACAAGACAGTTAAAAGGAAAGAAATCTATAATAATAGACGACGAATTTAAACAAGCAGTCGAAACGTCAAAAGATCTTCTTTGTAACGATCCCATACTCACATACCCTGATTTCAACAAACCGTTTACGTTGACCACAGACGCAAGTAATTATGCGATAGGCTCTGTGTTGTCACAAGGCCCAGACACTAATGACAGACTCATATCCTTCGCTAGCAGGACACTATCTGACACGGAAGTCCGTTATTCTACTGTAGAGAAAGAAATGCTAGCTATCATTTGGTCTGTAGGTTATTTCAGACCATACATCTTTGGACGTAGATTCAAAATTGTCACAGACCATAAGCCATTAGTCTGGCTAGAAAATCTGAAGGGCCAGAACCCAAAACTACTCCGATGGAAAACCATCCTGGCCGCTTACGACTACGAAGTCGTATACAAAAAAGGGTCGCAAAACGTAGTCGCTGTCGCACTCAGCAGAATTGAACCGAACTTGAACATAAACGAAGACCCACAAATTATACCAGTCGCTTCACAACCACTTAATCATTTCAATAGCCAAATAATATTCCGCACCGGAACAACGCCATTAAGCCAAATAGAAGCACCATTTGTCCATAAAATAAGGCACATAATTACAGAACCCGTCCATACTTTCGACTCTGTTACAAACACCCTTCAAACAATCTTGAAACCGAATAAAACATACAGACGATATTTTCAATTTAATAGAAGAGTCCTATTATAATTATTTCTCCGAAAATGACCTCTACAAAATATGGCTAGCCGAAATCACTAATCCCCATGACCAGGAAAACAAAATTCGTGAATACCATATTAACACCAATCATAGGGGGATAGATGAAACATATAACCATTTGAAAAGGGACATTTATTTTCCGCATTTAAAAGACATTATCACAAAAATAATAAAAGATTGCGACACCTGCCTAACCCTCAAGTATGATAGACACCCCCATAGACCATTGAAGCAAGCCCCAACCGCACCAGAGGGACCATTGGCAGTCGTGCATATAGACATATATTCCATTAATAATTCTTGTAACCTCACCATTTTCGACAAATTCACCAAGCTAGCGCAAGCATACCCCCTTACAAATAGGAATTCAATAAAAGTTGCCGATGCCCTATTACAATTCATAAGTCACTATGGCGCACCAAAGAAAATAATTTTCGATCAGGGTGCGGAATTTTCGGGCAGTCTATTCAACGACCTCTTAAACGAATTCCAAATAACAGCTCATACAACTTCATTTCAACAATCAACGGGCAATGCTTTTGACGTTCCATCTTAACCGAACTATACAGGATAATCATGAAGAAAAGAAAGGAAGCACGCCTAGAATGCGGACATAGCCAAAAGACTCGCAGAAGCAGTAGCAACATATAACAATGCAATACACTCCAGCCCTTGCTATACCCCTTTTGAACTCTTTCACGGAAGAACTCACATATTCAACAAAACAATAAAATTCGACAACCAACACGACTACCTTAACAAATTAAACGAATTTAGACAAGTCATATACCCAAAAGTACAGGAACATTTAAACGCGACCACAGAAAGAAGATTGGCTAAATTAAACGAGGACAGAGAGACACCAGTCCAAGTCAAGCCAAATTTTTTTTTTTTTTAATTATTAAATCTTTTATTTTTGAATAATACATCGATGGTTGTTATAAAGAAGAGTTCATTTTGGACAAACTTTACAGACTATTTAGAAGTTTCAATTGGACACATGTTAAGTACAAATGCTAAATTAGACTTAGGTAGTAGTTTCGTTGGTGGTAGAAATTTTGCAAAGTCAATCCAGAATCTTCATTGGGCGGAATCACGAGTTACTTAAAATTTTAACAATTGCGTTAGACGTGTAAAACATTTTACGTTCAGAGAAAGAAAAGATGGGGTGGGGGATGTTGCGGGAAGAACAGGGCAAAATATATGTAGCCAGTTTCCTTTCTCGAGAAGATCTGCGTATGAATATAGATAATGAGACTCTAAATATATGTATGTATGTGTATATGTTATGTTATAAGCGAGTTATATTAATCGGTTTATGTTGGTCTGAGGATGTGTGTTGGTGAGTCATTAAATGCTTTGTAGCTGCCACTTCTCCTCCTCCTCCGGCACTCTACCAAAATCCGCCCGACAAATATCCGCCAGGTGGAACACGGCCGCGTGCCCCTCCGTTCGTGGCAGCCGACGGCTTGTTAGCCGACTCTGACTTGGGCTGGCTGGCCGCGGCCGATTTGGCCTCCTCCTTCTGCGTGGTGGACACCTCGTCGCGCAACTTCTCCACCACCTTGTTGGGATCAGTAGAGGCCATGCACGCGTTGAGGTTCGAGGAGTTCTGTTGATTGTACTTGGCGAGCGGCGCATTAACGGCCACCTCCGGCTCCGAGAAGATGTTTGTGTGACCGCTACCCGGGGGCTTCAGCACACGGCTGGAGGGACGAGCGCTGGAAGTCAGTCCAATTTTCAGCTCGGTGGACGTCATTTTGTCGTTGCTGGTGTTGGTTGTTGTTGCTTTGGCAAACCCTTGAACACGATGTGAAGTCGTACGTTAACGTATAAATTCACTGAAATTCTCGATAATGATACGGTATATAGAAAAAAAAACCGTAGAAACAAGATAACACCGAGATTTTCGTTACACAAAGTAGGTAAAGACAAAGACGTCACATTCCTAACAACTAGAGGTCAAAAGTTACACAAAAAAAAATTAGAAAAACAGTTAAGAAAAATACTAACACCGACACATAATTCTCAGCAACAAACTAGTTCCAGAATCTTTCCAAAAACCCCCAGCCTTTAAGATATCATTAGAAGTCCTACGAAACAAAATCAAACAAATAGAAGACAATATATAGAAACACAAGATGGACAACACTATTAAACAAAGACACTAAAGACACAAAGACACAAAAACACTATCCCTAAATTGTTATTTAATAAGGAACAAATACAACATATAGAGATAATATGTAAACAAAATGTAACGTTAGCATAAGATTAACACATTTACAAATCACCCTCTTCATAATATCGTCGGAGTTCATGGCAACAACATCCACCAATACCAGCACAAATGCCTAAGAATCCAGTAAAACTTCTTCAGCGTAAAACCACAACACGTCGCCTAGCCACCCTTCTGCGATCCGGCCTCTTAATGGCCTTCTCTTCGGACTGGGGGGGGAGGAGTTAACATGCCCCATCCCCCCGCATGAACGTACCTCCAGCCGAACACACACACATCCTTGTAATTTGACAGACACACACACATTCGTAATAAATGTCAACATCATTCTTATTTGGAACTCCAAACAATACAGTCTATTTATTTGCAAGCTTCTTTCCAGCATATTCTAAATTCACTCGCAGGATGTCTCCTCTGCTCCCTCGGACCCAAGACTGATACCTCCTCTGACCCTCGGACCCAAGACTGTAACTCGTGCGCCCAATACTTACATAACTCTATTCGCGATCATCGACCCCCGCTAATTTCGTACAGTGGATATCAAACTATCACAGAGAAGCGTCTTTTACTTGCGAAATCCCTTTTGGCTTTTATATAACTTGCAAACACTTCATATTTAAAATGTCGCTGGATTCAACAATTACACCAGTTTACAAAATAAAAAAAAATAAATGCTCTAAGCCTGTTGATGCGAAATTCTGGTAGAGTTGAGTCCCCAGATCACGAAAATGGCTTTAATTTTTTTTTCTATGGATACGTTTTTTTTTAAAGATTTTTTAAAGTTTTACACAAAAAAATTCTGCTCATTTTACGTTTCTCATTTTATAGCTCGAGTTGTAGGCAACCAATTTAGCCGTCGGATGTTTTATTTTACAGGTAATGAACTAACCTTTCGATTTTTTTACACTTTATGTATATTGGATAAGTACTTTGTGTGCTGGAGGTCGATAAACTTGAAAAAAGTGGAAATGTTAATCTGTTAACTCAAATGTTAACATGCTGCTAGCATCCTAAAACTCGAAAAAATCCGTTGAAAAATCAAGACGTGTTTTTCTAAAGTTGATCGCCCAAAGTATCAAACAGGCCTACAACTTCAGAAATCCGTTGCAAAATGGATTTATCGTGGATTTTCAAAGTTAAGTAAAATGAGAAATTTTTTTAAATTTTTGGCCAGATGTCTACTAGATTAACGGTACAGTGTTGGCCCCGCCTTTAGATGGTCTGTTAACTTTGCTAGATGTGATGAACAGACGGATTTAGCTATGAAAAAAAGCTAAATTTTGTTAAATAAACAAAAATTTACAAAATTAAGTTGAAGTAAGATAAAAATTAAATAATCGCCTTTATATACATACATAGACAATGTATTAATTTGATTGATACCATTAAGGGGTTAATCGTCCTCGCGGCCCCAAAACGTGGCATAAAAACAAACCATTATTTCTGCAGAAAAAATATAGCAGCAGTATTCTGTACAAGAGCGCCCCCTTCAAATAAAATTAAAAACAAACAAATATTTCTGTGTTACTTTATATTATTATAAATATTACAATTTCGCAAAATAAATAGCTAAGACTTAAGGAATCCCGGCGTCCTTGAAATGAAAAAAACGATTTCCAATTTAACGAATAGGGTAAGATCTTGACCACATCTCAACTAAATTTTGTAAATGTTTATTTATTTAACAAAACTTAGCTTTTTTCATAGCTAAATCCGACTGTTCATCACATCTAGCAAAGTTAACAAACCATCTAAAGGCGGGGTCCAACACTGTACCGTTAATCTAGTAGACATCTGGCCAAAAATTTAAAAAATTTCTCATTTTACTCTAACTTGAAAATCCACGATAAATCCATTTTGCAACGGATTTCTGAAGTTGTAGGCCTGTTTGATACTTTGGCGATCAACTTTAGAAAAAACGTCTTGATTTTCAACGGATTTTTTCGAGTTTTAGGATGCTAGCAGCATGTTAACATTTGAGTTAACAGATTAACATTTCCACTTTTTCAAGTTTATCGACCTCCAGCACAAAGTACTTATCCAATATACATAAAGTGTAAAAATCGAAAGGTTAGTTCATTACCTGTAAAATAAAACATTCGACGGCTAAATTGGTTGTACAACTCGAGCTATAAAATGAGAAACGTGAAATGAGCAGAATTTTTTTGTGTAAAACTTTAAAAAATCTTTAAAAAAAAACGTATCCATAGAAAAAAAAATTAAAGCCATTTTCGTGATCTGGGGACTCAACTCTACCAGAATTTCGCATCAACAGGCTTGGAGCATTTTGAGTGTAAACTAGTGTTATAAGGCCTAATACGGGGGCAATATTTTATAAGCAGAAGGCAGCGTCATTACCTAATCGTGCAAAGAGCACTCGCACGCTGCTCACCAGAAATAAAATTTGTGATATGTCTGATGATAAGTTAAAGGTGTGTCTAGAAATGGTTGCGGAATTGAAAGCTTAATTTATCTCGGCGCATGATAAGTTGGAGGAGCTGGACTACGACGAGATTGGCAGCAAAACACGGGACGAATTCGATGAGTTGGAAGTTGACCTGCGATGCGACCTGAGCGTGGAACTTGGAAAGCGACAACAACAGACATCAAATGTGGCGTGTTCGACTATGCAGAACGAATCCACGCTGGAAACCGCCACCACTAGTTTGTTTAAGGGTGTCTTCTCATCTAGCAACTTTTTTTTCGACTTTTTTTTGTTGCATTTATTTATACCTGGGGTAGTTGTGAATATGCCCTTCAAAGGATTTTTAGAAATTCGAAATACTTAAGAAGATACAGCCTTTTTTGTGAAGAGGATACTGAATATACCAGTACATCGGCCAAATTACTTCAAACTTTAAACGCGTTTATCTCGAAACCACGTTTTCCGAACTGGCGGCCATGATATCTCCATTTCAACTGAACCGATTTTCATGAAACAAAGTGGACGACGCAGAATTGTCATCATTCTCGGGTGACACTCACCCATAATTTTAAAAAATATGTTTACTATTTGTTTTACAATAAACTACAAAAAAAAGCCCGAAACTAACATTTTTTTTTTTGAATGGCCGCCATTTTGTCAAAAAAAATCACAACATTTTGGCAGAGTGTCACCCGAGAATAACATTTATACTAATTATAACCCCATTTTTGTTTTTCATATCAGACGCTCCGGAGACCCGGAATCGTGGCCGCCGTGACGACACCTTTTTTTTCCACCACCAACTTTGAAGTCTCATAATTTTTTGAACAGCCCTCGTATCGAGGCAAAACAAATTTTTTTATTTACTGTAAACATTTTGTAATACAATAAATAAAAAAAATTTCAATTATTCCTTGCGTTTTCAAATAAGAATTTTTTTAAAAAGGGTCAAAAAAACGGGTTTTAGATGAGAAGACCCCCTTAAGAAATCGTTTTTACCGGAGTTAAGACTGCCCGAATTCAGTGTTGGCTATACGGAATTCGCCAGTTTTATCGATGTTCTCAACGATAATCGATGAGGAAACAGACCTCCCCACCGTTGTAAAGTTGCAGCATCTAAAATCTTCAGAGAAGGAAGCAGCGTTGGACACAATACGATCGCTTGAGATTACTGATTAGAATTATTCTATTGCTTGAGAGTTGTTAAACAGGCGGTATAATAACAAGCGTCTTATATTTCAGGCATATATCACCGAGATTTTGGGCGTCAAGAAGGGTTGTCTGACAAAATCAACGCTAATCTGCGGGCTCTTCATACAATGGGAATCCCAGCGCAAATTGGTGATTGCATGATCATGCAGAAGGTGGATGCAGGTTCCTAGTCTCAATGGGAAGAAGAAAGATGTGCAAGTAAAATCCATATATCTAAATAAATAAATTTTATGAATTTTTGGACAAGCCATGTCTCAAGTTGAAGAATATGGAACACGCCACTGCTGCATACGCAGTCGGCTCACTATGGCACTATTTTTTTTTTCGCGTTTGATGTTTTGAATACGCAAATTTTATAGGTAATTATTCAAAGATTACAAATACAAAATGTTAATAGCCTACGATTTTTGTTTTAAAAGATATACCGTATCAAAGTTGACCAATTTTTCATTTTTAACTAAACACAACATTTTTAGGAGATTTGAGCAAATTTCAGGTCAAATTTCAAGAAAACTAGGTAACGAACGCTCGTTTTTTTTCATTTATTAATGTACTTATTAGGTATAAATTAAAGAAAACATTTTACTGTTTGTTTCTTGTTTCTTCAAGTAATTAATTTATTACTAACTGTCCATAATTTCACTATTTCTCAACTTTGATGGAAAATAACTAAAAAATACATTTTTATTCATTTGCCATATTTTTAAAAAAAAAATCTTAAAATATATTTCTTAATCGAGTTCAATAAAGTCTTGCTGCTTCTGTCTGCCGCACCCATACACCTCTAGGCAAAAAACGAAAAGAAGTCAAGGTTCCAGAAATTGTATTTCGTGCAGCCCTGGTGTAAAACCCTGGATAAACGTACGCCTGCTGGAACAAAACAATAAATTACAAGATTAAATTTTTTTTTATCTGCCAAACTTTTTGAATCAAATTTTTTCTTTGTAAAATAAACGTGATTTTTCTATGATATTTACAACTTTTGACTTTGATAAATCATAAGAAATCTTAAGAAAATCGTAGCACCTTTTTAAAAGACGTTTTTAATAGGTTAAAAAATAATCTATCAATTGCCATTTAAATTACTTAATTATCTTAGTTGGTGCTTAGTTGCAACGCAAAAACTCAAATGGCCCCACTGTGCGGCGGTCAGGTGGGCAAAAATCGTGGTGTTAACATGCACCGAAATACTCTTATCGCCAGTAACAATTTACACAGCTGCGTGGATTACCGTAGAGAAAATCATACCATTTATGTCTGCCCTCAATTTGCCAATCAATCGCCTCCACTTCGGCTTCGAGAAGCCAAGAGATTAGGCCTTTGCATAAATTGCCTTAAAAGGGTGAGAAATTGTGAATCGTTGTCTTGCCGATGCTTTTGTGCGAGGCACCATACTCTTCTTCATATAAATTCTCAAAATGTTGGAGCACTGGCCCCTTCGTCATTTGCAGTAGGGTATGTGATAGCACAGCTATCAATGTCACAGCCATCGCCGATGATTAACAACTTGTCAAACTCTATCTCTCTTTTGGCCCAAAATTTAAATCCAGGTGTTGTGCTTCTCGCAACTGCAGTCGTCAAAATTAAAAGCCGAAATGGCTCATGAATACCGTGCCGAACATTAATGGATTCCAGCTCTCAAATTCATATCATAACTTCTTTTCTTGCTCATCAATTACAATTGCGCCGAATAAAAGCTACTTCCTCTGTATATGGTTTGGGTGACGTGCAATTTGCATCTGAGGGCTATTCTGTATGTCTGATTGAAATCAATCAATTCCAATTTTTCCACTACCATCACGGCGTTGATTGCTCCAAACATCACGGGAAAGCAGCCGAGTCAGTCATTAAGTCCTGCAGGTTGGAAAATTCCGTCAAATATTCGATTAGCCGACCCAGAGCTTCACACACCGCAAAAAGTGTCGATCTAATAATAGGAGCCAGCCTTTTTTTCGAGCTTTTTTGTGTTGGCCAGATAAAGCTGGAGGATGGGCTTCCGCTGCTGCAAAAAACTCGCCTTGTCTGGAGGTGGTTCAGCGTAAACACAGGCAGTTACTCTAGGTTCCATTTCATCAGGGAAAACATCCGATGAAATTGATCTGCGCATTGACGAAATAGTTCGCAAATTTTGGGAAATCGAAGGCTTGGGAGATTCCGACTATCGAATCAGTAAGACGAAATTGATTGTGTTGATCACTTTAAAGAAAATTATACACGGTTGGCTACTGGCGAATATTCAGTTCGACTTCCAGCTAGGCATAGCTTGGACATGCTAGGCGACTTTTATTCGCAGGCAAGGCGAGGGTTCTAAAATTTAGAACACAAGCTGGAAAGGCATCCACAGCTCAATTGGCAATATTCTGAGTTTCTTCAAGAGTATCTGGCACTTAAGCATATGTCGCCCGTTGATGAAAGCGCTAAAAAATCATGCAGATATTTTTTGCCCCATCACTGCGTGTTGAAAGCCGAAAGTACCTACACTTAATTAAGGGTTGTATTCGATGGATCTGCGAGCTCATCATCAGGATATTCTTTGAACGACTTACTTCTTTCCGGTCCGACCATACAACCAAAACTTTTCAATACGATTATTCATTTTAGGACGTTCCCTATAGCGTTGACTGGCGATATTTTTAAAATGTATCGCTGTGTGACGATGGCTGAATCCGAAAGTTATTTTCAATGCGTCTCGTGGCGAAATTCTCCAGATGAGGACACACAGATTTACAAGCTCGATACAGTCATATATGGTACCAAGCCAGCCGCCTCCTTAGCGATTCGAACAATGCATCAATTAGCAACTGACGAAAGGGATACAATTCCGCTGTGATTAAGAATAGTGCTCAGAGACTTTTACGTGGATGACCTAATTACTGGTGGAAACTCAACTCAAGAAGTTGAAGAGATTATGAACCAAGTTACAAAGTTGTTAGAGCGAGGACACTTTTAAATGGTGTTCTAATGATGCCGGAGTCTTGAGTCAAATACTTGATTCAGAAAGGGATACCTTTTTAAAATTTGATGATGGGAGCGACATAACTAAAACTTTGGAACTGGCTTGGGATCCAAGCTCGGATAATCTGTTATTTTCCTTTCGCCCCATGCAGACTATGCTTAAACCTAGTAAAGGAGCCGTTCTCTCGGCCATTTCTCATTTTTACGACCCACGCTATCATTCGAGGCTCAAACTTAATTATTTTACCACGCCAGCATTCAGTGACACGAGGTATCATTATGCATTTTCATCTCCGCAATCTACATTCAGGACCCCGTGCGCTATTGTCACAAATTCGGCTGGAATATTGGCCAATTGGTGGACGAAAGACAGTAACAAGTGTGATCAGCAAATGCACTGTTTACTTTCGGGTAGCTAGCGGAGCACATTATGGCGGATCTTCCCAAGGATCTAGTGACAGGATCAAGCACATTTAATGTTACAGGATTGAATTTCTGCGGACCTTTTTCTTAAAAAGCGGCAAACGTAGCAAGGCTCCTATTAAATGCTACATATGCGTCTTTATTTGCCTTGCTACAAAGGCAGTGCACCTTGAGCTGGTGTCAGACCTAACAACGTCATCATTTCTCAGCGCCCTCAAGAGATTCACCTTAACTAGAGGAAAGCCGTCTCGCATATGGTCAGACAACGCCACCAATTTCGTGGCCACAAGAAAACGAATTGGCTGAGCTGAAAAAATTTGTCTGGAGTAGTTGTCATCAGGGGGCGGTACGAGATTTTGCATAATCGACGACATAGAAAGGAAATTCATTCCGCCACGCTCTCCGCACTTTGGAGGACTCTGGGAAGCAGCGATCAAGACTGCGAAATTCCAGTTTTAAGAGCATACCCCCACCGCCTAGTGAGTTGCGCATAGGTGTACCATTGCACCTGCGGCGCTCTTACACGCTCTCTTTTTCGGCTATTCTTTGCCTTCCTCATCTCGTTACATCTGTCGCGTTATCTATTCAGCGAAACTACTTTTGTAAACACAGGAACATGAAAACATATATATATTGAAGCTTAGCTTGCCGGGTAGTCAGTCAGCTCCGAACTTAGCTAATAAAACACGTCATAATATTGGATAAATCGTGTGTTTTAAATTAATGTGCAATTAAAGGGTGGCATTTTAGTTGTCTTCCCCACAAACATTTTGGTGACCCCGACGTGATCTCGTAAAGACAACAATTGTTTAATATCGTTTAAACAATAAGCTATTTTCGTTGTCGTTTGCGGGCATTCGGTCACAGTAGCCTATATATACGGTATCGACTGTACATACAGCCGTTACAGAAAAAACACAACAACAATAAACAGAACACACAAAAAATCAGCATCCTTTGACCTGTTACTCTGACCTGCACAAGTGAAAGGTAATAAAAAAGAGTCCTTTCAGAGGTAACTGAAACCAGTTTCCCAAGGGTACCGAAAATATTACTCATAGAAAAATAATAGGTAGAAAATATATATTTATTTTAGAGATTACTAACAATATATATATACTAATTTACTAATATTCTAACTTACTTATATATACTAATATACTAATACAATTAATTAATGCATTAATATATATTGAAATTATTATTTAAAAATCCATATAAATAAATAAGTCCATTAAAATATAATATTGGGATAGGCATATACATAGTGAACTATTGATTAAAATTTTAAATCTAGCCAGCAGCAGTATTTGGCCAGCAGCACTATCAAATTCAATTATATTAAAACGTTCATAGCATGCTAACATGCCAGTTCAACAGTAATGTAAACACGCCGCTAGATCGGTAAGCATAAAACCCAGGTGAAAATAATATTCTAGACACATACAGGTTGATCAAGCAGTTAAGGACACATACCGGTTGATCAAGCAGTTAAGGACGAATTAGGCACACACCAAATAATATTCTACACACATACCGGTTGATCAAGCGGCTCTAAAACCATTTACGGGGACGGCGGAAAAAACCGCCGCTCCCGTATATCCCTACTACTATGTGGCGCCATCTATCGGACATTTTTGGAACTAAAAGTGGTGTGTGCCTAATTCGTCCTTAACTGCTTGATCAACCGGTATGTGTCCTTAACTGCTTGATCAACCTGTATGTGTCTAGAATATTATTTTCACCTGGGTTTTATGCTTACCGATCTAGCGGCGTGTTTACATTACTGTTGAACTGGCATGTTAGCATGCTATGAACGTTTTAATATAATTGAATTTGATAGTGCTGCTGGCCAAATACTGCTGCTGGCTAGATTTAAAATTTTAATCAATAGTTCACTATGTATATGCCTATCCCAATATTATATTTTAATGGACTTATTTATTTATATGGATTTTTAAATAATAATTTCAATATATATTAATGCATTAATTAATTGTATTAGTATATTAGTATATATAAGTAAGTTAGAATATTAGTAAATTAGTATATATATATTGTTAGTAATCTCTAAAATAAATATATATTTTCTACCTATTATTTTTCTATGAGTAATATTTTCGGTACCCTTGGGAAACTGGTTTCAGTTACCTCTGAAAGGACTCTTTTTTATTACCTTTCACTTGTGCAGGTCAGAGTAACAGGTCAAAGGATGCTGATTTTTTGTGTGTTCTGTTTATTGTTGTTGTGTTTTTTCTGTAACGGCTGTATGTACAGTCGATGCCGTATATATAGGCTACTGGTCACAAACACACGCAAATACATACATAAAGTGCACGCATTTCGCGCTGTAAAAAAACAAAGCTGTGCTGTACTACAAAATATTAACAAAAAGTGGATCGCAATTAATTATCATTAAAGGCGCATATTACATACATCTATGTACATATAGCCGCCCAAGCACATATGTACATACATACATCTACACATTCGTCAAGTGCCAAGTGAATCCGCTGTTGCTAGGCAGACAAAATCGGTATCAACAACAACAACAAAACCAAAGTTCCGTTACATTTTCGGTGACGATTGGCACATCGCACTTTCGCGACAAAAACCAACAGTGTCAGTGTCGCGTCCGTTGAACTTTCTCAACCATTTTCTTTTTATTTCTTTTGTGATTAAAAATGTTTGACACAGAAAACCTCAAAATGATGCTCCAAGTGACATCGAATTTTTCCGAGCCAAGGTGCAATCAATTTTTCGGCAGACCCGCGCAATGAAAACTATTTAACCGCGGAATCTTTTTATCAATTCGATGAAGCTGACATTCTAGCGCGATTGGAATGGATAAATTCTGTGAACTTGGCTTTTGATTTCGCGCAAACATTGCTGAAAATGTTCTGGATGTTAAGGAAAACTCAATCGTGGCTTAGCAGCACAACGCAGGCTGCAATTGCCAGCTTCCACTGCTGCAAATTCTACATCTTTCGACATAATTAACAATACGGATCTTTCTTTCCGGTCTAGAAAACCACGATTGCCCAATCTGGAGATGGCTCAGTTTCATGGATCATATTCTGAGTGGCCGGATTTTCTCGCAACATTCACCACGGTCATTGACAGTGACGACGATCTAAGTGATATTGAAAAACTACAATGTTTACGGTCCAGTTTAGGCGGCGTGGCTTTGGAAACTATACGCTCACTTGAACCCTCGAATGCCAATTATAAAAAGGCTTTGGATAAATCGATTAGATAATAAAGTATTACATTTTCAGGCACACGTTCAGGCAATATTTGGTTTAAAAGGTGTCGAGAAGGGATCGGCCAAGGGTCTTCGAGAGCTCAGCGATTGGATGAATTCACATCTTCGAGCCATCCGTACCCTTGGCACTACGCAGCAAAATTTGGATGGATTTCTGATACATATCACAAGCTGGATCAGAGGACGTTGGAAAAGTGGAAAGAAGAGTTGTCTACCTCTGAGCTTTCTACCTAAACCACTATGGAGTCTTTCTTGGAGAAGAGGTGCAGGATGATGGAGAACATGGATCAAGCATTGATAATGCAAACGCCAGGCCAGCAGGTGGGAAGAAACGTGCATAGATCTAACCCAAGTGCACTTATTGCTTATGCTACTAACTCGAATCATCCAGTATGCCTATTTTGCGATGCCAGAGATCATTATTTGCCGAAATGCTCCCGTTTTCTAAACTTGAGTCCGAACCTTCGATACAAAGAAGCAAAGAAATTGCACCTTTGCCAAACTGTTTGCGCAAAGGGCATAGTTTGCAGCAATGTAAGTCAGCTCATTGCAGATATTGTCGCATGAAGCACCACTCATTATTGCACATGTCCCCAGACCCATCTGTACCATCTACCTCATTTTCACCTCCATTATCCGACACGCTCATAACTTCGCAGCCATTACCATCGACTTCATCAACACTAGTAACATGCTCATCTTCATAATCGCATCCTAATCACCATTTAGCACACCCTCCACCTAAAACCTCAAATATCATGCCGACAGACTACGTGTTGCTTCCAACTGCTATTATCTACGTAAAGAATAGAGTTGGTTCATTTGTGCCATGCCGAGCAATTCTAGCTTCGTCACCTCGCTAGCCAACTAAATTTGAAACTCATACAATCAATCAATCGCATACAATCATTTCTGGGATTGGGAAGTCGTCTATGAATTCGAATAAGGAAGTCGATATTCTTGCGCAATCACGGGATGCAAGTTATCGTGCGTCTTTCGCTGCTGTTGTGACTCAAAGTATCACTGATTATCAGCCGCATTTCAATATAAATGAAACAGGATGGAGGATGCCACAAAACATTCCGCCCGCTGATCCTTATTTCAACCAATCACAACGAATCGACCTTTTAATTGGCGCTGGTCTGTTTTTCGATATTATTGCTGTGGGACAAATTCATTTGGATAGGACTTTGCCAACACTTCAGAACACCTAATTTGGTTGGATCGTTTTTGGGGGGATATCGAATATGTCAAATCATAAATCTGTCCTAGCCGCCATTGTTAAGGATCCAGTTCGGTGGAACCCACGATGGCGCCTGAAGACTTGCGATGCGAACAGTTCTTCAAGGAAAATTGCACGAGACTTGGGAATGGCCAGTACTCTGTTCGTCTTTTGTCGGCTTCAAGCATTAAATAGCTGGGTGATTCTTTTTGTCTAGCTCGTTGTCGTTTCAAGAGTTTGGAAGCTAAACTAGACAGAAACCCCGCTCTGAAAGCTCAGTATTCGGCATTCCTACAAGAGTACAACGACTATGGGCACATGTCCCTTTTATCAAAGGATCCAACTGTACCACAATTTTTTTTTGCCTCACCATTGCGTACATAAACTTAAAAGCACAAGCACAAAACTTCGTGTCGTATTTAATGGGTCTGGTAAATCGACCGCTAAACGACTTACTCCTAGCAGGGCCCACCATTCAGCAGAAAATCTTTAATATACTGCTTCGCTTTAGATTTTTTAAAGTAGCTCTGTGTGGAGACATCTGCAAGATGTACCGCTGCGTACGCGTTTCGTATCCAGATGACTTTTTGCAGTGTATCGTTTGGCGAGAAAACTCCACAGATGATTTGAGTGTTTATAAACTGAACACGGTGACTTATGGAACCAAGCTGCATTCTTGGCTATAAGAGCCATGCATCAACTTTCTTATGATGAAGAGGAATCACTTCCAATTGGCGCAAAAAATGTTCGTAGGGATTTCTATGTGGATGATTTAATCTCGGGTGGCGATTCAGTCGAGAAATTTGGAGGTGAGAGAAATTTGTCATCAGGTAGAGGAACTTCTAGCGCGAGGCCACTTTCCAATCCGCAAATGGTGTTCGAATGAGTCAAGTGCCCTCGAAGGAGAGTTTGATTGGACAAAGAGCAGTTTATTAAATTTCACGATGGATCAGCTATCGCCAAGGCATTGGGACTAGTATGGGACCCAATTTCTAATCATCTTCTATTTAACTTTTCCCAAATTTCATCAAGTGATCAAGTCACAAAACGGACTGTTTGTCAACAATAGCCAAATTCTGTGATCCACTAGGTTTAATTGCACCAATTGTCACGAAGTCTAAAATCTTTTTGCAATCCCTATGGAATTCTAACGTGGATTGGGGTGACACATTGCCAGAGCCATTTCTTTCGTCATGGGGGGAGTTGACCTCTCAGTTGTCGATCGTCCAGAACTTGAAATTTCTACGATTCGTAATGGAGCTGCAGGCTTTGGTCGAGTTGCATGGATTTTGCGATGCTAGCATAGCGGCGTATGGAGCGTGTTTGTATTTGCGATCGGAGGCCCTAACAATTCCAAGACTGCAACTTTCAGCAGCGCTTTTATTGGCTGAGCTTATTGTCAGCGTCAACGAGACCATTGATTTCGATTGCACCTTTCATTGCTGGTCGGACTAGTCTATTGTGTTGTCTTGGATTCGGCAACCCCCGAGGGAGTTTAACGTATTTGTATCCAACAGAATCGCGAAAATTCAGGAGATGACGAAAGACATGACTTGGCATCATGTTCCGACAAACGTAAATCCTGCGGATGTCGTGTCGAGAGGCTGTACTCCGAGAGAATTGCTGGAGCATTCCCTTTGGGCTAATGGACCTCCAATCCTGATGCAAAGTCCTTTGTATTGGCCCTCTCTTGGGAACCTTACTTCTTCTAAGAGGCATCCAGCAGGTTCACTTGGCCGAGGAGTATAGAATTCTTAGCCAGGGCAAGCCGTTTCCACAGAAAAGCAAGCTGATTTCTCTAAGGCCAATACTCGGCTCCGATGGATTACTTCGCGTTGGTGGAAGGCTTCAGAACGCAAGCTTGAACTACGACGCTAAGCATCCGATATTTTTACCCAAAGACCATCCCGTCAGCAGGCCGATTATAGTCTATTTTCATGAAAAATATTTCCACGCAGGATCACAGGCGTTGCTCGCTACGTTAAGGCAAAGGTATTGGCCAATTGGAGGCTGAAAGTTCGTGGCAAGCGTTATCAACAAATGCGTCAGATGTTTTCGGATGAATCCTGTTGCTTGGGAGCACGTCATGGGTAGCTTGCCAGCAGATTGAGTTCAGCATAACCCAGCATTTCATACCACAGGAAAGGACTATTGTGGGCCATTCTATCACAAGGCAGAGGCCCGGAACAAAGCACCCCACAAGTGCTACATCGCCGTCTTTGTCTGCTTTTCAACAAAGGCTGCTCATTTGGAAGTCGTTCAGGACCTCACAACGGATTCTTTCATCGCAGCTCTGAGAAGATTCATAAGCCTAAGGGGCAATCCGCGTACTATTTGGAGTGACAATGCGACGAACTTTGTCGGCGCTTAGAGCGAGTTAGCTGAACTGAAGGAGTTATTTTTGAGCGAACCACACACGGCGTTGATAATCTCTTCCTGCTTGGCTGACGGGATTGATTGGAAGTTCATACCTCCGCGGGTTCCTCACTTCGGTGGTCTGTGGGAGGCGGCTGTTAAGTCGGCCAAATATCACTTTTACAAAGTCGTCGGTGCATCCATTTTAGCCCTTGATGAATTGAGAACTCTTGCATATAAGATTTCTGCCATCCTTAACTCACGTCCGCTCTGTCCAATTTCAGAATTTGCTGAAAATCTGGAGGTGCTGACGCCGGTGCATTTCTTAAATGGTTCCAGCTACGGAAGGTTTCCTGAGCCTGACGTTACACATCTCCGCGAAGGCCGCCTCAGCAGATGGCAAATAGTGACCCAGATGCAGCAGCACTACTGGAAAAGGTGGAGCAGCGTGTATTTGTCTCTGCTGCAAGAAAGGAGCAAGTGGCGCTCCGAAACACCCAACATCCAAGTCGGCAGCATCGTGTTGCTGAAGGAGGACAACATCCCACCCATGAAATGGCAGCTTGGGTGCATCCAAGGAGTCATACCCGGGGAGGACGGCACCATCAGAGTAGCTATGGTCAGGACAGCTACGGGTCTAAGGAAGAGAGCCGTTGCCAAATTAGCCGTTCTGCCCATCGACTCCCATTTGGTCGAAACCGTATCACTTCCAACGGGGGGAGTATGTTTAGAGCATACCCCCAGCGCCTAGTGAGGTGCGCATAGGTGTACCATTGCACCTGCGCTCTTACACGCTTTCTTTTTCGGCTATTCATCTCGCTACATCTGTCGCGTTATCTATTCGGCGAAACTACATTTGTAATCACATGAACATGAAAACATATATATATTGAAGCTTAGCTTGCCGGGTAGTCAGTCAGCTCCGAACTTAGCTAATAAAACACGTCATAATATTGGATAAATCGTGCGTTTTAAATTTATGTGCAATTAAAGGGTGGCATTTTAGTTGTCTTCCCCACAAACATCCACCTTTATCGAGCTGCTGGGTCCTCACTTTTGCCTTTTGACGATCTTCGTACCTTAATCTGTCATATCGCAGCAACAATTATTTCACGCCCATTAGTCTCACTTTTTAGAAAGCATTGAAGACCTAGAAGTTTTAACTCCGGCACAATTTCAATTGTCTGGATCGCTGGCAGAGGAATGTCTTACTCCTGAACCTAGCATTAAGAATTTACCCCCTTTGAAGTGGCCATTGGATCGAGTGTTGGAGTTGGTGTGTGGAGCTGATGGCGTTGCGCGCGTAGCAGTGTTAAAAACGGTTAATGGAACAACGAAGAGAGCTGTTTGAAGGCTGCGTATCGTGCTCCCCCAAGATGCAGTCGCCGGCCAGATAAGAAAGTTCACTGCTTTCACAAGGCGGATTTTCGATGGCTGAATAATTTTATATCTGAATTTGATTGGTCCGATCTCTACATGTGCACTGACATGGTGAGTGCCATGGATATTTTTTACAATGCCATGAACTCCTTTTTTACCGAATGGTTTCAATTATACTATCCGTCAATCTCAAATAAACCTCCCTGGTTCAGTAAAGAGTTGACTCGCCTTAGAAATGTCAAGACCAATCTCTATTCTAAATTTAAACGTAACTGTTCTCAAGCTGTTCATTCTCGCTATTTAGCGACTCGGTCAAAGTTTACCGTGCTTAATGCGCAGTGTTATAAAAACTATTTGACTTGTTGTAGGGTTCAGTTTGCGCAGGACCCAAAACAGTTTTATACTTTTGTCAACACTAAACGTAAGCCTATTACACATCCTTCCTCGCTTTTTATTTGAGCATACGACAGCAAACAATGATCAGCAATCGCCGATCTTTTTGCTCAGTTTTTTCAAACTACTTATTCTCCGTCATCCGATTGAAACCAAACCTATTCTTATAGCATGCCCAAATCAAACCTAATCTTCAGTCCTAGCTTAAACGAAAGCTCACTTCTTTTGGATCTGCAACGTGTCAAGCCGGTTTATTCGCCAGGTCCCGACGGAATACCAGGCTGTGTGCTTAGGTATTGTGCCGAGTCCCTGTGCAGCCCCCTTCTAAAATTGTTTACCTTATCCTTAGAGACTTCCCAATTTCCCTTATTTGGAAGGAATCATTCGTGATTCCTCTCCACAAAAGGTAGTAAGTGGATGCTAACAACTATAGAAGAATCTCTAAGTTGTCAGCCATCCCAAAACTTTTCGAAAACGTAATTACTCCCCATTTGCAGCACCTGTGTAGATCAGTAATTTCTCCATGCCAACATGGATTTATTAAACGAAGATCAACGACTATTAACCTTCTGGAGCTCACTTCTTTCATTATAAGGGGCTTTTCACATAATTTGCAGACAGATGTGATATATACTGATTTCAGTAAAGCATTTGACTATGTTAATCATTCCCTTCTTGTTAGGAAACTCGACTTAATGGGTTTTCCTGTCGATCTTCTTAGGTGAATCTCAAGTTATCTGAATGGCAGGACGCAAAAGGTCCTCTTTAAAAACCACTTGTCAAATGTTCTCCGGGTGACTTCTGGTGTTCCGCAAGGGAGCCACCTGGGTCCCTTACTTTTTACATTATTTATTAAAGACCTGCTCAAAGTCTTGACTAACTCCAGAGTACTCATGTACGCTGACGACGTTAAACTTTGTGTGCAATACAAGGACAGCGCTTGCCAGTCGGATTTACAAACAAATCTTAATTACTTTTAAACATGGTGCAATGCAAACTTTTTAAACCTAAATGGCTTCAAATGGAAGCTGATGACATTCTCACGTGTCTCTCCTATGCTTGCGACTTATACGTTGAACTGCTGCTCCTTGGAAAGGATCACTCTAGTTGGCGATTTGGGTATCCTAAACTGGAGTTTATTGATCATATTTCGTGCATTGTGAATAAAGCCAGGGATGTGCTTGGATTTATTAAATGGTGGTCGAAGGAATTCGATAACCCCTACGTCACAAAGAATTTATACACTTTGTTAGTTCGTCCTATTTTAGAATATGGATCTTGCGTTTGGAGTCCCCAGTGGGGCGTCCACAGCAAACGCATTGAGTCAGTTCAAAAGAACTTTTTACTTTTCGCTCTTCGTGGCTAAAACTGGGATGCAAACCTTAGGTTGCCCTCTTATTCTAGTAGACTTCTCCTGATTAACCTTCCTTCCTTAGCAAACCGTAGAACGATGTTAGGCATTGTCTTTATGTATAATCTGATCCGTGGTGACGTGGAAAGCAGCGATCTATTGGGTCAGTTGAATTTCCACGTACCATGTAGAACCACAAGATCCTACCTGCCTTTGGTTTTGCACCACTGCAGAACATCGGATGAAATGCATGAACCCTTTAGAGTAGTATGTGCAAATGTACAAATGATTTGTATAAAATTACCTCATCTGTAGATAGCCTTTCTAAACTAAAAACATTAATCTGTAACAAATTTCACAAGCTTTTGTTTTTTCGTCTTGTCTTCTGGTTAGCTCTCGATCAAGTGCCTTTTTTTCTTTATTACCTCTTTCCACTATCGATGTATCGACTACACTCTCGATATATAGAATAAACTATCGATCATTCTTAATACTATAAAATTATTCTTATTTTAGTATTTTTAAATTTACATTAGTTTACAAATCTTAACCCACCTAGTACACATGCAAGATAGCAATCGAGCTGCCTGATAGTAGTTGTTAATGTGTAGGCTTAGATGCCTGGCATACAGTACATTAACTGTCTGCCTTGTGTCGCCGCAATTAGAACATGAACCGGTTGGACTAAGGATGGTGCATATGAGGGTCTGAAGACTCAGCGACAGCCTCTGTTGAATGCAGGGAAATGAGTAAAGCTTGCGTTGTGGTCAAATCAATTACTGATTTTATTGAGGAAACTTAACGGCATTTATAGCTAAACAAAGTATAAAGAATATGCTTATGTCAACGAAATTGTGTGTAGAAGAAATGTGGGTTACTGTGTAGTATGATCTATGCAGAAATGGGAAGCGGTGCCCAATTCGACTTCTTCATGTCAGCATAATATGCATTTGCGCTCGACCTGATAATCGTTACTTTTGTTATTGCATATACATATTGCTGAGAATGAACATTCTCCCGGCCGTTGAACAGGTGTTCAACCATCGCTAATGTTGAAAGCAAAACTGCGTGGGGCAGGTTCCAGTAACGACTGCTCAGCATTTTCCTGAGGCTTGAGGTTCGTTGTCGTGGCTTCCATTTGCTGTATTGCCGTCGTAGAATAAATGCAATGCTTACTATAATTGATATTGCTAGCCACATAGGCAGCTACTTGATGGTGCTGCACAGTGCTGAAGTGATTTTTCCATGTTGTATCCTTCAGTTTGGCCAGTCTTTGTTGTAGGACATCTAATTCGTCTAGTTCGGATACTCGGGTTGTAGTTTCTTGAGTTGGTTCTGATGTTTCTTCTACGTCAAACTTTGTGATATTGCCGAAACGAACATATGTTGATTTCGTTTCGCTGATCGTAGTGCTGAATGTGCCAACACTAATCCGCGCGCGGTGCAGCCTGCGGAGAGTGATAGTAAGCCCGTTCCTTCAAGGTGTACTGTGGAAGGTGTTCCTTAGCATACAGCTTGAAGCTCTATGGGACTGTGCGTTGCGAACATCCATCTGTTCCGTTGATGCGTCTTTGTCCAAATCAGATCGGATTTTGTTTGAACAGTCTCACATAGTGTTTCAGTCTTGTTGTTAAACAACTGAAATTCACACTGGTTGTCCGCGCTAAACGTAGCTTGATGATTAAAGCATATGTGCTCATCGTTTGGCACTTTTAGACATAACTCAAATTCGTCTTCAGTCAATCCCATAAATTGATCTCTTTGAGCATTGACGGCAATGATATTTGTCTTGATATCGAGTCTATGCCAGCTTCCTGCCTTCCACGCCGGGATGGGGATAATGCTGAACACTTCCTGCTGCGCTGTGGATACCAGAGGAAGTGTAATCTTGAAGATTACATGATCGGTAGTTGTTGTGCCTTCAGCGTGCATAAGTCGGTAGAGCTGGATAGCATTTTCCGATGATATCGGTAACATTTGATCTGGTAGAAGATGATCCCGAATTTGACCAAGTTGATCTCTCAGTTGCTGCGGAGATACTAGCATGGGACTAATGGTTCGGTGGCGGACATCAGTAAGGACGCTAGCTATCTCATTTTGCATCCGCTGCATCCCCGTCGCCAGCAGGGTTAGCTGGGCTGTTAGGACCATGAATGCTTGCTGTAGGTAATCGCCTTCGTATTTGCCTCTCTCTCTTTGATGGTTTCTAGTTGTTGTTCTAGCGTCCTGATTCGTTTGTCGTTGGCCGAATTGCTTTTCTGACTACATTTATAGTGGAGTCAAGAACAGACGTTTGATTCTTGAGCAGCATCATCAGCATATCATCGTTGGCTTTGACTTCGTTTATGACCTTGGCCATTTCTTCTGCATAGTTTGAATCAAGCACGCCAAATAATGAGTGCGCTACGTTTCCGACTATATCAAGTGGTGACCTGCGCTGTCGGGAATGGTTAATCAACTCATTTCCAGCTTGTAACTCGCCATATAAATGTTGAAAATTATCAAGTATAGAGTTACATGCATTTGCATTTCGTAGTTCTGAACACTTATGTTTTAGTTCAGTAATCCCGTCAGATAGTATTCTCATATCGGTCCAGTATGGATTCAAGTCGTAGTAGACGATGATGGTCCATTCTGAAATTGCCATTCTGGAAGTGCCGAGTCTTTCGTAGAATATTCCGGGTTTATTTGTGAACTGCGTTACATTTATTGGTTGTCCCATTGCCAGTGGGAGGATGAGTAGCATTGCCAGCAACGTTGGAAGGACCGGAAGCTTCAGCTTCTTCCTCTGTGTTGGGATTTCTTCCGGCATTGTTGTTTCTACAATGGAGCTGCGGAGTCGTTTTGTGGCTTCTTCTTTTAGAGGCGGAGCAAGCCGAGTAACTGCGCGTTTGAATATTCCAGAGGCGGTTTTAACGTCTACTACCCGGACGTGGTTGTCCTTGCCAGGATAGGTCTTTACTATCCTTCCCATTGGCCAGCTCATCACCGGCACGTTGTCTTCCTTTACGAGAACTAGTAGTCCTTCTTCGACATTCTGCGACATGGTCTTCCATTTGTTACGCATTTGAAGTTCTTGTAGATGTTCCATGGACCACTGATTCTAGAACTCTTGCTTTAGTCTGGATACTAATTCCCATCTTTTCACCAATGTTTTTCCGGGTGAGGCGAGGTTCACATAAGGAGGAGCGGTCAATGGCTTACCAATTAGAAAATGCCCTGGAGTTAGAGCTGATGTATCAGTCGGATCTGATGACATTGGGGTAAGCGGCCGTGAATTGAGGATTGCTTCAACTTCAATGATCACAGTGTTGAGCTCCTCAAATGTTAACGACGACGTAGCTGTGACTGATACCAGCAGTCGTTTTGCTGATTTTACCGCGGCTTCCCAAAGGCCGCCAAATTATGGCGCTCGGGGCGGTATAAACTTGAATTCCACCTGCGATTTGTTGCAATGGTGGATAATTTGGGCCTGGGCCTTATCCGAGAAGATCGCTTCTACTAAGGTTTTTAATTGATTATTGGCGCCGACGAAATTGGTTGCGTTATCGCAGTGAATGGTCTGCCATTTTCCGCGTCGACTCAAAAATCGTCGAAGAGCGGTTAAGAATGCGTCCGTCGTCAAATCACTCACTAGTTCCAGATGCACTGCCTTTGTGGCGAAACAGCAGAACACTGCTATATAGGCCTTGTCGGGTCTTTTCCCACGGATCTTGTGATGAATCCAAATGGGCCCGCAGTAATCAACACCAGAGTTGAAGAATGGCCGCGCCTGTGTTACTCGGTCCGCTGGAAGGTTGCCCATAATTTGTTGCATTAATTTGGGTCGTGCCTTTGTACATTTGACACAGCAGTGTATAATGCTTCTTGCCATTGTTTTATCATTGACAATCCAGTACTGCTGTCTGGCAATGGCTCGTAGTGATTGCGCTCCACAATGCATGTTCTCTTCATGCATCTCGCAATAGCATCCTCACAATCGGATCATTGTAAGGAAGCAGGATTTGGTGCTTCGCATTATATGGTAGTTGAGATTCCGCTAATCTACCTCCGACTCTGATAAGTCCGTCCTTCCCTAGTATAGGGATAATGAGATGATCGAGCTCTTTTGTCCACAATCTCGTGGTTAAGAAGCTGTTTGTATTCAGCAGCGAAATCAATCTGCTGAATGGTGCGGAAGATGATAACCCTTGCACGAGTCAACTCACCGACACATAGTGTGGTTGTAGTGGCTCTATTCCTTTGTTACAGAATCTCATCATGTATGCTACAATACGTTGCAGTTTATGAAAGGAGTTGCTATGGTTACAGTTGTAGAGTTCTCCTCCAATCTGATCTCGACATGTTGGCAGGCTTACTTGTTTTGACCGTCGTTCCAAATCGCTGGGAACAATGGTTGGTACTTTGGCCCACTTGTCACAGGAACCGTGTAGAAAGAGCGGTCCATATAGACAGAGGTTATGTTCCGCTAATTTGCTGGCGGCAATTCCTCTTGATAGTACGTCTGCCGGGTTATTTCCTGATGAGACATGACGCCATTGCGATCGGTTAGATACAGCTTGGATTTTGCGATCCGATTTGCAACGAACGTGTGGTATGTTGATGCTGATGCGTTTATCCAGGACAGAACCACAGTTGAGTCAGTCCAAAATACCCAGATGCCTTCTCACTAGTCAGGCGTAAATCCTTCCTCACTCTGTGAGTCAGTTCAGCGCCCAATACTGCAGCGCATAGTTCTAGACGAGGTAACGTTTCTTTGCTGCTGGTGCCACTCTTGATTTGGAGCACAGGAGCCGGACCGACACTTGATTATTTTGTAAGTGGCTCGTATATATACTGTAGCTCCGTACGCTCGCTCTGACGCATCGACGAACGTGTGTACTTCTTGAGTGATTGGTACCTTTCCATCAAAGATATGCCTCGGGATTTGCATAGTATTTAAAGCTTATCAGAGCGATAATTCTTCCAATTATCCTGAAGGTGGGGTGGGAGCTCATCGTCCCAACCCAGGTTTAGTCCCCACAGAGTTTGCATAAATATTTTTGCCTTCACTACAACAGGGGCAAATAGTCCTAGTGGGTCGAATATCTGTGCAGATTCAGAACTTACGACTCGTTTGGTGATAGTTGAAGCTTCGCTTTTTTGGGATCGCCCACATAGTTGACATTGTTGACAATGTCTTCCTTAGGGATTTCTGTTAAAACTTGTTCGTTATTCGAGCACCATTTTCGGAGCTTGAATCCGGATGGCAACAATATTTGGTTTAATTCTCGTTGAATTTGGACTGCTTCCGGAATACTGTCTGCTCCAGTGAGACAGTCGTCGACGTAGAAATCATGCTTTAACACGGATGATCCAAGCGGTAGTTTATTCTTGACCTTCTCGGCCAAATAATCCAAGCATTTTGTAGCTAGGAATGGGGCTGACGTTGTACCGTAGGTGACGGTTTTGAGTCAGTAATATTTAAGGTCGTCAGATGGATTCTTTCTCCAGACGATTAATTGATGAAATTGATCATCAGGGTGCATCCACACTTGCCGATTCATTTTTTTTTATGTCTGCTGTGAACACATATTTGTGACTGCGAAAGCGTAGCAAGATTGCAAACAGCTCGCTCTGGACAGTGGGTCCAGCATGCAATATATCATTCAAAGATTTGTTGCTTGTAGTTTTACAGGAAGCATCAAATACTACCCATAGTTTTGTTGTGCTGCTTTCAGGTTTAAGCACACAGTGGTGTGGGATAAAGTAGTGATCCGCTGGTATGTTTGAGGGATGCACTTGTTTCATATGTCCAAGTCCTTCATACTCTTCCATAAAGTCCACGTACCCTTTCCAGATTTCAGGTAAAGTTCTTCGCTCCAGTGCCAGGAATCTGTTTGTTGCAGTTCTTTGTGATGCCCCAGGGCTGAAGATTGTTCAGAAAATGGGAGTTTGACAATAAATTTTCCATCAGCTGCAACTTGGAGATTTCCTACAAAATGTTTTTCGCAATGAGCCTCCATCGGCGATCGATGTTTTTCTTCAGTTTCTAGAGTTTCTAAAGTCCAGAAGCGTTCCAACAGCGTATCAATTTCTTCATCTGTAGCGGCAGCTGCACAAATTGCAGCAGAGTTTTGCTCCGTCGAAACTTTTCCGGCCACAATCCATCCAAGTTTTGTATTTTGAAGAATTGGGCCTCCTGGCTTTAATAGAGTCTGGTTTGGTAGAAGCAATGAATAATAGTGCTCGGCTCCGATAAGCATGTCAATCTTTCCTGGCTTGTCGAAGTTTGGATCAGCTAGGCAATGTTGCTCGGGACTTGTAGATTTGTAGAATTTAACTGATGAGCCGGTTGATCAGCTATGATGTGTGGTAACACAAAAGCTTCAACTTGTTGAGTAAAGTCATTATGCATCGATTTCATCAGCACATTTACTCTGGCTCTACTAGTTTTTGGATTGCCTCCAATTCCTTCGATACGTAGTGAAGTACCGTGGAGTTTTAGTGATAGCATTGACGCCATTCGTTCAGAAATCAAATTTATTTGTGATCCTGAATCAAGCAGAGCTCTGAAGGTCGCAACCTGGCCATTGCTTGCTTTTACTGCCACTTTGACGGTGGCGAGTAGGTTGTAACTTTTGTTGCTAGCTGCACCTACAGTAAGTGATTGTGGCTCGGTTGCTGCACCTGATGTGGTTTCAAGATGCAGCAATGTATGGTGTTTTTGTCACATTTAAAACACGTGCGACCTCGGCATTCCTTTGCCTTGTGGTCACTGCTAAAGCAATTTACACACAAGCGTTGTTTTGCACCCAATTGAGTCGTTCGGGTACTGTTTTGTTGCGGAAGTCATCGCATTTGTAAAGCTGATGATTCCTTTTGCAAAACGGACAGTTTGATACCTTTCCAGCGCTGGCAGAGGTACATGTAGATTTTATTTGCTCCCTTTTTGCCTGTTGGCCTCTTTTTCCTGTCTCCAGTACTCGAATTCGTTGATCCAGGAAGCTGACCATTGTGTCCAAGCTTTGTAGCTCTCGAGACCCATCTAACGACTGTTCGTATAGGGCTCTAGTAGCAAAATCCAATTTTGCTTGATGATGGCAATCAATATTGTATCCCAGCTAGATACATTGATGCCAAGTCCCTTTAACGATGCCAGGGACTCAATTGTTGTAATGTATAATTCTTTTAATGACTTCGGATCGTCACTATTTGTGCGTTGTTGCAGGAGACGATTGAGAATCGTGTCTGCTACATGTCGGGGATTGTTGTAAGCGTCAACCAATATACCCCATGCATGCAAGTAATTTTCTTGCTTAAGATCGATATGCCTTATCAACCTTTCTGCCTCTCCGGTTACGGTGGTTTTGAGATACCACATTTTCCGTACGGTGGGCATGTTAGTGTCATGGACCATGCATTTGAATATATCGAAAAATTGAGTCCATTTGAGCAGATCTCCATCGAATTTTGGGATGCTGACTCTGGGCAAGTGCACATCTTCGTTGCTTGATGTATTGTTTTTGCCCCTAAGACCGCTTGAATTTCCTTTTCCAGTCTTAGGAAGGACTGCATATCATATCCTCCCTTAATTGGGTCATCGTATTCTTCGTGAACGAAAAATGAATTTCTTGTGTCTGAGACCATAGTGATTTTATCAAATCACTTGTGATGGACTTTCCTGTCTCTGAAAACTCTTTCAGAGCGCGTTTGATAGACTCGGATGTCGCCCTTTTCGGCGACATGCCGTTCTGAGTTTGTCAGATGCTATCGTGGGCTGATGTATACTTCCCGCTTCTGGATTTGCATCAGCGTGGCTTGTTGATTGTTCTATATTGTCGAGCATGTTCGCTCTGTATTCTTCGTATGTGGCACGACAGTCATTGTAGAACTTGGTATACTCAGTGGTTCTATATTTTCAGGAATATTAAGATGGTTCGTCGCAAACCGATTCCATGCGTCATCGATGGCGGCCAATTTGGTTTGGTAATACGTGGGATTTAGTTTCCTCTCCGCTGAATCCTTTTGTAGTTGCGGATATATTTCGAGATCTCTTGACTGATCTTTTCTTGCAAGTCTAACGTCTCGGCGACTGCTTGCTCTTCCTTTGTATTAGCCATTATAGTGTTACTTCACTTCTGACCCGTTGGGAGTGTTTTATTTGCTGAAAAGCTGGATACGCTCCTGTTCGCAACCGTCGATGGTCGAAGAAGTTGAACAATGACTTGGAAGATTTCTTCAAGGTGTCGCCTTGTTGACAACTCTGAGAAGTGTGTGCAGGATAGTTTCCTGTAGGGATCACTGAATGTGATCAACGGCTAGAAGTTCTGAGCCAAAAGGATGTTGAAATCCCTCAAAGTGTCGCCTGATTGACAACTTTGAGATTGTGACCAAAGGATGATTGAAATCCTTCAAAGGTCGGGTGCTTCCTGTGATTAGGAACGGCTAGAAATCTGAGTTCTGAGCCAAAGGATGATTGAAATCCTTCAAGGATCTAGGATGTTTCCTAGACCGTCGGGGTCACCAAATGTTAATGTGTAGGCTTAGATGCCTGGCATACAGTACATTAACTGTCTGCCTTGTGTCGCCGCAACTAGAACATGAACCAGTTGGACTAAGGATGGTGCATATGAGGGTCTGAAGACTCAGCGACAGCCTCTGTTGAATGCAGGGAAATGAGTAAAGCTTGCGTTGTGGTCAAATCAATTACTGATTTTATTGAGGAAACTTAACGGTATTTATAGCTAAACAAAGTATAAAGAATATGCTTATGTCAACGAAATTGTGTGTAGAAGAAATGTGGGTTACTGTGTATTATGATCTATGCAGAAATGGGAAACGGTGCCCAATTCGACTTCTTCATGTCAGCATAATATGCATTTGCGCTCGACCTGATAATCGTTACTTTTGTTATTGCATATACATATTGCTGAGACTGAACAGTAGTTTATATTTCCTCGCATTCTTTTACCTTCACTTTTCTAACAAGCCTTACAAGCCTAACAAGCAACGTCCAAAAAAAATAAGCACTGCTCGGAGACGCTTCTCGAAACTCAGCCTCAGAAACCGCTTGCATTTTCGAAGAGGATGGATTCCCCGGCAGACTCGGCAGCGGTAGGAATTTGTATCCCGGGAACGTCTGCTATCCAAAGCTCGGGCGGAACGTGGACGAGGAACCATGTTGTAAGAGTTAATCCGCGGGAATAAGAAAGCATACAAATAACTTAGTAGAACTTCGGAGGGCGAACATAAAATTACTCCTTGAAACCGGAGGAATCCGGAACCTCGGTAGGAAGGAGGATCACTTTATGCACTGGATGTTTGATTGTCCCGCGAGAAGTACGGATTTCGACAACTCGAACTCGGCTATCCGCTCATGGGAAAACAGACACA
This sequence comes from Drosophila triauraria, assembly GCA_014170255.2. NCBI lineage: Eukaryota > Metazoa > Arthropoda > Insecta > Diptera > Drosophilidae > Drosophila > Drosophila triauraria. Next base: position 10,868,465 of record JABJVT010000007.1, read on the forward strand.
ATTGTGCCGATCCGCCAGTCGATTGGTGGCAGATTATCTTCCTTGACGACCACCATATCGTCGATCTGAAGATTTTTGGTCGGGAATCGCCATTTGTTGCGCTTGTGGAGTTTTTTAAGATACTCTTCTTTCCATCGTGCACTAAACTGCTGATGTTGAGCCTTCAAATGTTGTCATCGATTTATAATTGACTTGGCTTCGCCTTTTATTTCGGGCTCAGCCGTGGAAAGCAACGGCCCGCCAATAAGAAAATGGCCTGGCGTGAGTGCGAGGAAGTCCGCTGGATCTTCGAACACCGGGGAAGGCGGCCTGGAATTAAGGAAATCTTTCAATCTTCGTACTTATAGAAAAGCGTTTTGAAACTTTAAACACCCGCATCCCACAGACCTCCCATATGCGGAGCAAATGGGATGATAAACCGCCACACTATTCCCTAATGGCTATATGCATCAGTCACGGACTCCTTCATGGCTTGTAAGAGGTCCTGAGAAAGCAGAGTTGCTGCACCCACAAAGGTTTTGCCATTATCCTAATGGACCCGCTGAGGACACCCGCGCCCAGCTACAAACCGAGCAAAGGCCGCGAGGAATTTCTCTGTTGTGAGATAGGAGGTGGGTTCCAAATGGATAGCAGTAGTATAAAAACCGGGTTTTCGGGACCTTTGATGTCGCTTAATGGGGTCATAAATTAGCTTAATTAGGGTCACCTGTCAAAATTTAAGTGTTTTAAGTAATAAAAATGCAATTAATTAGGGTCAGCTGTCAATTTTAAAGGATTTATCAATAAAACTATAATTTATTAGGGTTAGTTCCCATTAGATAAGTGGTGGGATCGAGGAGACACTTGAGAAGGGTGCATGCAAATTGATCCTGCACGATCATGTCCCATCGAAGGACACTCACACGCCCTCAATTTAATTGGTTTGTGTCACATGAAAGGGTGCGCGTGCGCGGGAACGATCCCGCACTCACCCGTCCCCACTTGAAAGGGTGCGCGTGCGAGGGAGCGATCCCGCACTCACCCGCCCCCACTTGAAAAGGTCGCGCACAAACGTAAACAAGGCTCACCAAAGGACACTCATCCATCGCCACTTGAAAAGGTCGCGCACAAACGTGAACAAGGCACTCACTGGTCAGAAGGCAACTCGAAGCTGGCCAGAGGGCTTACCCGTCGAGATTGGCCAGTGCTCGGTAACGAGTGCTCTGCGGGAGTCTGGCAACGCTGCAGCGCTACGTCCTAGAGGGCGCTTGTTGCACTAGAGCGCCCCCAACGGGTGCTACAAGACTCGGCCATCGATCGCCGAATAATTTCCGGGCTGCTGCTCTCGCTCCTTGGCAAGGAGTCGGAATTTCGTGGCGCGCGTCGGTATCGAGGCACGCACATGGAGCCAACGGGTGGTGAAGGTCACGGATCTGACCGATTGCCATCCCCGCCGCGCCGGCGGTACACCTGAAATGGGGCTCTGGCGACCGAGGCGGGGCGGTATATCCCCCATCGAATATGCAGTCGAGGGGAAATACTCGGCCAACGTGGGAGGCTCCGTGTCGTCCCGATCCGACCCAACACGACTCGAAGCTTCCTGGAAAGCAGGATCAAACCCACGCAGCGTCTGCCCACAGTGGGCGGCTGCGTGGTCTGCGTCTGAGCCATATTGGCCGGCAGCTACTACACCTGGCAGGAGGTATAAAATGCAACCGAGCATTAAGTGACAACGCAACTGGAAAGGAATGTCAGTTAATAACATAACTACTCCAGGTGGCAGCCACGAAAGTGGAAATCCACCCGTGGGAAATCCCTCGGTTAGGGCACGGATTCTGGAGTCCCTACCTAACATTCTCCAACACCCTGTCGTGGCGGTGGCTGACTTGGCCGTCACGTTAGGTAACGCACCAAGCCAAGATGAAGCGAAGGAGCAGCGTAATGCGGACGCAGCTGCCTTCAGGAAGAGCAGCCTTCTGCGAAGATCCCCGGTCCTTGCCCCATCCCCGGCGCCTGAGATGACTGCGGGCGGTGAGTCCAAGGACACGCCAAAAAGGGGTAGAGACCCGGCCAGCCCGGCGAGCGTCCAGCGGGAAACGCAGCCGAAAAGGACCAGAGCGTCGCAGGAGGAGCCCACCGGCAATGTGAGCATCCAGATGCCCACATGTGCCGAGAACGTGTCCAGACTCGGCACGATGATGGACGAGCTGCTTTGTTTGATACACGACAAGCAGATGCGCCACATCAACATGGACATGAAGAACATGCTGGGGAGGATGAAGAAGCTGCAGTCCGACATCGAGCTGTCGATGAAGCGGGACGGTCCAGCTCCGGCGAGTGCCCTGGAGAGCGTATGCCGGAAATGCGAGCACGCCATCTCAAGGGGGGCTGCAGGCGTCGACAAGGAGCAGCAGACGGCGACCATAAGGAGGACGGATCGCGCGGCCCAAACTGAGCCGTGGCGGAGGCTAAGCCAGCCCGATGTCCCGGTAAAGAGACCCGAGGGGCCGAGAACGGCGCGAACCCAACCGGTCCGGCCCACAGCTCTTGCTGCTTCAGCAAAGGGCGCCAAGAAGGCCGGTAAAGCCACCCGGGAACTGCCTGGCGAGGTGGAACAGCGGCAAGGGAGCGCGAAAAAGCCCACGGGGCCCGAGGCAGCGCACGCCGCGACAGCAGGAAGCTCGTGGAGCACTGTGGTCAGGAAGAAGCCGACCCGTAGATCGCGCCCCGACGCGGTGATAGTGGAGGCGAGCGGGAAGTCGTACAACGAGATCCTGGCTCTGGTCACACGAAGGGAGGACCGCCGACTAGCGGAGCTAGGAGTGGCAGTCAACAGGGTGCGACGGACGGCGAAAGGCAGCCTGCTCCTGGAAGTGGCCAAAGGTGGCTCAGAGAGTGCCGAAACGATGCGAGAGAGCATCTCTCGTGTCCTTGGCGATGTAGCGGAGGTGCGAGCTATGACGAAGGACTCGAAGGTCAGCATCTTCGAGATTCGTGATCTGGACGCGATCACGACGGAGAGCGAGATCCGCACTGCAGTCACAAAGCAGTACCAGCTCAATGAGGGCGCAGTTAAGGTCCGCAGTCTTCGACCCGGGTATGGCGAGTCGAAAATAGCGGTGATCAGCCTACCATGCTTGATGGCCAAGGAGGTCAGGCGCCGAGCTGAGGTCCGGATAGGATGGACCAGATGCAGAGTGCGGGAGCGCGACGGTCCCCCGCGCTGTTTCCGGTGCCTGGAGCTCGGGCACATCGCCATCAGGTGCAAGAGCGAGGTGGATAGGAGCGGGTGCTGCATCAAGTGCGGCGAAGCAGGGCACAAGGCAGCTGCCTGCAAAAAGGAGCCAGAGCGCCCTACCGGCAAAGGATCCTCCAGGCATGAGGCCACGCGCAGACCCGGAGTCAAAAGCGGCCCGATCAGACCCGGAGGTGGCGACCCCCAACGGACGATATGCAGTTGATTCAGCTCAATCTGAATCACTGTAGAGCTGCGCAGGATTTACTGCTGCAGACAGTCCGAGGTAGCAGCGGATGTTGCCATCCTTAGCGAGCCATAGGGTGAGCGATGGAGGGGAGGGCCAAGAACCGCACTGGCAAGGCGGCCCTGTGGCTGTGCGGCGACAGGAAACGGAAGATGTCCAGCATCCTGCCAGCCGATGGATTCGTCCGGGCCGAGGTCAGCGGCTTCTGGCTATACAGCTGCTACCTGGCGCCGAGTCTACCGCTGGAGGCATTCAGCAGGATTCTGGATGATCTCTGCTGCGAACTGCGGGGAAGAGCCAAAGTCGTTGTCGGAGGCGATTTCAACGCGTGGGCCCAGGAGTGGGGCTCAACCTTGACGAATGCTCGAGGTAGGGTGGTGCTGGAGGCATTCGCCTCGCAGACGTCGGGCTCCTAAACGGTGGAGCGCGGTACACGTTTGTCGGAGCAGGAGCAGCGTCAGTCATCGACCTCACGTTCGCAAGCAGCTCAACGTCCAATAATGCCAGATGGAGAGTCAGCGACGTGTACACAGGGAGCGACCACGAAGCGATCCTGTGCACGGTAGGCGAGCCCGCGAGAGAGCCGCTCCCGGTGCCGAGACCCGCGAAGGCGTACAGATCGGACACCTTGTGTACCCAGGCATTCGAAAATGCGCTGGGTGACATGACAGTGGAGGCTGAGGAGGGAGCAAAGGCGGCGGCGAACAGGATTGCTGCAGTCCTGGAGCACGCCTGCGACCAGAGCATGCGGCGTAGGGGAGCTTTTCGGGGGCACCATAAGCCGGTGTTTTGGTGGAGCGACAGGATCGCCGACCTACGGACCACCTGCCTTCGAGCCCGGAGACAGCTGACCCGCTCGCGCGGAACCCCGCTCGTCGACAAGTGCAACGAGGCCTATAAGGCCGCGAGGAAGGCTCTCAAGGCGGCCATAAGGGACGCGAAGAGAGAATCCTTTCTGGGGCTCTGCGACGCGGCGGATAACGACCCCTGGGGCGGCGCGTACAAGCTGGTGGTCAAGGGACTGAAGGCAGGCAGCACCGCCCCCTTTGGACCCCACGGTTCTGGATGGCATCGTGCAGGCGTTGTTCCCGCGAGGGGCACCAGTAAGCATCCAGCCCAGGAAGGAGCGACATCCCGTCAACCCCATTGGCTCCTGCGACGTGACGGAAGAGGAGGTATCCCGGACGGGGAGAGCTGTACACCCGAAAAGGCGCCAGGGCAGGACGCAGTTCCCAACAGGGCACTGAAACTGTCCATTGCCCTGCACCCGAAGGAGTACGCGGACCTGTTCTCCAAGTGCCTGAGGGAGGGACCTTTCCGGAGCGGTGGAAGAAGCAGAAGCTGCTGCTGCTGGCTGGCCGGGGAAGCCACCGGGGAGCCTTCCTCCTTCAGACCAATCTGCCTCACCGACACCACTGGCAAGGTGTTTGAGAAACTCATAGCAGTAAGGCTAAATGCTGCTATCGAGGAGGCTGGCGGTCTTTCTCCGAGGCAGTTCGGCTTCAGGAAGGGGAGGGCAACGCTGGACGCCATCGAGAAGGTGAAGGAGATCGCGAAATCGCGGGCACGAGGTGGAAAGGCGGCTCGAAGAGCTATTGCCTAGTGGTAACGCTAGACATCAGGAACGCCTTCAACACCGTCAACTGGAGCCGCACGCTGGAGTCCCTCGGTGCCCTGAACATCCCTGGGTCCCTGCTACGAATAGTTCAGAGCTATTTCAGCGAGAGAGTGCTCACTGTGGAGACGGACATGGGTTCCAGAGCATACGAAGTCTCAGCCGGAGTCCCGCAGGGCTCCGTTTTGGGACCCCTGCTCTGGAATACCATGTACGATGGGGTTCTGAGGCTCCCCATGCCCAGTAACACCACCGTCGTGGGCTTTGCAGACGACGTGGCAGTGGTCGCAGTCGCGTGGCTCGCTAGCGCGGGCCTGGAACTGGCAGCGCACAAAACGGAAGCGGTTTTAATCTCCAGCCGAAAGGCCGTGGAGACAGCCGAGATCCGTGCCGCTGGAGCGGCGATAACCTCCCAGAGGGCCATTAAGTACCTAGGTGTCCTCCTTGACACTCGATTGTCGTTTAAGGAGCACCTAGAGTACACCCAGAAGAAGGCCAGCGGAACCGCAGGAGCACTCTCCCGTATGCTACTGAACACCAGAGGCCCCAAGCAGACCATGAGGAAGTTGCTGACAAGCGACGTCACCTCCCAGCTGCTCTACGCGGCACCTTTGTGGGCGGAGGCGGCTGAGGTAAAGACGTACATGCGGGGAGTCGACTCGACCTATAGACTGTGCGCCATCCGAGTTGCGAGCGCCTTTCGGACCATCTCGGACTACGCGGTGCTGGTCATAGCCGGGCTAGTCCCGTTGAAAGAGATGGTACGCGAGAAGGCGGACCTGCGCAGAGCACTGAGCGGTCACGTGGTACCGGAGGGTGCCAGTAAGGCCGAAATTAAGCGCGCGGCCAGAATGCGGAGCTATGAGACCTGACAGGAGAGATGGGAGGCCTCGTCAAAAGGTCGATGGACGCACAGGCTAATCCCCAACATTGAGGCCTGGATGGAGAGGGAGCACGGGCAGGTGGACTTCTATCTGACCCAGGTGCTGAGCGGTCACGGCTGTTTCCGCAGCTACCTCAAGAGGTTCGCCCATGATGAGGAGGATGGCTGCCCGGAGTGCGGATCCGGAATCCTTGAGTATGCGCACCACGTCATCTTCGAATGTCGGCGGTTCGACGAAAAGAGGGAGGCGCTGGAAGCGGTAGCAGGGTCACCGATCAGGGTGGACACGTTGGTGCCTCTGATGTTGGCGGACCATAGGACCTGGGAGGCGGCAGCAGTTTTCTCGGCGAAGCTGATGAAGACGCTTAGGACCCTGGAGAGAGGGAGAACGGAGCGGACGGGCTGAGCGGACCAAATTTGTGCGAAGCATTGCTTTGCGGCCGTACCGCACAATGCGGGCCCTTGCCCCGTCTCATGGGTACATGCGCAACGCAGGTCCCATAAATGTTCTTTCTGTATCGTAGTATAATTGTTATTTAGTGTAAATAAATGAATACAAAAAAAAAAAAAAGGCTTACCGAAGCATACAAGGCTTACCAAAGGACACTTAACCTCCCACAAGTAAGTGCTGCGGGAAAAAAATGAACAAGTGTCAACGAAAACGCTCACCCAAAGTCTAACGGAAAAAACGAACAATTGTCAACGAAAAACGCACACCCAAAGTCTAACGGTAAAATCAAGTGTCAAATTTTTGCATTATGTTTGGTCTTTGATTTTTGTGAGACTACGACCCACTTGAAAAGGTCGCTCACGATCAAGACTCACCGAAGGACGCTCACCCGTCCCATCCGACCGTTACGAGGCAGGCCATCTCAAACAAGTGTGGATCGAAAAAAAAGGGATGGGGAAACACAAAAAAAAGGACGTTACAAATCTGGTCCCGAGAGAAGAACTAGGAAGGCGCAAGGGAAAGAAATGGGACGGGGATCCCGCACTAATTCCACCCACAATCGTTTGTAACCAAACGATTGCGGGTGGAATTTGTGCGGGACGCAGATCAAAAGGAAAACTCTCCCTTCTCAAGTGAGTGCTGTGGAAAAATGGGTATGCTTACACCACCCACAGAGCGTTGCCCATAAGCCTCCACATTCGAAAGGTAAAAAAAGATGCAGGCTTCCATCATTCAAGAGACATAGCGCCACATCCCTTCCATACAATCTGTAAAACAAATCCCATTCACCATTTCCAATAAAATAAAAAATAAATTTTGATTTTGAGTATATTATATTTTTATTTTTTTTTTAAGTACAAAGATTAGAAGCGATGTTCTAAGTTGACATACATTTTTATAATTTTTAGTGATTTTTGTCAGCGCACTGTGTTAATGTGTAGGCTTAGATGCCTGGCATATAGTACATGAACTGTCTGCCTTGTGTCACCGCAACTAGAACATGAACCAGTTGGACTATAGATGGTGCACATAAGGGTCTGAAGACTCAGCGACAGCCTCTGTTGAATGCAGCCAAATGAGTAACGCTTGCATTGTGGTCAAAACAATTACTGATTTTATTGAGGAAACTTAACGGTATTTATAGCTAAACAAAGTATAAAGAATATGCTTATGTCAACGGAATTGTGTGTAAAAGAAATGTGGGTTACTGTGTATTATGATCTATGCAGAAATGGGAACGGTGCCCAATTCGACTTCTTCACGTCAGCATAATATGCATTCGCGCTTGACCTGATAATCGCTACTTTTGTTATTGCATATACATATTGCTGAGACTGAACATTCTCCCGGCCGTTGAACAGGTGTTCAACCATCGCTAATGTTGAAAGCAAAACTGCGTGGGGCAGGTTCCAGTAACGACTGCTCAGCATTTTCCTGAGGCTTGGAGGTTCGTTGTCGTGGCTTCCATTTGCTGTATTGCCGTCGTAGAATGAATGCAATGCTTACTATAATTGATATTGCTAAGGCCACATAGGCAGCTACTTGATGGTGCTGCACAGTGCTGAAGTGATTTTTCCATGTTGTATCCTTCAGTTTGGCCAGTCTTTGTTGTAGGACATCTAATTCGTCTAGTTCGGATACTCGGGTTGTAGTTTCTTGAGTTGGTTCTGATGTTTCTTCTACGTCAAACTTTAGGATATTGCCGAAACGAACATATGTTGATTTCGTTTCGCTGATCGTAGTGCTGAATGTGCCAACACTAATTTTTGAGTTGCGCGCGGTGCAGCCTGCGGAGAGTGATAGTAAGCCCGTTCCTTCAAGGTGTACTGTGGAAGGTGTTCCTTTGCATACAGCTTGAAGCTCTATGGGACTGTGCGTTGCGAACATCCATCTGTTCCGTTGATGCGTCTTTGTCCAAATCAGATCGGATTTTGTTTGAACAGTCTCACATAGTGTTTCAGTCTTGTTGTTAAACAACTGAAATTCACACTGGTTGTCCGCGCTAAACGTAGCTTGATGATTAAAGCATATGTGCTCATCGTTTGGCACTTTTAGACATAACTCAAATTCGTCTTCAGTCAATCCCATAAATTGATCTCTATGAGCATTGACGGCAATGATATTTGTCTTGATATCGAACCTATGCCAGCTTCCTGCCTTCCACGCCGGGATGGGGATGATGCTGAACACTTCCTGCTGCGCTGTGGATACCAGAGGAAGTGTAATCTTGAAGATTACATGATCGGTCGTTGTTGTGCCTTCAGCGTGCATAATTCGGTAGAGCTGGATAGCATTTTCCGATGATATCGGTAACATTTGATCTGGTAGAAGATGATCCCGAATTTGACCAAGTTGATCTCTCAGTTGCTGCGGAGATACTAGCATGGGACTAATGGTTCGGTGGCAGACATCAGTAAGGACGCTAGCTATCTCATTTTGCATCCGCTGCATCCCCGTCGCCAGCAGGGTTAGCTGGGCTGTTAGGACCATGAATGCTTGCTGTAGGTAATCGCCTTCGTATTTGCCTCTCTCTCTTTTGATGGTTGCTAGTTGTTGTTCTAGCGTCCTGATTCGTTTGTCGTTGGCCGAATTGCTTTTCTGACTACATTTATAGTGGAGTCAAGAACAGACGTTTGATTCTTGAGCAGCATCATCAGCATATCATCGTTGGCTTTGACTTCGTTTATGACCTTGGCCATTTCTTCTGCATAGTTTGAATCAAGCACGCCAAATAATGAGTGCGCTACGTTTCCGACTATATCAAGTGGTGACCTGCGCTGTCGGGAATGGTTAATCAACTCATTTCCAGCTTGTAACTCGCCATATAAATGTTGAAAATTATCAAGTATAGAGTTACATGCATTTGCATTTCGTAGTTCTGAACACTTATGTTTTAGTTCAGTAATCCCGTCAGATAGTATTCTCATATCGGTCCAGTATGGTTTCAAGTCGTAGTAGACGATAATGGTCCATTCTGAAATTGCCATTCTGGAAGTGCCGAGTCTTTCGTAGAATATTCCGGGTTTATTTGTGAACTGCGTTACATTTATTGGTTGTCCCATTGCCAGTGGGAGGATGAGTAGCAATGCCAGCAACGTTGGAAGGATCGGAAGCTTCAGCTTCTTCCTCTGTGTTGGGATTTCTTCCGGCATTGTTACTTCTACAATGGAGCTGCGAGGACGTTTGGTGGCTTCTTCTTTAGAAGCGGAGCAAGCCGAGTAACTGCGCGTTTGAATATTCCAGAGGCGGTTTTAACGTCTACTACCCGGACGTGGTTGTCCTTGCCAGGATAGGTCTTTACTATCCTTCCCATTGGCCAGCTCATCACCGGCACGTTGTCTTCCTTTACAAGAACTAGTAGTCCTTCTTCGACATTCTGCGACATGGTCTTCCATTTGTTGCGCATTTGAAGTTCTTGTAGATACTCCATGGACCACTGATTCCAGAACGCTTGCTTTAGTCTGGATACTAATTCCCATCTTTTCACCAATGTTTTTCCGGGTGAGGCGAGGTTCACATCAGGAGGAGCGGTCAATGGCTCACCAATTAGAAAATGCCCTGGAGTTAGAGCTGATGTATCAGTCGGATCTGATGACATTGGGGTAAGCGGCCGTGAATTGAGGATTGCTTCAACTTCAATGATCACAGTGTTGAGTTCCTCAAATGTTAACGACGACGTGGCTGTGACTGATACCAGTAGTCGTTTTGCTGATTTTACCGCGGCTTCCCAAAGGCCGCCAAATGATGGCGCTCGGGGCGGTATGAACTTGAATTCCACCTGCGATTTGTTGCAATGGTGGATAATTTGGGCCTGGGCCTTATCCGAGAAGATCGCTTCTTCTAAGGTTTTAATTGATTATTGGCGCCGACGAAATTGGTTGCGTTATCGCAGTGAATGGTCTGGCATTTTCCGCGTCGGCTCAAAAATCATCGAAGAGCGGCTAAGAATGCATCCGTCGTCAAATCACTCACTAGTTCCAGATGCACTGCCTTTGTGGCGAAACAGCAGAACACTGCTATATAGGCCTTGTCGGGTCTTTTCCCACGGATCTTGTGATGAATCCAAATGGGCCCGCAGTAATCAACACCAGAGTTGAAGAATGGCCGCGCCTGTGTTACTCGGTCCGCTGGAAGGATGCCCATAATTTGTTGCATCAATTTGGGTCGTGCCTTTGTACATTTGACACAGCAGTGTATAATGCTTCTTGCCATTGTTTTATCATTGACAATCCAGTACTGCTGTCTGGCAATGGCTCGTAGTGATTGCGCTCCACAATGCATGTTCTCTTCATGCATCTCTCGCAATAGCATCCACACAATCGGATCATTGTAAGGAAGCAGGATTTGGTGCTTCGCATTATATGGAAGTTGAGATTCCTCTAATCTACCTCCAACTCTGATAAGTCCGTCCTTCCCTAGTATAGGGATAAGGAGATGATCGAGCTCTTTTGTCCACAATCTCGTGGTTAAGAAGCTGTTTGTATTCAGCAGCGAAATCAATCTGCTGAATGGTGCGGAAGATAATAACCCTTGCACGAGTCAACTCACCGACACATAGCGTGGTTGTAGTGGCTCTATTCCTTTGTTACAGAATCTCATCATGTATGCTACAATACGTTGCAGTTTATGAAAGGAGTTGCTATGGTTACAGTTGTAGAGTTCTCCTCCAATCTGATCTCGACATGTTGGCAGGCTTACTTGTTTTGACCGTCGTTCCAAATCGCTGGGAACAATGGTTGGTACTTTGGCCCACGTGTCATAGGAAACGTGTAGAAAGAGTGGTCCATATAGCCAGAGGTTATGTTCCGCTAATTTGCTGGCGGCAATTCCTCTTGATAGTACGTCTGCCGGGTTATTTCCAGATGAGACATGACGCCATTGCGATCGGTCAGATACACCTTGGATTTTTGCGATCCGATTTGCAACGAACGTGTGGTATGTTGATGCTGATGCGTTTATCCAGGACAGAACCACAGTTGAGTCAGTCCAAAAATACCCAGATGCTTTCTCACTAGTCAGGCGTAAATCCTTCCTCACTCTGTGAGTCAGTTCAGCGCCCAATACTGCAGCGCATAGTTCTAGACGAGGTAACGTTTCTTTTGCTGCTGGTGCCACTCTTGATTTGGAGCACAGGAGCCGGACCGACACTTGATTATTTTTGTAAGTGGCTCGTATATATACTGCCGCTCCGTACGCTCGCTCTGACGCATCGACGAACGTGTGTACTTCTTGAGTGATTGGTACTAGAGACCTGCATGGATACATTCAAATGAGCAAATGAATCATTCAATTCAAAAAAGTGTACACTATTTTACTGAACAGCTCCAAATAAATGTGAGTGAATGTTGTAATATTGTCTGTATTTGACAGATACTGCTCATACTCAGTATAGTACTGTACAGTATAAAATGAGTACACCAAAATTGGTATACAGTTAACTTAGTGTACAGTGTTTTGATGTACAGTGTACTTACTTTTAAATACGCAAACTTTTTAATTGATCTAACTTAACTTTTATTAAAATCGTTACAAAAAATTTTAACTATTAAAATTGTAAGTATTGGACTGTAATAACATGATACTATTTACCATTTCTGGCGTATTGGCAACTCTGCAGCGTTTTTCGGCTGTGAGGTGTATAGCAACCGAAAAAGCCCTTTCGGAAGCTGCACTGCTAGCTTGGTGCATAGCTTCTTCGACTCATTGTCAACTGTTATATCAAGATGGCCGCGCTTTAGAGTATTGGCCTTGGCGAACTTGTAAATGTACTTGTTTGTGCACTTGTTGCAACTACATCTGTTATCTCTAATCCATTTTTATCGACTATCCGCGAAAAGGTCTCCCAAACCTTGCTTTTAGTTCATTGGGTTCTATTTTGGCCTTAACATCAGCAGCGTACTTCTTGAAATCATTCAGCGAATTCATGGTACCGATTGGGTCTTTGGTATTACCCAACAATGATTTCTGGTTTTATTTAAGCTAAAATACATAATTTATAATTTGTTGTATCATTTAAAATTTTTTGAAGTGAACTTATGTGCATCGACTTGATTATTTGTAGCACTCATTTGTACAGTTGTATATTTTGTTTTATTTACTGTACACCTTGTGACGTTCGGAATAGAATTGATATTCATACCCGAAATATACAACTTTTACTGTCACTCACTTTCAGTGAGAACAGTACGAAAGTTGTACAGGCTTTTTTGACATATTGAATATACTGTACAGTATTTTTGAGAACACCAGACTACTGTACAGTACTGTTTACTTAGAAATGAATGTATTCATGCAGATCTCTAATTGGTACCTTTCCATCAAAGATATGCCTCGGGATTTGCATAGTATTTAAAGCTTGCAAATCAGAGCGATAATTCTTCCAATCATCCTGAAGGTGGGGTGGGAGCTCATCGTCCCAACCCAGGTTTAGTCCCCACAGAGTTTGCATAAATATTTTTGCCTTCACTACAACAGGGGCAAATAGTCCTAGTGGGTCGAATATCTGTGCAGATTCAGAACTTACGACTCGTTTGGTGATAGTTGAAGCTTCGCTTTTTTGGGATCGCCCACATAGTTGATCCTTTTGTGGTATCCATAGAAGACCCAAGGTCTTCACACTGTAGTGTTTCAGTGTTTCGTCTAGCTTGACATTGTTGACAATGTCTTCCTTAGAATTTCTGTTAAAACTTGTTCGTTATTCGAGCACCATTTTCGGAGCTTGAATCCGGATGGCAACAATATTTGGTTTAATTCTCGTTGAATTTGGACTGCTTCCGGAATACTGTCTGCTCCAGTGAGACAGTCGTCGACGTAGAAATCATGCTTTAACACGGATGATCCAAGCGGTAGTTTATTCTTGACCTTCTCGGCCAAATAATCCAAGCATTTTGTAGCTAGGAATGGGGCTGACGTTGTACCGTAGGTGACGGTTTTGAGTCGGTAATATTTAAGGTCGTCAGATGGATTCTTTCTCCAGACGATTAATTGGTGAAATTGATCATCAGGGTGCATCCACACTTGCCGATACATTTTTCTATGTCTGCTGTGAACACATATTTGTGAGTGCGAAAGCGTAGCAAGATTGCAAACAGCTCGCTCTGAACAGTGGGTCCAGCATGCAATATATCATTCAAAGATTTGTTGCTTGTAGTTTTACAGGAAGCATCAAATACTACACGTAGTTTTGTTGTGCTGCTTTCAGTGGTGTGGGATAAAGTAGTGATCCACTGGTATGTTTGAGGGATGCACTTGTTTCATATGTCCAAGTCCTTCATACTCTTCCATAAAATCCACGTACCCTTTCCAGATTTCAGGTGAAGTTCTTCGCTCCAGTGCCAGGAATCTGTTTGTTGCAAAGAAATGGCAGGCACATTGCAAGGATGCTAATCACGGGCCAGGATATAAACTTCAGTGTTGACAGTGGGAGGGCAGGTCCCGGGCTACGCCCGCCGTGCTACGTCGGAGGAGGATCGGCCCGTCGTCCGGTACCGATGCCCCACTCCGGCGGGCAACCGCGAGCGCTCCGCTTGCGACCGGGGAAGATGCGATCCCGTCAACCGGGAGTCGGATCTCTGGCCAGGGGAGGGGTGCCTGCCCATGGCCATGCCGCCGGCCCGTCATCCGGGCTGGTCAGCAGACCTGAACAGGCCCAACCAGGGTGGGAGGAGTCGGCCCCGTCAACCGGGTGCCGGCGCCCCAGGCCCAAGGGACACGAGGAGGGCGGCCGATCCCGTCAACCGGGAATCGGTCGGCCAGCCCCGGACAGAGAGGGGCGGGGTGAGGGCAGCCGATCCCGTCAGCCGGGAGTCGGTTGTCCAGCCCCGGAGAGGAGTGAAAGGCCACAGAACGAGAGCTGGATGTGGCCCCGTCAACCGGAGGACACTCCCGCCTTGGTTCTGATAGCCGGGGCTGCGAAAAGAACATTGCCGGGTATTATCTTCACTTATTCCTGGTTTTATTTTATACAAGTCCAAATCCTAGTTCTAGTTATCCCTAATCTATTCCCTAATTCCTACGCACCGCTGGCCTCCCACTTTTGGGAGTGGCCCTTGGCCGGCTCACCCGTACTACTCCTCGGCGTGGATCTCCATGTTCCCGCGTGCCCAAGATTTGTATCGCCGTGTCCACGGCCGCGTGTCCAGATCTTGTTATCCGCGTAGTCCAGCGATTATTTTTCCGCGCACGTCTGCTCCCTTTCGAAGTTTGTAAGAGACTCCTCGATCGGCGGGCAGAGGGGTCTGCTCGAAGCTCTGCTCTGCTGCCGATCACGGCAGCGCTTGTTCTCGCTGCCGCGGCGCGGAGTATCGCCGTCCTTTTCTGGCGCGTGTCCTCCTGCCACTCGTCAGGCTTGGTCGGCGTCGGCGCCTTGCTGGCGTGTTTGCCGATCGTCGTTTCCTTCTCTGCTGCTTCTAGTTGGTTTTGTCGGCTCTGCCTGCGTGTCGCTGGTTCTGCCGGAGTGGTTGGCTATGTCTGTGTGGTGGTCGGCTCTGCCGCTATGGTTGGCTCTGCCGCTGCGGTTGGCTCTGCCGGTTGGGTCGAAATGTTGCGGGCTTGGTGTTGCGGTGGTGCTGTTGCGAGCGGGGTTCGATGTTGCGAGCGGGGTTCGATGTTGCCGGCGCGCTTTGATGTTGTGGCCGCTCCGATGCTGTGGTCGCTGATCAGGCAGCGGGCCACGTTTCTCTCTATGAGCCCTAGGCGGGCCTTAACCTAATCTCCTAACTAATATTTACAAGTGCCCTCCGTGGGTCTTTCGGTAGCCGCTTAGCCTAACGTAATCCTAACTTACACACTACTATTAATTATATACAAATATATACATGCCGCGATAGGGCTTGTGAGGGATACCTCACAACATGTATCAACACCATTTCTGACGTTATTATGCGCCCAACAACAACTTGCGAAATGTTGGCCATGTGCATTCAGAACCAGCGGTGTATCAACCATCCTCTTATTAAAATATTTTAACGACTCCTCCAGATATTCGATGTGTTCAGGAAAAATTTGTTCCTTATACATTTTCATGAAGTTATTTATTCTGATTATAAGGTGTTTGATTGTAACTGTGCTGCTGCTGCTGCTGCTGTTGTTTCCAGTGTTATTGTGCAACATATTATTGTTTCCGTGGACGTCTACTTGCGGACAAATTTCAAAATTTGAATGAGGAAATCCTTCTCAAATTTTTACACAATACGTTGAACGAGGCCAGTCAGTGGTGTGTATTCTAAAAGTCGTTCATGAATGAGAAGGCAATATACCTTTGTATTCACCTCACTTGCTGCAGTTAGCTCAGTGGAAATTTTAGCATTAACCGGTCCCGATTTGACTGTCTCATTTTGAAGAAAGATCAATAACCACCATTGTAGCTCTCTTGCAATGAACTACTTCGAAAGCAAAACGGTTTCATTAAATTTAATATTCAAATCCTCATAGGGATAAACTTCTGAATTCAGATATACTCATTTCTCAAATTGCTTGTAATTAGTTGTCCATTTAATGTAAATGCAAGGTCAGCGCTTGACATTCAGATATCCTTAAATGTCAATATATAAAATCCCAACTCACAGGACAGCTTCACTTTAATTACATTAAACAATTTAATTGCTTCAATTAGTTGTCCATTTATGTAATGCAATAGTCAGCGAATCGTGGACGTTCCCTGTTTGACGAAAGCTTGACATTCCAGATATGATGTGTTCCTGTACCAATGTCGAATTTATATAACAATCCCAACTCCGGAATGCTAGTGGGAGGACAGCTTCACTTTTAATTACTTTAAACAATTTAATTTTTGTGGCGTCACTTGGGACGATGTGGGGGATCTTCCAACTTATGCTATGTATAGCAATATTATGTGTTTTACCGTCAATAGTTTTAACATACATGTCATCAGGATCTTTAGCAAGCAACAGAATGAGTTCATGTTTACCATTCAAGATAACCTTTTTATGGTCCTCCATAAATCCCAGTAACATTTTTAAAGGTACAGAAAAACTGAAATGACCTCCTGAAGGAATATTGTCTCCGCCACTCCATCCAGCATTGCGATAAAGTGCTACTTCCTGTTCTCCAATTGAGAGAAAATTTTTAATAGTCGAGGTTATACCTGTAAATCGACACCTGTCGATCTCTGTAGAATTGAGGCAGTACCTGACCTCATCGAGGAAATAAGCCATGCAATTATTTTTAAGCATTCCGCTGACATTATTAGTACTGCTTGCTCCTGTATTTGCGTCAATAATTTTGCTAAGTGTTCCCTCAAAGTGGAGAAAACTTTCAGATGGAAGGACATACAAATCTTGGTTCTGAATTGTGATACGAACTTCATCATTTGTCTGAAGGTTTTGTTGATACGGATAATAAGAATGGTATTCTTTTTTAATGATACTCTTATCATTGACAGGCTTTTCTGGGACATAAAAAATTTCATTCATTTGAAAATTATTTTTTTAGCATTATGGTATATTAAATCCCAGCGATTTTGAAATCAATTTATTTTTTAACGTTAGAGCACGTCTTTTGTGTGGAGTCCCTCGAGATGATGATAATGATGTTTTCACTTCAGCTTTAGATTTGATAATGTTATCAATGGCGCGATGTGCAGGCTTTTTATTATAGATAATCATATTGCTGATCGCAAGTGAAGCCGAATCGAAACAGTTTCTCCACGCAAATTAACTAAATCTCCGTTCTGATCAGTTATCCGTACTTTGAGCGTGCTTATTTCTCTGGAGTTGACAGGTAAATAAATCAAATTTCGAGGTGTAATATTAATTTTATATCCTGGGGGGACATTGATTCCAAATTCATGAAGCTCGTGATTTGGTCTATTCCCCACATATGACCCACTAATTATGTTGCATTCCAATCTGATTGAATTTATTTTTAAAATATTAACAGGATTATCTGAGATGTAAATTTCATTTTCATGTGGTCTTAGTTTACGTTTATTAAAACCAAATAACCGTCCAATTGATCTTTCATGGTTAAAATATATTGTTTCATTTTTAGTTGAAACTTGAACTTGTAATGTGTTGATGTTACGTTCAATTTTTATAGTGTTATGAAGTCCATACTCTTTGAGCCTGTTAATAATATATTTTATTATATCATTAACCTCGTAGGAACCCATTGGTATTTCTATGACTTTATTTCCAATATGGAAGAGATTGTTACCCATATCAACATTTGGAATAGAATTAAATGTATAAAAGTCAATGAGCGCACACTCATAATTATGTTTTAACTCAATTTGTGGGAAAAAATTTTCAGTTATAACTGATGTGTTTCCAGTTAATGATGTACTCATTATGAAGCTTGAGAGTGGACTGTCTTTTTTCTCAAACAACGCATTATACTTATTCAATTATTTATTTAAGTATAATAAATTGATCAAAACCCTTTCTAAATCTTCCAGTTTTCATTTCATCGTCCTTTGAAATTACTAAAAATCCAAATTTAGCTTTCCAACATTTCTGTGAAATATTCATAAATGTATTAATTTATTACAATTTGCATGGTCTCGCCAAATACATTTCAAGTTTAATATATCTTGCTTGAAAATAATAATAAAATTCGCATTATCACGAATTA
The DNA here is from genome assembly GCA_014170255.2 of Drosophila triauraria. Lineage (NCBI taxonomy): Eukaryota > Metazoa > Arthropoda > Insecta > Diptera > Drosophilidae > Drosophila > Drosophila triauraria. The sequence continues at coordinate 10,886,467 of JABJVT010000007.1, forward strand.
AATGTTTTGGAATATGGGTATACGTTTGCGACAAATAGAATGAATCTATATTTCTATGACGTCCCATACAGAAAAAGCTTTTAACATTATCTTGCTTTTCACATGCAATATCGTCAAATATCATAATCGAATTTTTTTTAGCTTCCTGGGGTGAAAAAACTGCATCTTTTCTGAGAATGTGTAATATCCCATCCCTTTGATAGGTTTAATAAGTTTTTCCAAATATTCATATTTCGGTTGATATAAGCTCTTTGGAAGTATATAAATATTTTCAAATTTGAGACCATTTGGACTCTCAATTAAGCTTAACATCACATTCGTTTTTCCACAGTTGGATGGACCGACAATTAATGCTCTAATCGTGTTCGGCAACAAGACGCGAGTGTTTTTTATCTCCATGTCCGCCACCTTCAATATTTCTTAATATAATTGTTTTAGAGTTAAGTACTTCATTCAATGACAATCATTCGATAACTGAGGATGTTATAAAATGGGCAAACATTTTTATAACTCAATTAGTCATAAACCAAATGTCAAGAAGGGCACTGGTCTAGTTAATAATATAATAAACGGACTACCATTTGAGACTCATTTACCTGGTTACAATTATTGTGGACCAGGCACAAAGCTAGAGAAGCGGTTAGCACGTGGTGATCGTGGGATCAATGATCTTGATGAGGCCTGTAGGTTACATGACATTGCGTATTCAAATAGTAAGGACCTAGCTGAACTACATAAAGCAGATTCGACTTTGATTGAAAGGGCTTGGAATCGTGTGAAAGCAGTAAATACTAGTATTGATGAGAGAGCTGCAGCATATTTTGTTGGTATGGGAATAAAGCAAAAAAAAAAGAAAGAAGTAAAAAAATCTCTTTCTTCAATAATCAAACAGGCTACCAGCGAATTAAGAAAGCATAAGCCGCTTGAAATAATGAATGCAGTTAAAGTTGCACGCAAAGCAGTAAATAGCTCAATGGGATGTAGGAAAAATGTTGTAATTCCACGGGTTATAACCGTCCCCAAAGTTGGAGGTTTATTACCACTGGTCCCTATTTTAACACCAGCTCCATCAGCACCACCAGCTCCATCAACGCCACCAGCTCTCCACCAGCAGCAACAAAATGAATGTGAAGACCACCTCAACTTCAACTAACGAATCCAACCCGAGCCCCAATTTGCCGGTTGGTGTTACACAGGAGGATGTCAATGCCCTATTGCGGGACATTGAGGAGGATCCTTTAATGCTTGCGCTTAACTTTTACAGAGTTAAGAGCAAATTAGCGTTTAAGGACCTCCCAACAAATATGGACTACGACATTTTTAGTGGCCAAAGAGTGTACGGGCAATACGGTACAAGCATAAAAATAGAGCTTGCAACAAATTATGTATACCTGCAAGACAGGTATACAGATATGAAGGATGATTTTTTCAATATATTTTCAGAAAGAAAATATTACCTTACTAAAAGGGACGATGGGAACATGGAGTTTTATACTAGGTCTTAAAATTAAAAAAGTATAATAAAAAAAAAAAAAAAAAAAAAATTTATATCTTTTAATTGGAAATGGGGAATATTGTTTTCAGCACTTTTATATTTTCAGCTTAAAAAAAAAATAAATAAAAAAAAAATATACAAATTTTAATTTTTTTAATTGGAAATGGGAAATGGGGAATATTTTTTTCAGCACTTTTATATTTTCAGCTTAAGACAAAAATAAATAAATAAAAAAATAATAAATTAAATTTTTTTAATGGGAAATGGGGATTATTTTTTTCAGGGTTTTATTTTTTAGTTGTTCATTTTCTATCAGGTCTATTTAACAGCTTATTTTATCAGGTCTATTTAACCGACCGGGTAATCAGATCAGATATGATTAACAGGTCTGATTATCCGATCAGCTTATTCTATCAGGTCTGTGTAACCGACCGGGTAATCGGACCAGGTCTATTTAACCGACCGGGTAATCTGACCAGGTCTATTTAACCGACCAAGTAATCAGACCAGGTCTGATTAACCGACCTGTTAACAGGTTTATTACCTGGTCGGTTAATCAGACCTGGTCTATTTAACTGAACAGCCTATATATGATTGTGATTAATAAATTATTCCACAGTGCATACTTAACCTCAAGGGTGTATAAACCTTCTCAATTTTCCGAATTGAATTATTTCATCACAATGAATCAAAATGTTTTATCGCAATTAAACAAAACTCGAAATGCTCTTAAAAAAATTTAATGAATTAAAACAAATTAAAAACAAGTGAGAAAGCTACAGCCGAGTGACCGACTGTGAGATACCCGGTACCCAAAGTATTGCCCGTGAAATTAAATAGCACACGGACATTGAAAAAACAAAAAGTTGACAAATAAAGTCAAATGTTACTAAAAACATATTGAGCAACGTTCAAAAAAGACTTATTCTGCATCTGTACGCAGCTGCATTACGAATTAATACTGCGCTCGAAAGCACGCAACACTTTTTTTCGCTACTGCCACCCAAAAGCTAAGTGCTCAGACACGCGAAATTATTCCTAAGCAGTGCGATAGAGCGAGAGAGCATGAAAGCATTAATTGTTTAATAACTTTCATGTTTATCATCCGATTTTACTCAAATTTGCAGAGCACGTCCGCAATCGCCTACTTATTAAGTATATCTGTTTACATAAAGTCGAAAATCACGCCTATAGCTTATATACCGTTTTTATTTTTTCGGGGGCGAAAGTGGGCGTGGCCAAATTTTAAAACAAACTTGATCTGTGTGCAACAGATTCCAATGTTGTCACCAAATTTGGTAACTCTAGCTCTTATAGTCTCTGAGATCTGTTGTTTCACACGGACGGACAGACGGACATGGCTAAATCGACTCGGCTGGTGATGCTGATCAAGAATATATATACTTTATGGGGTCGGAGATGCCTCCTTCTGCCTGTTACATACATTCTCGATTGGCACTAACTTATAACACCCTTGTACCCTATGGGTACCGGGTATAATCAGAATATTATTGAGTTGGAGGAAACGTTTAAACCTATTACTGAACCTTTAAACGAAATTGTTAATAATAACAAAAAACTACAGTTCAATATAGCAAAAGAGAATAAAAATATTAAAACTGAATTAGACATGACTGACATTACACCAAATAAGAAAAAAAGGAAACTTTCTCCTCACACATCAACTGCGATACCGACTCAGCCCTTAATATCAAATAAATCCCTATTGCTTGAAGAGAGTTCAAAAATTTGAACATTAGTGAACTTTCACGGGGGCACGCGCTAGACAAGACTTATGGGCCATTTAAAAATGATAATGGCCAATTAATGATGGGAAATAATCAAATAAATGTTACAAATAATAAAATTGAATTTGATGATGGTCAAAACTATCGTCTTACTAGTGGTTTATATTCTTTAATTTTCCACCATCTACCAAAAATTACAATACAAATGACCTAGAAATATACAAAGAAATTTAACTAAAACCAAAGTGTACCGAAAAATTTTAATCCAAATGGACAGATAAAAGGAACAAGGGCAGTGAAATATACAAAAATTATAAAACCACTTATATCGACTAAGACACCCATCGCCGAGTCCACACCCAATCGTGTCAAAGAAATTGTAAGCGGGAAAGGATTCATGACATTGGAATCAAATAAAATTATATTTATTGGGACGACCCGAATGAGTTGGTGGAACGGCTTCAACTCTTAATAGCTTCACAAGCTGCAGGAAACACTAATCACACTAATGAGATCACATCAATAATTAGTGAATTAACCGAAGCTCAAATTATATGCTAATCTAGTATATATTCATGTAACAATATTCAAATGAGATTAATGTCAGCATGTCCGTTGACAAATTTGGTCGTTACATAAGCGACAAGGAAAACTCTAATAATCCAAAACGATATGAAAAAACTATCCCAGGTCTCTTCATTGATGCAGATGGAAACTTTAATATACAACAACGATTTTAAAACTGAACATATTGAAGCCAGATTAGACAGACTTGAGGTCGTTGTCTCAAAAATTATTGAAAAATTTGCATCTGGTTTGAGATTGAATTAATTAAAAAGTATTAAGAAAATAATTACATTAAAATATTGTAAAAACTAAATTTTATTTGTGTTTAAGTAACTTTCTAAAAATGACTAGACGGGGAATTATTAATGAAATACATGCTCCAGCACGCAAACATTTTATACGACGCAGAGTGATTACAAACGCTATTAATGACTTATGGCAAGGCGACTTGGTGGAGATGGGAAAATATGCCTCCTCAAGTAATGGATATCGCTACCTTCTAACAGTAATTGATACATTTTCCAAATTTGCTTGGGGTGAGGCAATTAAATCTAAGACTGCGAAGGATGTTGCTGAGGCGATGGAGAAAATATTCATGTCTGGACGCGGAGTACCTAGGAATCTTCAGACGGATGATGGTAAAGAGTTCTTCAACGCTCATTTTAAGGGATTAATGAATCGATATAAAATCAATCACTATTCAACATTTAGTACTTTAAAGGCTTCAATTGTTGAACGATTCAATAGAACATTAAAAGAACTCATGTGGAAGGAGTTTTCTTTCAATGGAACCTATAAATGGATTGATATGTATCAAGAGTTAATTCACTTGTACAATAACAAAGTACATAGGACCATAAAAATGGCTCCAATTAATGTAAACACTGGCACTGCAGAATTTGTCTCTTTTAAACTTTGCTCAACATGTTTTTGGCAAAATTTGTCTTAATTTGTCAACATTTTGTTTTTCCCATGTCCGTGAGCTATTTAATTTCACGCACAATACTTTAGGTACCGGGTATCTCACAGTCGGTCGCACTCGACTGTAGCTTTCTCACTTGTTTTTTTATTGATCTCATCTACTAGGATGTAATGCATAATTAATTCCCCCGTGTGAATGTCGAGCGCACTTTCATTAGATTCTAATTTCCTCTTAAGTGAATTTAATTTACTCACTACTGCTTGAGTGCCTTGCGAGTTTTCTAGCCTAATTATTTCACTACGCCAAACTCTTGACTGTGAGTCTAGAGTGCTCAAAGTACCCTCAATTTCATGTTGGATAGTTTTATAATGTCCTATTGCCAGAGTTGAAACTCCGTCTTCACAAATTTGTCTCTTGTCATCTTTGTTGTCTAATGTTATTTTAGTTATTTTAATGTACTTATTTCATGCCCTCTAGACCTAAACATGTACATACTATCGCTTTCTTGCTCTCCTGTAAACAAACAATTTTTATAACTATTAAACGTAATTTTTTCTAAGCAACTTCGCTTCACTCCCTTATTTTTCTTTACACATTTTTCGGAGCTACCATCAGAATTTTGTGATGTGTAGGCGTACATTTTTGAACGCAGACCAACAAATTCTAACATACTTTTCCCTTTCATATAACCCAGCCGCTTCTTATTACACTTGGGGAAATTGTAAAGCCTAGCCAATTTATCTGGATACTCAGATGTGTCAAATTTTGAATCAACATCACTACGAATATCTTTATACAAGTCATCTGTTTTTATAGAGTAAATAAATGAATCGGTGTCCATATAATTAAGTTTCAGTGCATCTTTTGAATTTTGTGAAAATCATACATTTTCCATTTGGATAATTCCAATACTACGAATCCTAAGTATATGGGCTTATCACTAAACGTTATGCATTCGATTCATTTGAATTGCATATAGATTTTCACTAAATTTTGATGCACTGTGAAAATTTGATCTAGCTATTAACTCCTAGCACATAATTTTGGACGACCACCTCGTGGGCCTACAGGTGGGGCTTCCCATTCTGTAACTAACTTCACATCTACCCTTTTCTAGAATCTTCCATACACTTACCATAAACACTATTATTTAATAATTTAAAAAATCTCGTTCAAAATTACTTTTGCCTTAGTTCTATATTCAGTGTTTATGTCAATATACTTTTGAGCCACGCTTTCTGTTTAAACGCTAAAATGGAATGCATTTTTAAGTCTCAACCCATACATCAAACACTGTTTTAACGATTTGTAATGTATGATGTATTTTCCTTATCACGAAGATCAGCTATTAATTTTTTGAACTTTAGAATCTTTCGAAGGAGTTTGTTGGCTGGACAGAAAGGTAGGTCATTATGAGAGTCGTGAAGCGAGTATGGATATTCCAAGTCAACTTCTAGTATATATCCATATTCACTATTTTCTGGAATATTTTCTAGATTAAATGTGTTAATTTCTTCTTGATCTAACCATTTGAAAGCTCCATATGGGAGCTTTTCACACATAGCCCAGCCATAGAGATAGTTCATGTCGATGTAATACAGGTATTCTGAAAGCTTTGTGGGGTCAAAACTTTTCAGAAATTTATGGTTTGCTTTTGTATGTCTATGACTACATTGCACTAACCCACCTCGAATTCCACTCTGAATATATTTTATCATATCAAAATCAGTGAGTAATTCTAAAGTAATTTCAGTCGTTTTAAGCATCGCATCCCATGACAAGCCTGGAGTCGTATAATAATGGGCAGGATCAAGGTTATAAATGTTTGAACAAATTGATCTAAAATTCTGAAAAACGTCTGTTAACAACAAAACATCAGTTTTTAAATACAACTCCAAGTAGTCTTTAAGACTCTTGAAATGTTTCCACACTTGACATGCGTGGGCGTAATCGACTGCAGAACATTCTAAGTCTGTTAAATTACTATAAAACTTGCTTCTTGGTGGGAGACAAGTTTCTGTTAGTTTTTGAACAGAATCTAAGTATTCATAGGGGAATACTCCTTTCCTACGAAGTGAAGCAAAATCTGATGTATTCGGATATTCCTTTTTTAAAACTTTAAAATCACCTTCATTTAAATTAGCTGCTAGAGTGTCTAGACTAGAAGACATAAAACGAAAAGTATCCAAAAATCTAATTTCTAATTTATATTTTCCTAGAGGAATATACTTTGAAATTGAAATATATAATTCTTTATTCAAGGGAATTACTTTAATTTCCCCTTCAACCTCACCAAGTTCTTTAACAAATAAGTGAGCATCATATTTTGAAAAATTATAGAAGAAGACTGGAATAAAATTTCCAGTCTTAAATTAAAGATTTCACTTACTATGTGCTGCCCCTCTAAATTATCCAGTGAAGTGGCAATGGTCCCTCACCCTATCATTACCTAAGACCCCCTTACAAATATGACAATTAACAGCCTCATCAAAATCAAATGAGTCCTGGGTGCTCATTTGTAATGGTACTATACACTTCATATAGTTTTCATGAATTTCGGACAAATCGGATGTTAAGTTACTGACAAAAGTGCGCCCGACATTTCCCCCCGTCTTGCTTACAAATTTATATAAACTTGAATCAAATGCACACTTTATGTAGTATGCAAATGCTATAGGAATATGCTTATTTACTATTTGGGTCCTGTCACTTACATTTAACGAAGAGGGCTCTAGTATGCATTCGAAGTCTGCATATACAGCAAATGGTATATCCAGCTGGCGATGATTATTTAAGAATTTGAGCTCAGTGGCACCCTCTTTCGGTCGCTCAGTCACAACGTTGCTGCATCTCTCCGCATGGCGCTTTTACCTACCCTCACTTGTTGAGTAGGATAGACATTTGTTGCAAAAGAAACGTCTCACACTTTTCTTTCCCAATTGAGATGAAACAAGACTGAAATTAAAAAAATTTAAATTAGTTTTCAATAACAATTTTCATAATTAGATTTTTTTTTTTTTTTGTTTTACTTACGCTGAAATGTTTTTTATCCACATATAGTGTCCATGAATGTCGGGGTTGGAGCATCGAGGTACATCAAATTTATGTGTCGCTCCATTTCGATCCCATTGCAGAAGAGTGGACCAAACACTTTGCTGCTTTCCTCATCATACCCAAACACATTTATGCTTATGTGTGGGTTTCGCGATGTAAACTCATTTATTTTTCCAATTTCCATAGGAAAAGTTAATCCTGTGAAGTCGACCGTGATGTTGTTGGTGTGGATAATGGGTAAAGATATATCCACTCCATATCCACTGCATCGTTCTCCTTTTTCTCTCGGGTTAAGGGCAGATATTATTGCCCACTTGAACAAAAGACATCGTTGTTCTGCACATTAATGACTGCTCTTCTATTTTTAAGTTTCCGTGGCAGCTCAAAATGTGCTGAACCCTTCAGAGGAACACATTGTAGCATGTTTAACTCCACTCGAATAATTCGTGTCAATGTCCATCCGGAATCCTTTTCCTGGAATTCTCCCATTTTTGTTTTTATAATATTTGAATGGGAATCGTAGAGTTCTAATAAATTGCTTCCGATCGTAACCAGACTCATCTAACTCTGGAACAATTTTATATCGGTTTGCGTATCATGTTCTTTTATTAACATGTACTCTGCAAACAGCTCAAAATTTATTTTTGATGCAGTATGGAAGCTTAGTACTCTCTCAACATGAGGCAACATGAGGCAGCAGAGCTAGGCCTGCTTCATTCAGGAATTCATCAGGTATCCTAAGAGCAGCTCCCTCATTTAAAAACATATACTGCAGGATACGTCCCTTGTATCCATCAATAATCTGTTTTACTTGGCCATCAACCGGCCGCATCGCAAACTTTTTATGCTGTTCGGTGCGTACATGGTGATGCCATTGCATATTTGGGGCGAGGTATTGCAGGCAGGAGCTGCAGAAAACAGCGTTCATGTTGTAAATGTAGTTGGCGTTGTTGGCGTACATTTTGTATAATTTTTTATTTTGCGAATATAGTTTTTGATTTTAGTATTAATTTTTCCACACGTATTCGTTTTGAGGATGGAGTTTTATTTAACTTTTTCACTTTTTTAAATTTTAGTATTGATTTTGTTTATGTTTTAGTTTTGTTGTTGATGATAAACTTTGATTTTTGATCACTGGGACTGAGAAATGCACACCGAATCGTTTGAAACACAAACTATATGTGATTCTTAAGGCTCCACGAGACTAGCCTTAGACTCACAAAAAACAAAAATAATTTGATACTCTATTTTTCCGTTACACTTTAAGAGGACAGACTTTGGGTAGTGCATAGTTTACAGGATAATTTTTACTCTCGATCGTGTTACTGTCCCTTTTGACCCGTACGTAACCAAACGAATGCTGGTGAAATTTATTTGAGACCCCCCGTCCCATTTCCGTCACATTCCTATTTTCCTCTTTCAGGATCAGATTTTTTAGCGTACTATTTTGTACCCACTCCCTTTTTATGTTCTCGAACGAGACTTGTAACGGGCGGATGGGATTGTTGGTGTAAGACTATCGTGCGCCAGCATGCATCCTTTTCCATTGTGTGCGTGGGTGGGTGAGCGTTTTCGTTGACACTTGTTCGTTTTTTCCCACATCACTTACTTGAAGGAGGGTGACTGTCCTTTGGTGAGCCTTGTTCACTTTTGTGCGCGACCTTTTCAAGTGGGGGCGGGTGAGTGCGGGATCGCTCCCTCGCACAAGCATCCTTTCAAGTGGCGAAGGGTGAGTGCGGGATCGACCCCGCGCACGCGCACCCTTTCATGTGACACTGTAACCAATTAAATTGAGGGCGTGTGAGTGTCCTTCGATGGGACATGATCGTGCAGGATCAATTTGCATGCACCCTTCTCAAGTGTCTCCTCGATCCCACCACTTATCTAATGGGAACTAACCCTAATAAATTATAGTTTTATTGGTAAATCCTTTTAAAATTGACAGCTGACCCTAATTAATTGCATTTTTATACCCGGTACCCATAGGGTACAAGGGTATTATAAGTTAGTGCCAATCGAGAATGTATGTAACAGGCAGATGGTCGGTTTAGCCATGTCCGTCTGTCCGTCTGTCCGTCCGTCCGTGTGAAACAACAGATCTCAGAGACTATAAGAGTTAGAGTTACCAAATTTAGTGACAACATTGGAATCTGTTGCACGCAGATCAAGTTTGTTTTAAAATTTGGCCACGCCCACTTCCGCCCCGAAAACAAAAAACCGTATATAACCATATGCGTGATTTTCGGCGTAAAGTAAATAGATTGGCTTAATAAGTAGGCAATCGTTTACGTGTTCTGAAAATTTGAGTAAAATCGGATGATAAACATAGAAGTTATTTAACAATAAAGTTTCTGAGAGAAAGGGAGAGAGAGAGCGCACTGCTTAGGAATAATTTCGCGTGTCTGAGCACTTAGCTTTTGGGTGGCAGTAGCGAAAAAAAGTGTTGCGTGCTTTCGAGCGCAGAATTAATTCGTAAAGCAGCTGCGTACAGCTGCAGAATTAGTTCTTTTTGAACGTTGCTTAACATGTTTTTAGTAACATTTGACTTTATTTGTCAACTTTTTGTTTTTTTCATGTCCGTGTGCTATTTAATTTCACGGGCAATACTTTGGGTACCGGGTATCTCACAGTCGGTCACTCGACTGTAGCTTTCTCACTTGTTATTACTTAAAACACTTAAATTTTGACAGGTGACCCTGATTAAGCTAATTTATGACCCCATTAAGCGACATCAAAGGTCCCGAAAACCCGGTTTTTATACTACTGATAGCCTTCGTAGAGAAACACACAAACACACAAACATATCCCTTCGTAATGTGGCAGGCTCTCCCTGTATAATTCTTGATCTCAAAAGGGCCGGCATAATCAATGCCAATGTACGTGAACTCCCTTGAGAACGAGACTCGGTCTGTCGGAAGATCACCCATGAGCAGTTTTTGCAGCTCCTTTTTGTGAATCGTGCAGATCTTACACGAATTCACCACAGCTTTCACCAGATTGTTGATTTAAGGAACCCAATACTTGGATCGGATTAGGCACACAACTAATTGGTTGCCGTCATAAAGAGTGATCTGGTGGGAAAACTGAATGAGAAGGCGAGACAGTCTACAGGCGTACGGAAGATTTATGGGATGGTGCTCATCGTATTGGAGAGCTTTGGAGGCAGTGACACGACCACATGCCCTTTATAGGCCATGTTGGTCCAGAAAAGGACACAAGATCCGGATAAGACTTGAAACTGGCAGGGGCGCTTATCCTGCAAATGATGACGCTCCTAGGCGTATGCTCTACTTTGCGCAATTGAGATTAGAGCTCTTTCCGCATCGCGTATTTCCTTGCTTGTGGGACCTGAATCGGCCGCGATCGGGCTCTTGCGGCAGCGCTTTAGGAACCGTAGGATATACGCCAGGACGCGCTGTGCCTTATATTGCTTGGAAAAACGGTCTAGAAAATTGTCAGAGGGCGTTTGACTAAAATGAACTTTTACTGTTCGCTGCTCTAGGTCGGTTGTTGGATGAGCGTCGCTTTGCGCTGGCCATAGATTTCTTGGCCTTTGTAGCCACTCTGGTCCTTGCCAGCAAAGTTGACTGCCAGCTAGCTCTTGCAAAGATACGCCTCGACTGGCTAAGTGAGCGGAATTCTGTTCGGAACGAACGTGTGCCCAACTGTCGACAGATGTTGCCAGCGTTATACTGGCCACTCTGTCGGCCATAAACGTGGTCCAGTGGTAAGCTGGCTTCTTTAACCAAGCCAGAACAATCGAAGAATCGGTCCAAGAGTAAATTTCGGAACTTGGCCGTCGGCATACTTGGAAGTATAGCTGTCACCATTTCGGTTAACAGCAAGGCACCGCAGAGTTTCAGCCTTGGAAGTGAGACGGTTTTGACCGGAGCGACTCGGGTCTTGGCTGTGAGGAGAGACGTCAAGATCTTGGATCCGATCTCGACCCGTACGTAAATAGCCGCTCCATTTGCTTTTTGAAACGCATCGCAAAACCCGTGGTGTTCCACCTTCACCTATGGTTAATACCCGACCCATCGAGGAACACGGGTCTTGTTGAGGTCGGTATATTCTTGAAGAAAAGTTCGCCACTTCTGATTCATTTCGCTGGGAATACTTTCATCCCAGCCCAACTCTTGCAACCAAATCTCCTGCATAAAGATTTTGGAACGGATGATAAAAGGCGCAAGCCATCCGGCAGGATCGAACAATTTGGCGATTTGGGAAAGAACTTCGCGTTTTGTGTAAGAAGGATCGAATACTATCTCTGGCGGGACAAAATAGAATTCGTCGGAGATAGCCCTCCATCGAATACCGAGCGTTTTCGCCGTGCTCTCGCTGTGGAGGAGGTGATCAGCAGGAATGTCCTTCAGGATGCTCCTTTGGTTGGAAGTCCACTTCCTCAGTGGGAAGCCGGCCGAGACTAGAGCTGCCTGCAGCTCTTGGAAGGACAGTTGAGCTTCTTGTACGGAGTTGGCCCCTGCCAGAACGTCATCGACGTACGACATGTCTAATGATCTGGCTGGCTTTTGAAAATAGCTCTTGTACATCATCTGCCCGCTGTTGCAGGACTCGAATTGCAAGGAAAGGCAGTTGACCCCGAAGGTAACTGTTTGTAGCTCGAAATCTCGGATCTCTCCTTCTTTGTTTCGGAACAGAATTCTCTGAAAGGGTGTATGCTCTGGAGCGACACATATCTGGCGATACATTTTGGTAATGTCCGCACTGAAAACGTATTAGAAATACCGCCACTTCAGGATCTGAATCGTCAGATCGGATTATAGGACTGGACCAGTATGAAGAATATCGTTTAAGCTGGTCCCATTTGCTGAAGGGCTTGAAGCGTTGAAAACAACGCCAAGCTTCGTGATTGTGCTTTTGTACAGCGTGATGTAGAAGATAATAATTTGGAGAATTGTGAGTCGAAAGAACTTTTTTCATATGACCCAGATGCAGATGCTCATGAATCATATTGCTCTTTTAAGGGAAAGTCTCTTTTTAAACGATTCTCGTTTCTAAGAAACTGACCTAACGCAATGGACCTAGAATATCCCAAATTGGATCCGACATGGCTGGGGTCGCAGAACGGCAGGAAGGCAATTTGGCTGCTAATTCCGGAAGGACAAAGGCTGCGGTATCTAGTTGTAGACCCGACTTCGTTGGAGATCGAATTGCGAAGTGGCACAGCCTGGTAGACTTCCCGGACACCGACTGGTTTAGACCAGAAACTTGGGTTTGAATGGGTCGGAATGACAACTTGATCAGATTGAAGAGGCGTTCTGTAATGAACGTTGCTTCGGATCCCGAGTCAATCAGTGCTCGCGCTCGATACCTGGAGTCCAGATGACAGATTTCAATAATTGCCGTGCTCAGCAGAACAGCTGTAGTGCCAGAGGCAAAATAATTTTGCACAGTGGAAGTGCTTTCCTGTGGATTACTGCTCGAAGGTCTCGCAGCAGGTTATGGAACTGGCAAAGAGGCGGCTGTTGAGTTTGACCCCGAAGAACTAGAGGTTCCTCGATGTAAATGGGTATGATGCCTGCCTCTACAGGTGAAACAGCTGTGAGTGCTGGAACAATCGCGAAGCTGATGGCCTCTTGCGAAGCAATTTAAGCATAACTGCTTCTTTTTGGTGTATGCGTATCGCGCATCCACTGACATTTGGAGAAAACGCGGGCACAACCATTCAGGATGGTTTTTCCTTAAACATAATTCACGAAGAACTGAAGTTTCTTCAAGTTCATTTCTTCCCACGCAGGAATATTGGACTTGGAAGATAAGGATTGTTCCCATAGAGAAAGGGTCACCTTAGGCAGTTTACTGGCGCACAGGAAAACCAGAAAACAATACCAGTTTTCAATAGATATCTGGGAATGTGCTAGTGCTGTCAAACACCCTTGAATCGTGGTCTGAAGTTCTTTTAACGCAAGACCAGATTCGTATGATATGAAACTCAAGTTGAACAATAGCTTGAGTTGGCTGTTGACTAAAAGACGCTTATTTTGGAAACGGTCTTGAAGTGCTTCCCAAGCCGTAGCGAAACCGTCATTGGTGAGAGGGGATTTGGTCACAATCGCCTTGACCTCGCCACTTGTTTTGGTGATGAGGTGAAACAACTTCTCGACCGGTGTCAGACTAGGGTTGTTGAGGTGTACTGCCGTAAAATGGTCCCTAAAAGTTCTTCATCGAAGATAATTCCCGTCGAACACTTCTCTATCACAGGGAGATAAGCAGCAACCGGACGATATGATTGTTGGAGAGTGGCTGGAGTTAGCTTGACTGAGACGTCGCTCTGTCAACCTTTTCGCTTATTTGCGCTGCACATGACTCGTACACGGAGGAGCACTAATCATATTTGGATTGGAGCAACGGTAAGGTGTCGAGAGACCCTTTTTAAGTTATTAGGTTGGAACATGCTTCGTGTTCCTTTTCCACCTTATCCCAGAGGGCACGCACTTGTTTAAGACGGACTTGAAACGTGTAGAGCGAGGGAGCCGCTTGATTAGGAGTGTTGATCTTGGCTTCAAATAGGCTTACGCGAACCCTGACTGCGATAAATTTGTGCAGCGCTGCAGTTGCCGCAATTGGCTGTTCAGAGGATACCATTTTCTTTGAGGAAGCGCGTGTCACCCCCGTAAGCTCTATTTCTCTTGCTTAAAAACAAGTGAAGACTCACTGGAAGCTTTCGCTAATAGATTGGAGATGACAATTCGTGGAGATGTACCAGAACTTGTCGTTGGGAGCTTCTTTTCTTTCGGCGTGGTCACACTGGTCGGAAAACAAAAACTTGGATACGAATTGTATTCTTGAAGCGAGTGAAAAAAGACGCTTGACTTTGTCTCAACGATAATATTCACTTTTCACGAACGTTTGGAGTGTAAATACGATTGGAGTGGAAATAAATGCGTATCCCAGTGGCGCAAATTTGGCTTCGAGAATCGATTACATCTGTCATACTTCGAATGCAGTAAGCATTCGAATTCATACTACAACATACTTTACTTTTCCATAAGCTTGGCCGCCTTTTCTGCTAGTATACCTTCAAAATCGCCTACTTCGAATCGAGCAAGTAGGCGATTAGCCGAGCACACTTCGTGCTGTATTACAGTCCTATATACTATTGCTTATAGGATTGTAATGCAGATGCTTTACTGGATGGCATACCACGTATATAGGATCGTAATGCAGATGCTTTACTGGCTGGCATACAACGTATATAGAATCGTAATAAAGATGCTTTACTGGCTGGCATACAATGTATATAGAATCGTAATGAAGATGCTTTACTGGCTGGCATACAACGTATATAGGATTGTAATGCAGATTGAACCGACTGGAAATAGTTTTATATTTTTAGCAAAATAAAAGATATTCAACACACAGTTTTTCATTATTTTTTATATATTAGTTTTAATTATAACTAAGCCGAAGAACATAACTTATAAAAGTATTACAAATTTAATAAAAATAATTTAATAAAAAAAATTATAAAACCAAAAATAAATAAAACATAATTCGCCTTGGGCTCATATTCTAAACTAAAAATTCTAAAAATAACTTAAAAGGATCTTTTTATGATATGGGACTATTTTTTTTGTCTGCTTCACTTTCCTTATTTGCTCCCTCAGTTTGTTTATTGTGTTTTGCTTTTTGATCAAATTTCTTTTTTTGCGATGCGACCTTTGTTAACCTTAAATGCGCCCCGAATAAGTTGGATGTAGCATCTTTCATTAAACCCATCTTCTTTAACTGCATCTACATGTAAGAAAAAAATAAGAAATTAGTAATTTAAAAACCAGAATGTTTCGTGTTACTTACTATGTAAGGCATTATTAAAATTAGTGTATTTTTTAAATGGCATTTTGCCAAGTATGCCATCATAATTAAATTGAGTAATCAATTCCGGTCCCAAAATGCTATCAAAATTTTTGGAAAGGTCGCCGTTGGTTATCCGTTTTAAGATATTGGCCTGTTTGAAAAAAAAAATTAAAACTTGTATTTTAGAAATGGGAAATTGGTAAAAAATATCCAAATATACTTACGTATTTCATACCATCTTTGGAAATTGTTTTTTCCATTTTCTCCAAGCCATCAACTGATGTTATGGGAAAATTAATTTCCTCTGGCAAGTCTTGCTGTGTCAACTTGCTTAGGACAGCAAGTATTTGGCCTTGGTTTCGCAGTATTTGGTCCTGGGCATGACTTATTTTATTTATTTTTGCTTCCAACCCATCTATCTTTTCTTCGAGAGCCTTACGAGGCCCAAACTCAGATTGCTCCAAATTAAACATTTCTAATATTTAATTAAAAGTATGAAGTAATGGTGCAAAAACTATATTTTATTAAGCTAATATTAACTAATTCTAATTCTAACATTTTATTTCTTGTTTGAATTATACCCAATTCCTGCGAGGCTAAAGGTTCAGTATAAAAGGGCTTTGGGTCTGCAAACCTTCTACACTGAATAAACTGATCAGTTTCGTTTTCGATGAATTTAAGTATAACAACTGGCGTACATGGGCTTATACAACAAAAACTATTTGGGCTTTTTGTGGTGAGGGTATATTGGTCTTTAATATATTTAATAATAATGCCTTTTGCATTTTTGATACACCTTACTTTTTCTTGTTTAATTTTACTTCGCTTATCCCAATACTTATTTTGAATCTGTTCTAATATTTTTGACGGACACTTGACAGATTTCTTCATATCCTGCAAAAAATTTTCGAATTTGTAGGCTGTTAGGTCCTGTAGATAACCCATTTCCTGGACAGACTCGCACAAATGCAGCAAATTATGGACATTATAGGAAAGGTTTTTTTCTCCATACATTTCACCAAATTTGCACACGAAGTGTTCCATAATTTTTTGGATAACATTTAAATTTTTAATATAGTCTGTTTTTGATAACAATGCCCTATATCCACAGTGCAATAAAAGAATGTGACTATAATAATTATAAGGTATTAAATCTTTTAAAAGAACAATTGATGTGTATAAAATAAACAGCCTAAGCTCTGTGGCCTTCCACCTGCTCAATTCATCAAAGCTTCTAGGCTTTCTATTAAATTCTGATGGAATAAAATCAGCAATGGCTATGGAACGGCTATTAAGTTCCTGCTTATGATCGCAAGTAAATTTAAAATTAATGCTTTCATTGCTTAAAATCATTTTAATAATTTTTTTTGTGATTCCCAAGTCAAGGAGGTGCATGGGGTCTAAGGGAAACTGGGTTATCATGCCAATTCCAAGCTGTTCTAATATTAATTGGTTATCTAAAAAATATTTTTGATGATGGTCTACATATTTTCTAGACGCATAGTCATCATCAGTAATTTTTTGCCCTCGAGTGGAGGAAAATGCTATATGGTTGCCTATGCGTGTGCCTACCTGCGTGCATTTCATACAGCCATGATATGCTGTATGTCCTTTTAATCCGCAAATCAAAGCCTTTGCAGGAGCATCACAAATGAAAGCTTTGCAATTTAGTTTAATATTAGTTTCTCCTAACTGTATGCCGTCCATTTGAATACGCTTTAACTCGCTAATAAAGTCGCCTAAAAAGATGTTTGTGTTATTCGGTTTTTTATTACCGAGAAATGTTCCAATTAGGAACACTTCGCTGTTTTGAACACAACGAAAATGTCCCAATATTGGCCACAAGCTAGTCGAAGAGCTTTTGAAGAGGGGTAATCCATCTATAGCCACATCCATTGAGAGCTCTGAAATATTAACAAACAAATTTTTGTTGTTTTTTATATAGTTTTCTATGCCCAAATGAAGATAAGTGGCAGGAGCAACTGTTCTGGTTACAGCTTTTTCACGAACACCAAGCAAAGCTTCTACAGAGCCGGGAACGTTAACACCAAATTCGAGAAGAATTTTTAGAAGAGCACGCGTGCAACTTCTTGATGGGCTATATTGCACGTACCATTCCTTAAGTTTCAATGCCAAACCGTCACTTTTGTTGTTACCCATAATATCACTGACACAAACATTTTCTGTAGAGACAAAGTCCTCAGGCAATGGAGAGTGTTCCCTAATCGGAGAACTGGAAATATTTAGACTGCGTCTTTGCGCAGCGGCCAGCCGCCGTATATTGCGCTTGCTAAAGCCTCTCTTAAACATTTAACACTATCAAATCTCACAGAATCCTTACCAAAACCTGAATAAATTGCTCTTACAAACGCACCCGACATACACTTCTACTTGCAAAAAGTAAAGTGACAGATGACAAGACAAAGTTATATGAAAAAAAAATTACACAAACAACAAGCCGTGGCAGCAAAAACTTAAAAAAAAACACACACAGTCGCAGGTGCCGAACACAGAAATAGTATAACAAAGCAAAATAAGATAAGCCGAACGATAGCCGAAGCTTTGACAGGCAGGAACAAAAACAACTTCCCATTACAGTCCTGTGTTCTAACAGTTGGAGAAACGATTGATTACGAATGTACCTTCGACGATGCATTCTGTAGAATTACCAAATTCGGTCGTAGCAGGGTTGCGCCACTGGGATGTTGCGTAATAAAATTTGTTGTGTTGTATATTGTATTTTATTTGTCGTTATTCCCTTTTGGTTTGGGGCTTTTCTTTTTTTTTTTTTTTGTATTAGACTTGTATTTAGAAACAGCTAAAAAAAATGTATTTATAAAAAAACGCCAACAAAAAACTAGCTGAAAATGTATAACTAGCTATTGGTTACTTTTTGTTGTTGTTCGATAAAAAATGTTTATATTTTATTCGAAATTTTTGACGTGACAACGTCTTAAATTAGGTTGCGGCTGGGAGTCACTTATGAAAAAGTGTAACGCTCGGTAACGTTACGATGAGTCACCGAACGAGAGAGAGGCCCGCCGAATGCCTTGCGTCTCTCTCCCACTCAACTATGATCGGTCTGCCGCGCGCGCAGCACTAGAGAATTAGGCGCATTGAATCGGCGCATGCTTGTGTCTCTGTCTTTGTCTTTCTCGAACGTTCTTGGCGTTGGAAAAACAAGAAAGCGTCATAATACAAGTTCACACGTGTGGTTAAAGTATCGTCAGCTGTGTCTGTAGTGAAAATGTGGAGTGCTTAGATTCGTCATTTACAACAACTACAACAATAAAGGTAAATAATTGTACACTGATATTTAATTATCGTAAACTATGATTGATTGATTAATTGTTAGATTGACACAAAAGTTGAGAAACTGAGTTTATAGGTTATGTCATACTATTGATAAATGTTGATAGTGTTAAGTAAATTATTAGTTTAAAATTAATTAATTAATTAATTATTATTGTCGTGATAACGTCTTATAAATCGATAGAGCAGGCTGCATGCACGCTCGAAAAAGCATGACTCATGTAGCGTTACCTCTGCCGCGACACAGGCAGAGCAAACGTGACGAGCAGCAGCAGCAGAGAAGAGAGAATGAGAGAGAGTGGTTAAAATTAAATGCTTTGCACTCTTCTGGCAACCGCAAGGGCAAAGCGGTGTATCTCCGTCTCGCTCTGCTCTCCCGCTTTGTCTATTTATAGCTCGAGCACTGACGCAGGCGAATGTGTGTATTTCAGTCTTTGACGCCGTCCTCTGGTTTGCATGCGTGGTGAAGAGGTTAGAGTGTTCGAGTCTTAATCTCACGATCGCGGGTTCGAGTACCAGCCGCAGCAATTGTGTTTTCAAAAAATATAAGTTGGCTTTATAGACTTTCTATAATATTTATATCCATTTAACTTAACATATCAACAAACAGCCGGCACTTCCTAATCCTCTCCAGAAACTGGCCATTTGCAGCCGGCACTGCCTGATCCTCTCCAGAAACTGGCCATTTGCAGCCGGCACAGCCTGATCCTCTCCAGAAACTGGCCATTTGCAGCCGGCACTGCCTGATCCTCTCCAGAAACTGGCCATTTGCAGCCGGCACTGCCTGATCCTCTCCAGAAACTGGCCATTTGCATCCGGCACTGCCTGATCCTCTCCTGAAACTGGCCATTTGCAGCCGGCACTGCCTGATCCTCTCCAGAAACTGGCCATTTGCTGCCGGAACTGCCTGATCCTCTCCAGAAACTGGCCCTTTACAGCCGGCACTACCTGATCCTCTTCAGAAACTGGCCATTTACAGCCGGCACTGCCTGATCCTCTCCAGAAACTGGCCATTTGCAGCCGGTACTGCCTGATCCTCTCCTGAAACTGGCCATTTGCAGCCGGCACTGCCTGATCCTCTCCAGAAACTGGCCATTTGCAGCCGGCACTGCCTGATCCTCTCCTGAAACTGGCCATTTGCAGCCGGCACTGCCTGATCCTCTCCAGAAACTGGCCCTTTACAGCCGGCACTGCCTGATCCTCTCCAGAAACTGGCCATTTGCAGCCGGCACTGCCTGATCCTCTCCAGAAACTGGCCATTTGCAGCCGGCACTGCCTGATCCTCTCCCGAAACTGGCCATTTGCAGCCGGCACTGCCTGATCCTCTCCAGAAACTGGCCATTTGCTGCCGGCACTGCCTGATCCTCTCCAGAAACTGGCCCTTTACAGCCGGCACTGCCTGATCCTCTCCAGAAACTGGCCATTTGCAGCCGGCACTGCCTGATCCTGCCTGATGCAAACTGGCCATTTGCAGCCGGCACTGCCTGATCCTCTCCTGAAACTGGCCATTTGCAGCCGGCACTGCCTGATCCTCTCCAGAAACTGGCCTTTACAGCCGGCACTGCCTGATCCTCTCCAGAAACTGGCCATTTACAGCCGGCACTGCCTGATCCTCTCCAGAAACTGGCCATTTGCAGCCGGCACTGCCTGATCCTCTCCAGAAACTGGCCTTTACAGCCGGCACTGCCTGATCCTCTCCAGAAACTGGCCATTTACAGCCGGCACTGCCTGATCCTCTCCAGAAACTGGCCATTTACAGCCGGCACTGCCTGATCCTCTCCAGAAACTGGCCATTTGCAGCCGGCACTGCCTGATCCTCTCCAGAAACTGGCCCTTTACAGCCGGCACTGCCTGATCCTCTCCAGAAACTGGCCATTTGCAGCCGGCACTGCCTGATCCTCTCCAGAAACTGGCCATTTACAGCCTCTCTCAATTTTACATAATTTTTTTACCGTGAACGTGTCAACGTCTTAAGTAAATGCTACCATTCCATCAGTATTTTCTTAAGACGTTGTCACGTTCAACGTCAGTAAACCGACTTTACAGACAACCAATTTTTTTTTTGAATTATTTGCACTGGAGGAAATTTTATTATCGTTACTGTATTTTTGAGTTTAATGTGGGACAATATATATGTGGGGGTGTTTGTGCACAGGCCGTGTGCAATAACTGCAGCTACGGAGGGAACAAAGAGGAATCGACGCTAGGCGCCGGCTTTGCCGCTTCGGACTTATGTGTATGTTTGTATGTTGGAATACAAATATGTAAATGCCTTTAAGTTTGTATGTACGTATGTAGCTTCGTGCAGAATAGCGCGAAGTTTGTTGAGTAATTAAAAAACGAATTAATTGCGGGTGTATGTTTTATTTATTTGCTGGAAGTTGGAGTTGAATTGATATTATATATGTATTTATTTCGAATCAATTTTGGTATTTTCGGATGTTTGTGTATTTAAAATATTTCTATGTAAAATATTTAAATATATTTTTTGGTATATGTTTGGGATAAATAAATATATTGCAGTTTGGGTATAATTGTTTTTTGGGTTAATATATTAAAATGTAAATTGTTTGTTGATATATATGTATATATGTGTAGGTATGTATGTTTGTCATTTG
Source organism: Drosophila triauraria (assembly GCA_014170255.2). Lineage (NCBI taxonomy): Eukaryota > Metazoa > Arthropoda > Insecta > Diptera > Drosophilidae > Drosophila > Drosophila triauraria. The sequence continues at coordinate 10,908,001 of JABJVT010000007.1, forward strand.
TATGTATGTTTGGTAATTATATATTTATGTAAATTTGCCGCTAAAATTGTGGTGTGTGTTTATGTAAATAAATGTACGAATTTGTGTTTATGTAAGAATGGAACTTTGGCGAATAAAAACTTGCAGTTTTGTTAAAAAATTGAGGAACTTTTTATGTATTTGTGAGTGTGTGTGTGTAAATATATGCGCTTGGACACCAGCAGGAACGCAGAGCATAAAAAAATAAATGTAGGGGGCCGTTTTTGGCAAAGTAATTTTTTATGAATTTTGCACTTTATATTAGGAAATATTTTCTCACTGCGGCTGGGGCGTATATATTTGCACAAACACTATTTTTCTCACTTTTTACTAGAAAAAGACACGGATGGAAAACACAAGATAGCGACCACGGAAAATTTGGAGTTCAACTTTGGACTCTGGCGAATCACACAGAGGCAAGACTTTCGGAGTTCTTCTTTTTGATCTCTCTGTGTAATTGCTAATATTAAAACTCGTACTTATCTTAAAAAAATCCGCGAAGTGGAGCTGGTGGGGATCAGGCTAGATCCGGCTTCGAAGGACCATGAAGGATCTGCTTGCGGATGGCGAAGACGTTCGAAAGGGGGTCGCTGAGGAAGTCCCTCGTAGAAGGGCAGCAGAAGGTCCAGAAAAGTAAAAAGCGTAGGCGGCAGAGTTTCACTATACACAACTTTAGGATTTATTTCGGCCTTCTTTATTTATTTATTTATCTTCCTAGCGCGACAAACATGTTTCATACATATAAATTATGGCACTAGTCACAACAGTAAAGGAAAAGAAACTTAATAGATAGACATACAATCAGATGAACTTACATATATACTAATAAATTAACCTTAAATACTAACATTTAATGGTTTTTTTTTTGTAAAGACAAACATTGAACATAGAATTTAGTTACTTTAAGGACCTTTCTCTCTCATCCCTCTCTTATAATTATAACTTCTAAACTTTATTATTTTTAAAATTTTGAATTTTATGCAATGCGCAGATATTTTTGAAGTGCGATTTTAAAATGCGTAGCACTGCTAACTGCCTTGTTGTCATGGGGAAGTTGGTTCCAAATGCGAACAGCGTATACAAAGAATTGCCTCTTTGTGCTTATATATTTGAATTTAAAATTAATAATATTGTTAGTCCTTCTTGATGTAGAAAAATTTTAGTTTTTGGTATAGATAGGTTGGCTCTTTAGTGTAAACTATTTTATGTAATAATATTAGTACCTTAAGGTTTGTCCAAGACTTGAGTTGCATGTCAAATATTTTTATGGATTCATCAGAGATGTGGTCATTCCTACGTCTATTGTAAATATATCGCGCCACATTATTAAAAGCAACTTGAAGCTTGCGTTGGCTGGCGTAGTTGCAGTCGCTGAACACTTCGATTCCATAAAAAAGCACTGGTGTCAGGTACATTATTGCAATCGTCTGCTTCATTTTGACTGGTAAAAAGTTCTTTGATAGGTATAAGCTTCTAAGGACTCCATACATTTTACCGACATTTTTATTTATGTGATCATCCCATTTCAAAGTTTGATTAAAACTAAAACCTAAGTTGCATGCTCCTTTTACATAGTCTATAGGAGTATTTTCGATAGCTTATCTTTGTAAAACGTCAGTGCTAAGCGCCTTTTTACCTATAACTATACATTTCGATTTCTTCGGATTTAAACCTAGTCCATTAATTTTTGACGACCGGCTAACTATTTCCAGTTCACTGTTACAAACAAGAATACACTCATCTATACTACATATAGGACGACTAACATACTTTTGAACGTCATCAGCATACATGTGTATTTCACAATTCGACAATATATTAGGAAGATCATTAACATATACAGAGAAAAGAAGTGACCCAAGAACGGATCCTTGAGGAACTCCACGTTTGACACTGAGAAAAGACGAGCATACATTATTTACGGAGACTGACTGCTTTCGATTACTTAAGTATGAAGAAATTACTCGTGTAGCTGTACTCGAAAAGTGACATAGACGACTTAGCTTAAGACACAGAATATCGTGGTTAAGCGTGTCAAAAGCTTTACTGTAGTCCAAAAGTGTCAAGAATGTTATATTGCCACTATCCAATTTTTCCCTAATGCCTTCTACAATGTCAATTATTGCTGTTGTGCAACTTCTGCCGACACGGAAGCCTGACTGCTTATCAGTCAAGAGTTTTCGTGCTGTCAAGTAACTTAACATTTGATCAGCCATAAGTCGCTCTAACACTTTTGACAAATATGGTAAAATGGAGATTGGACTCAACTACTTAAATTAGATCGCGACATAGTTGCGGCGGGATTTCATGTTGTGGAGAGTTCCGAAGTTGTAAGCTGCTCAGGGTAGAGGGAGGGCGAAAGAAATGAAAAGCGCGAGAGGTAAGCGGGAGGTGAGCGCGCGAGCGCCTACACTGCCTCCCAGCACTAAGCGCCCTTCTAGCGCAAACACACATTTTTTTTTATTTTGATGCCGTAATAAATTTTGCCGCGCAGTGTGCAAGTACGAAGTGTGTTCAAAATTTATCGCGAATTTTCAATTTTCGGGGGTTACGTATATTCGAACTTCAATTTTTTTGTGGCGTTATGTTGGTACTCATGTCTCTCACTTATGCCGACAAGCTCGGCCATTTTAAATGTTCACTTATTTGTTGACAGCTGCTATGCTTGCACGTGTTTTGGATCGTCTTCGATCTTTACCTATTCAAAAAAACGGATCAAAGTACCTGTATCAAATTTTGTGTGAAAAACGAAATTAAGTGCGCGAATGCATTCCGAATGTTGACTGTGGCATACGGAAAAGCTACCTTGAGCCGAAGCAACGTTTATCGGTGGTACAAAATGTTCTCAGAAGGCCGAGAAGATTGGCCTCTTGGCCAAAAATTGGCTTTTGCACCACGATAACGCCCCTGCTCACACATTGTTGCTTGTGCGCGACTTTTTCGCCAAAAACAACAAAATAATTGTTAATGTGTAGGCTAAGGTGCCTGGCATACAGTATTTGAACTGTCTGCCTTGTGTCGCCGCAAGAGAGAGAGAGAAAGTCACACACGAAAATTCCGCGCTCCGATAAATTGAAGATTTTCAACGGATACAGCAACGTACTATTTTCTGAAATAAGAAATAAAACTTATAAACCTACACTCTACACATTAAAGATCAAATTCAAAACAATTGTTCAGCATTTGTTTATAAATTTAACAAAAACTGCAAGAAGACACCGTCACAAGTAAAACCACAACAACACTTAAACAACCGTATTTTGGAAGAAGAGAGAGAGGGAGGAGAACGATCATAAAACATACACTGCGAGAAGACATCGAGCTCCAAATAATGTCTTCGTCGACGGCCTCCAAGCGACAACGCAACAACGCTGGGACTGCAAACGAGCGCAGCTCGGATGCCCTTTCTCCCCAGCTTATGGCCTTGTTTACGGTGCGCCTCCAGGAGCACGCGGATCAGATGTCCACATCGTTAAGCGAAAGTCTGAAGAAGCACACCGACCAAATACTGGTGCGGGAAACGGAGGCGCGCATCCTCAGCAGCCTTACGGAGCGCCTGGACCTAATCGAGGGTGAGGTTAAAAAGACGGGATAGAGGGTTTTATGCCTAGAACGCGAAGTAGTTGATCTACGCGCGCAACGGGAGCAGCTAGATAAGCGGGTCGAACACCTGCACCGGGAGATTGCTGACATGCGAGCAATGAGAGAGAGAGTGGGCAGCGTGGAGGCAAAACTCGCTGCACAAAAATATATTGCAAACAATAATGTGTTCGACTTGCGTGTCCATGGCGTGCCTTATGTGGAAGGGGAAAACCTACGGACACTTTTCAATCAGCTCTGCTTTAATCTGCAGCTCACACCTCCACCGCGCGTCCGAGACATTTTTCGAGCACGCAAAACACAAAAATCCAATGTTGACCCCGTCATCATCGTCAAAATGGACAACGAGCGAGAGAAGATCGCGGTTCTTCGAAAAATTGGGGCTTATCGTAGAGAAACAGAAGCCCAACTAAATTTGAAATTTGTGGGAATCGACTCAGAAGCTCTGATCTATGTTAATGAACAGCTGATACGAGATAATTATCTCATACTAGCGGACCCGGCGAACTTTGTCTCGCCCTAATTCGACGCCATTATATAGCCCCAGGGTAATAGTCAAACACTGCATTTCTTTATTTAGTATAGAGCGATATGATATACTATGTTTTTTGTTTTATTTTCCGGCGCAAAAACAAACAATGAAGACGGCTTACCAACACGCGAACATGAAACGTACAGCTGGCCGTGCGAAAAACAGGGAAATACTAGATTTATCCCGCAGACTTCTAACGATTGGCCTTGCGATTTGTTGATTGTCATCGCAAATGCCAATCGGACGGGGAACTGAATCCTCTTGAATTGGAATGGTAGATCAGTTGGAATAATCGGAATTCGTGGTATAAGGACTACCTCTCCTTTAAAAGTTCCCTTGATGTTCGTCGCCTGAATCACGTTATTCATCAGTTTCTTGACGGACAACCGCGTACCGTTGCACAATTTCGGATGATTTAGATTCCGCAGCACTATAATAATTGATCCCACCTTCAGTTGCAAATTATGCGGTGGAGTTCCTGGCACATCTATCGAGTTCAAAAATTCTGTCAGATAGTTCGTCGCTTCATCCTCGTCGGTCACGCTGTCAACGGATCTGTATGAATGCAGTTCTCCATCGATTTGATTTTGAATAATGTAATTCAAATTATCTACGTCCTTGTTCTTCGCTGCTAGTATTGCCCGTTCACTAATCCAGTCGATATTTTTATAATTTTGCGCAATGTCGGGGAACACTTTGTTAATGAGTTCCTCCTTTGACGATGTGAACACGCAAAAATTTGCCGGAAACGATATTGATCCAGTCGAAACATCAACAGGAATTTCGCCATTCCCAAGTGCCAGCAGTTGTCTCGAGAATTCAGCAGCGGACGGGTCATTCTGCAATGTGAATCTCATGTTCGTGGTTAATTTCAGCTTTTTGACATATCTCCACAATGAAGACGATTTAAGGCATGCATTAACTTCATCGGCAGCCGTAGATTTCGGGATGACGGGAAGCGTTTGACGAAAATCTCCGGACAGCAATATCAAAGACCCACCAAATAGTTTTGAATCACCGCGTAATAAAATTTTTAGAAAATCCTCCAGGGTAATGGTGAAAAACAGATAATTAAAATATCCAATTATATAAAACAGTAGTGTATCGAAATAGATGTCAAAGTAAAAACAAATCGTTTCAATATTATTCGGTTTCTTATTCGTTTTTATCAGACGTCCGGATTTGTTTAATTTCTTCCTGTGATTTGTAGGAATAATGCCTGCTATAAGACGGCCAAACATTGGACGACGTACACGTCGAGCAACATATAGTCGGAATGTCCATGAAAGTCAAACGCAAGACGAACGTGCAGAAAGAAATGAATCGAGACGAACCCGTTTAGCACAGATTCGCTCTACACAAAGAGTACCAAGAACAGACTTGAATCGAGCTGCATTTGCATACAATTTCTCAACGTCCTACAAAGACCATAGCTGCGTTGTTATCGGTTCATTGTCTGTGGTATGTCAGCACTGCAATGCACTGAAGTTTCGTTTCATTCACGAATTACACTAGTTTACAGCAAAAAAATATAATCGTTGAGACCCACTTTTTCCGACTAATTTTGAGTCGCTGAACACGCTGAAGTCACTAAAAAAAGTTTCAAAGAACCGTTTGGAAGATATTCGCGAAAAACCAGATTTTTTATATTACGCTAAAAATATTGAAAACCGTTTGTCCGACAAATTTGAAATTTGTAGTATCTAATATGAAATAGATACACCTTTCCAAAAATATACGGCTCTTTGTGGTCAGAGCTTTATTAATGAAGATATAAGCGCTTAAAGTAAAAAAACATGCAATTTTTTTGGCAATATTGCTTAAAGCTAGATTTCATTTACTTTTTAAAAATATAAAAAAAAGAAATAAATTATTTTGAGTAAACAGATCTAAGGATACCTTTGTCCTTAAAGGGTTAAGGTTAAATATGTGCAAATCCAACACAAATTCTAGAAGTTATGGCGAATTCAATGAAATTATCATATTGCAGTTGTGCTACAATATTGCTTCCAAGGGTAGAAGCCTGCTTTATGATTTTGTTTTGAGATATAATGAAATGAAAAAATTTTAAGTATTAAAAAAGTCGTGGCACAAAAGCTTAGCATTCCTTCATCCCAGAAACCTTCGTATCGCTTTTCAAATGATGACATATCCTGATGAAATCGTTTGTAAAACTTCATAGATATAGTTGTAAAATGTGCAAGCACTCGGTTAAAAGATTTTGTTATATTTGCGGATGTTATATCCTCGGTATAAAAAATGCGCCAAGATATCCGAGAAGTTGTTAAGTGCTTACAAGCAGTACTTCGGAATTATACCACACAACATCAAGAAACCATGGACTCCAAAGTCAGCGTGCCGCACATGTTCGACTCAATTGCTGCTATTTAAAAGTGGAAAGCCCATACATTTAAAAGTTTGGAAGGCCGGTTCTCTGGAGAGATCCGACTGATCATGCAACTGATTGCTACTTTGCTTGACGAGTGTTCGGGGTGGAAAATATTCCAAAGTGGTCTACCCCGACGTACAATCAGTTACAAAAGTTGAACCACATTCCATACATTTCCCAAAGCCCGAACCACCAAATCAAATATATGATAAAGATGCCTTTAATGAAGATACATTTGAGACTCAATCAGAACATTCAGAATCGGAAAGCTCAAACATAAAGCTTATGTCCCAAAAAGATCTTAATGACTTGGCCCGGGACTTTATCAAAGGATAAGTCCGAAATACTTGCTTCCCGATTACGTGAACACGGGCTTTGGAGCCATCAACTCAAATTTCATTTTATCGAAATCGCAGCAAAGAATTTGAAAAATATTTCAAAGACAAAGGACTTTTCTTTTGCAATAATGTCACCCAGTTATTTGCAGCATTAGGAGAAGATCACAATCCGGATGATTGGCGTCTTTTTATCGACGGAAGCAAATATAGTGTCAAAGCTGTTTTACTTCATAAAGGAAACCAAAAACCTTCATTACCGATTGGCCATGGTACAAATGTAATGGAAACATATGAAACCATGAAACTGCTCTTGGACCTAATTAACTATAAATCATACAATTGGAAAATATGTTGTGATTTAAAAGTTGTTGCGATATTAACTGGTCTCCAAGGTGGTTATACAAAGTTCAGCTGCTTCTTGTGTCTTTGGAATAGCAGGGCAGATAACTTACATTTTTCCAAGCTCGATTGGCCACCCCGGACGGATCATGTCATTGGCAACAGTAATGTGCTTAAAGACGCTCTGGTTGATACAGAAAGAGTTATTCTTCCACCACTGCATTAAACTGGGGCTGATGAAAATTTTGTCAAAGCTTATGAAAGATCCGCTCAACAAGGGATGACTTACCTAAGGATGAAATTTCCAAACTTTCAAAGGAAAATCAAAGCCGGTATTTTGTGGGGCCTCAAATAAGAAAGTTGTTCGCGGACAAAATTTTACAAAATCATTAAGCCCGCAGAAAAGCAGCTTGAAGGCGTTTCAAGAAGTAGTTCACGGTTTTTGGGAAATAAAAGAAGAAAAATTATCGTGAATTAATTCAAGTAATGATGAAATCCTTTCAAGCCATTGGTGAGTGGTATAATCATTTAATTAAAATAATATTCATTAAATTAAGTTTTATTCTTAACTAAAGGTTCCTGCATGTCACTTAAAATGCACTTTTAAGCAGCCATTTGGACTTCTTTCCGGAGAACTTGGGGGCAGAAAGTGATGAACAGGGAGAACGATTTCATCAGGATATGTCATCATTTGAAAAGCGTTACGAAGGTTTCTGGGATGAAGGAATGCTAAGCGACTATTGCTGGATGCAAATACGGGAAGTTTCCACACATCATAGGCGAAGAAGTTCGAATAATAAAGTATTCTTCCGAGCTTAAAAACTCTTAAGGGGAAACTACAACATGATTGATTAAATGTTTTTATTTATTTTTTTAATCCTGCAAGGGGATAGGATGTTCGCTGAAAACTATCCTTCCTTTTAAGAAACGGCTAAGCTTTAGTGCCACGATTTTTTTTTCATTATATCTCAAAAAACAAAATCATAAAGCAGGCTACTACCCTTGGAAAGCAATATTGTAGCACAACTGCAATATGATAATTTCATTAAATTCGCCATAACTTCTAGAATTTGTGTTGGATTTGCACATATTTAACCTTAACCCTTTAAGGACAAAGGTATCCTTAGATCTGTTTACTCAAAATAATTTATTTCTTTTTTTTATATTTTTAAAAAGTAAATGAAATCTAGCTTTAAGCAATATTGCCAAAAAAATTGCATGTTTTTTTACTTTAAGCGCTTATATCTTCATTAATAAAGCTCTGACCACAAAGAGCCGTATATTTTTGGAAAGGTGTATCTATTTCATATTAGATACTACAAATTTCAAATTTGTCGGACAAACGGTTTTCAATATTTTTAGCGTAATATAAAAAATCTGGTTTTTCGCGAATATCTTCCAAACGGTTCTTTGAATTTTTTTTTTAATGAGTTCAGCGTGTTCAGCGACTCAAAATTAGTCGGAAAAAGTGGGTCTCAACGTTTATATAAAAAAAAAATATTAATTTGTAAACTAGTGTTATCAATCGATATGCATAAAAATTCATTGAGCTGACTTTCTTATTCGTTTCTTCTCCTGTAATATGAATTCGAATTTACGTGCAGAATGAAAAAGAAGTGATTAAACAAACCTGTCGTTGGATTGACCATCTTTATGTTGAAGTGATAGCCATCTTCTCCACGACAGAACATCAACGGATATTGAAGTGCATCATATGACCGATGAGTCTCATAAACGCGTTGCAATTGTCCATCATCCCGACGCTTGAGAACAATATCGCGTGATTCACCACTGCGACTTCATTGATAGTGGGCGCATTGAATTGTCTTGAATGGCTTCCTGCTGGTCTTTTATCTGCTCTGATAATGATTTTGTGGTCGTCAGAATGCATTGTATCCAAAGCTGTTTCGAACAATCTGACCAATTCATTACACTCATGAAGAAGATTTTGCAATTGTTGTATTATTTCACGTTTAGTTGCAGTGAAAATTGCACAACGCTGATTAAGTTTAACTGCCGAATCACCAACGAAATAGAATTTGCCCTTGAATCTGAATTTAGTGATGCAATTTCGTGAAAAATTATAGTTGTTCATGTTGATAAAAGAGTGACGCTATTACCTTATAACTCGGATTGTAGCCTGGTTGTTGAACAACCTCTGCTCCAAATGACGTCATTTGAAAACATCCGTTATATTTTTGTGCGTGCAACAGGAAATGGTTTGATTTGCTTGTATTTCCATATAGAAGCGAATACAATGGCTCTGGTGGATGAGTCAAAACCGGCAATTTTACCTTGCCACCTGCGCAGCATAAGCCGAGAGCTGCCAATCGAAACTTCAGTGCATTGCAGTGCTGACATACCACAGACAATGAACCGATAACAACGCAGCTATGGTCTTTGTAGGACGTTGAGAAATTGTATGCAAATGCAGCGCGATTCAAGTCTGTTCTTGGTACTCTTTGTGTAGAGCGAATCTGTGCTAAACGGGTTCGTCTCGATTCATTTCTTTCTGCACGTTCTTCTTGCGTTTGACTTTCATGGACATTCCGACTATATGTTGCTCGACGTGTACGTCGTCCAATGTTTGGCCGTCTTATAGCAGGCATTATTCCTACAAATCACAGGAAGAAATTAAACAAATCCGGACGTCTGATAAAAACGAATAAGAAACCGAATAATATTGAAACGATTTGTTTTACTTTGACATTTATTTCGATACACTACTGTTTTATATAATTGGATATTTTAATTATCTGTTTTTCACCATTACCCTGGAGGATTTTCTAAAAATTTTATTACGTTCTGACCTTCTCCTGTTAGTTACCTACAACTGAAAAAAAATTTGAACCAAATCGGCCCAGCCGTTATCCAGTAGTTTTTTACGACACATTTTTTGGGCTCCATTTTTATATATATAGATATAGATTTAAAGAGGCTATGAGATTAAAAAAGCGGAAAGTTCTTGCCGCTGTTTTTACTCGACGCGGTGCTGTTTATGTGCGCTGTAATGGGAGCGAGAGCATACAGTGCATTGAGAGTATGGAGGAGCTTTTGCGCTTAAGCCCTGATAAGGGAACCACTACCGCCACTCTCTCTGTGCACGCAATTGATGATATTGATGTAGAAGTTTCTGAGGCCAGGTCTGCGGCGCTGGAGAGCTTTCGCTCTTAAATATAATTTTTCTCTTTTAATTAAGTTAAATATAGTATTAGATAAATGTCCCTTATTTAATAGTTCTTTTTTGTTAGTCATTATAGTTTTTTTTTGCTGAGTATGCGTGCCTAAAATATTATTTTTTAATCCATGCAGGATGATATAGGAGGTTCCACAGCTGGTAGTATAATTAAGATATTAAGCGATTACACAAAGGGTATGAAGGTGGTGCATATAAATGCCCAGAGTTTATTATATATTAAACAATCGAATGTAGATGTGATATGTATTTCAGAGACCTAGTTTATGTCCGATATGTCTGATTTGTTAGTAGCTTGTGATGGTTATGTCTCGTATCGCTCGGATCGTGTTAGTTGGTGGTGTAGCCGTTTATGTTAGTAGTAAGCTTAAAAGTAAAGTTAAATGTAAACATCCGGATGACAGTTTAACTGAATATTTATGCCTAGAAGTGGACAGCAAAGTTCAAAATAAAAAAGCTCTTATTGGATGCATTTACCGTCCTAACCGCCTAGTGGACTTTACGCCTCTAGTTGTCGTCATGAGCGAGTTGACAGTTTCTTACGCGGATATTATAGTTGCTGGTGACTTCAACAGTAATATTCTTAGCGAAAGTCGACTTTTATATAGTTTTGAGGCAATTGGACTGCATGCTGTTAATAAGACGACCCCGACGCATTTTAGTAATTTCTGTGATACTCTTCTTGACATATTTTTTATCAGTGACCCTAGAAAAATGTTATTACATGACCATGTTATAGTACCATTTTTTAACATATGACATACGACTTGACTATACTGAAGAATCGTTTAATTATAGAGATTACAATAGTATTAATTACAATGAGGTACTGGAAGAATATAATGCTTGTGACTTGTGTCCTATTTATCAAAGTCCTTATGTTGAATGTCAGTTGAATGTCTTACATAATAATTTGCAATATATGTTTAATAAATGTGTGCCTCTTAAAAGAAAAGTCCTAAAACCTAGGCAAAATCAGTGGCTTAGCTCTGAAAATAAGAGCCTTATATATGAGCGTGATCAAGCCTACACAAAGTGGAAGCGCTATAAAACTGAAACTCACAGAGAACTGTTTAAATTGGCTAGAGCCAAAGTTTCAAAACGCATAAAATCGGCAAAATGTGAACATTTTAAAAATAAATTTGAACACGTTGCATCCACAAAACAAACTTGGAGGGAAATTAATAAGTTAGGAATAGGGAAATTTAGACGAATGGCTGACCACTGTGTTGATATAGAGGACCTATGCCGAGCATTTTCTCATCTTTATGTACCTGAGGCTAGATGCAATAATTATTTGACATATCAACCATACTGTGATAATAGTTTTAGCTTTGTGTGCGTCAATGAATGTGATGTCTTAGAGAGTATTCTTAATATAAAATCAAATGACGAAGGTATAGACGCTATTAACCCTAAATTTGTAAAACTTTTGTTCTTCGTCATATAACTTATATTTTTAATACAGCTATTACAACGTCCACTTTCCCTTCAATTTGGAAAAAGGCTAAAATTATTCCGAAAATGAAACCGAATAAGGATTACAGGCCCATTTCAATTTTACCATTCCTAGGCAAAGTCTTGAAAATTTAATATCTTTCCAAATGCAGACTTTCCTCGAGCGTAATTCGTTACTTTCGCAGAAACAATCGGGCTTTAGAAAGAAAAGGAGCTGTATAAGTGCAATAACAGACATTGTTGAGGACATTCGTCGCCAACTAGACAATAACTGTGCAACATTTCTAACTCTCCTTGACCACAGCAAAGCATTTGACTCAGTGAACCACAACATACTTAGTACTAAACTAAAAAATCTTTACAATTTTACAAATAGTGCTGTTGGTTTCATCTCGTCGTACCAACTGTATATCAAGTTTCAGCGAATTAAGTAGGGGAGTTCCTCACGGATCTGTATTAGGACCATTATTGTTTTCTATATATGTTAATGATTTGCCTAGTGTCTTGTCCGGTTATGAAGTACACTTATATGCAGACGATGTTCAGGTTTATGTTAGTAGTCCGGTTAATCAATTAAATGTTTGTGTTCGTAAAAGTAATGATGTCCTTTATCTTATTGACAACTGGGCGAAGGATAATGGCTTAAGCATAAGTCCTTCAAAATCAAAATGCATAGTAATTAGTAAAAAACCAATAGAAACCAGATGTTTAGAAAGCCTTGCAATTAGTAACAAGCCAATAAAATATGAGGAGTCAGCAACTAATCTTGGTATTACTTTTAATAATACCTTGAGCTGGAGTCAACATATTTCAAAAGCAACTGGTCGAACATATGGCTTGTTGCGTCAGCTCTCTCCATCTAAAGACTTTTTACCACAGCAAATCAGGATGCTTATATCAAAAGCCATTCTAATTCCCACTCTTTTTTATGGTGTAGAGATCTTTGGTCACTGCGACACTAGAGATGCAAAAGTTGACAGTAGCTTTAAATTCTATAGTTAGATACGTGTTTAAACTTAATCGACTTGACCATGTATCCCACTTGACTAGTAAACTACTTGAGTTAAACTTGACCTCGTGAATAGATTATAGGACTCTTATATATTTCCATAATATTCTGACAACTCGTATCTTTACAATAAGCTCTGCTCTGCAACATCCACAAGGACCAATAATTTCATATGCCCAAGATATAAATCTCTAATCTAAAGCAGACAATTCTTTACCAATGCTATCCGCCTCTGGAACAACCTCCCACATAACTTAAAGACTATTAGGTGCGCAACTCAGTTTAAATTAAAAATTAAAGAATATTTAAAATAGAATAAACAAAAATAGTAAACGAAAAAGATAATATAAGTATAAAACCAAAATACAAAATCAATAAAAACAAAACAAAATAACATAGAAATAAGTAACGAAATCAAAATGTCAGTAAAATAGTTATAAGTAAATTGTTAGATTAAGAAATATTATTTAAAACAAACTCCAATATGACTAGTGCTATAAATATAAGTTTACGCTTGTCGCACTAGGATATTAAGAAATAAATAAATAAATAATGAACCAGTTGGACTATAGATGGTGCACATGAGGGTCTGAAGACTCAGCGACAGACTCTGTTGAATGCAGCCAAATAAGTAAAGCTTGCGTTGGGGTCAAAACAATTACTGATTTTATTAAGGAAACTTAACGGTATTTATAGCTAAACAAAATATAAAAAATATGCTTATGTCAACGAAATTGTGTGTAAAAGAAATGTGGGTTACTGTGTATTATGTTCTATGCAGAAATGGGAACGGTGCTTAATTCGACCTCTTTATGTCAGCATAATATGCATTCGCGCTTGACCTAATAATTGCTACTTATGTTATTGCATTTACATATTGCTGAGACTGAACGTTCTCCCGGCCGTTGAATAGGTGTTCAACCATCGCTAATATTAAAAGCAAACCTGCGTGGTGTAGGTTCCGGTAACGACTGCTCAGCGTTTTCCTGAGGTTTGGAGGTCCGCTGTCGTCGCTTCCGTTTGCTCACTATAATTGATATTGATAAGGCCATATAGGCAGCTTCTTGATGATGCTGCACAGTGCTGAAGTGATTTTACCATATTGTATCCTTTAGTTTTGACAGCCCTTGTTGTAGGACATCTAATTCGTCTAGTTCGGAAGCATCAGCTAGAAATCCCCTGGACCAGATGGAATCTATCCATGCCTATTGCAGCGGGGACTGCACCAATTCGCACTCCCCCTGGTCCGTCTATTCCGAGCTAGTCTCGTGCTTGGACACATACCAAGCAAATGGGCTAAAGTAAAAGTTGTGTTTATTCCAAAGGTAGGGAAGAAAGATTCCCAACTGCCTAAATCTCCACGAGTAAATGAATGGGCAATCAAAAATGGACTAGGCATTAACCCAAACAAATCTAAGTGCCTCGTAATAAGCAGAAGAAAAATCAAGCTAGACAATATCGAACTTCTTCATATTAATAACAGTCCATTAGAGTATGTCGAAAAAGCCGTAAATCTTGGATTTACATTCAACAGGACTCTTACATGGAACGATCACATTGCAAGGCAATAGGAAAAATATTTGGAATGCTGAGATCATTGTCTGTGACTAAGGGATGTCTACCTATAAATGTTCGTATGTAAGTAGCAAAAACATGTTTAGTTCCGTGTTTGTTTTATGGATTAGAAGTATTTTATAAAATAAAGATATAAAATAAAGATAGTCTATAAAAGCATCGCAAGATATATATTTAATTTGCCACGAATGGAACATGTGTCGGGTTATGCCTATAAAATTTTTGACGTAGAACTTAGTGGATGGATAAAGATGAGAATATTGACATTTCTTCACAAATTAATATATAAGAAAGAATCAGCATACCTATTTGAAAAATTAACATTTACTGCGTCTAGAAGACTAAACAATCTAATTTGTATAAGGCCCAGATCTCTGACATCCGAAAGACAATTTTTCATTAATGTTATTAGATTATGGAATCAGCTACCAAACAACATTAAAAATATTAGCAATGCTACGCAATTTAAAAAAAAGGTACTCTCTCAAATTAAAATAGCCCCACAAATTAAATTAAATTACAGCGACCTAGGATTAGAATAGGATTAAATTTAATTAATTACATTAATATACAAATAATAATAATAAATTTTAAATTGTTAGATTAAGAATATATTATGCACAAATTTTGTTTAAGTTTAAGTTTAATGACCGAATTTATTAAAACAAATTGTGACTAGAGCACTAATTTATAAGTTTTTTAAACTTGTAGCGTTAGGAAGGCAAATAAAATCAAATCAAATCAAATCAAAAATCCTATAGACCAATTAGTCTTATCTGCTTCCTTCTTAAAACTATGGAAAAGATAATTGACCAGCAAATCAGGGAAGTGAACCTCAAGCACCTTCCCCTACATAAGTACCAATATGCGTACCAAACTGGTAAATCAACTGAGACTGCCATCCATTGCCTTACAACAGTCATAGAAAAGGACATTGGCTCTCAACAAATAGTACTAGGTGCCTTTCTAGACATCTCAGGAGCTTTTGACAATACGTCATACGAGGCTATCCGTGCCTCTCTTGTTCGTAAAAATGTCGCTACACCCATTATAAGGTGGATTCTGGAAATGCTCAAATCCAGAATCATAACTGTAGACCTAGGAGGAACCATGACCTCAATCACAGCCACAAGGGGATGCCCTCAAGGGGGAGTACTCTCTTCTCTTTTGTGGACTCTGGTCATAGCCGAGCTACTCTTTGAGCTCAACAACCTAGGGTTCCCCACTCAAGGCTACGCTGATGATCTAGTCATCTATATAGTGGGCTGGCATGAGCAAGCCATTTCAGATCGCATGCAGCAAGCCCTCAATATAGCCAATAGATGGTGTCAGGATAAAGGACTATCCATAAACCCGTCTAAAACTGTTCTAGTTCCATTTACCAGGAAAAGGTCTCTCTCTCTGACAAGACCATCCCTAAATGGATCTACCATTGACTTTGTTCAAAAAGGTGAACATGCATAGTTGTCCGCATCCAAAGAACAACTTAAAATCACAGGCCGATCAAGGGCTCAAGTAATATAATTATATACACGCCGCCTATCAGTAAGAACTGGTGTGAGAAGTATACACACACTTATATATAAGATTCAAGTATGCCCGAAATACTCTTATCGCCCCTGTAAAGTACAAGAACGCACTATCATTCGCGCCTTTGTCAACATAAGTACATACATGTAATCAAGTGCAGTAGCACTCACATATACACAAGTTTAGGCATACACAAAGTACTATGATCGCCCCTAGAATGTACAAGATTACTTTAGCATAGATAACCCCAAGGTGGAATTATACATAAGGAAGCTGTAACTAGTACATAAGTGAAAACCGCTATAAAAAGGCGTGAGCGCCCAATAAAGAATCAGTTCCTAACAAATACTTAACAGGCGACTAGGCACTTTGCGGTATAAGCTGCTCCTTTAAAGAACATTTTCGGTTCTAAGTCAACAACCTGGAAGTTATATTGGTCTTTTAACACTGTGGTAAAACCAATCATAACCTATGCATCTCTTGCTTGGTGGACGAATTCTACCCAGAAGATTGTACAGAAGCGGCTGCACTTACTAAAATACAAAGACTGGTCTGCATAGGCATCACTGGAGCCATCCGGACATGCCCTACTGCAGCACTTGGAGTTATAACTGGCAATCCCCCACTACCCATCACCCTGAAAAAGGAGGCCTGACTGGGGGCACTTCGCCTCCAAAACATCACCAACATAAAAAGTGGTGATCTAACTGGGCATCAACGGATACTCGAACCCCTAATAAACGAGATCATTCTGCGTATAACTGACGAGCAGAAACCAAAACTTGTTTTCCACAGAAACTTCTCTGTAGTCCTGTACACCAGACACGACTGGACAACAAAATCAATATCTCTGCCCAGTGGATCACAAACGTGGTACACTGACGGATCGAAAATGGAAAACGGTGACACCGGGGCTGGTATTTTCGGACCAAGGTTCAACAAATCCATAGCCATGGGAAAGTCTCCAACCATTTTCCAAGCAGAGATACACGCCATAGAAATCTGTGCTCGTGAATGCCCTCGCAGGAATATGCAAGGCGCACGGACTTACGTCTTTTCTGACAGTCACGCGGCGCTCATAGCGCTGAGATCTTTTACGATCACCTCCAGACTAGTAGAAAACTGTTTCCAGCAGCTGAACGCCCTTGCCTCCAAAAACACCTTAACGGTGGGCTGGGTGCCAGGGCATGAAGGCCATATAGGAAACAAGGTGGCAGACTCCCTAGCAAAACGCGGGGCGATGACACCACTAATCGGCCCTGAACCATTCTGTGGACTTTCGAAAGGACACAAAAGGGAACTGGTCAGGAAATGGGAGGAAAGGGATATAATTCGTCACTGGACCGACAGTGCAGGGCTGAGAGAAGCCAAACAATTTCTCGTCCCCCAGATAACGCGATCCAAACGCATCATGAATCTAAAAAAGAGTGAGATTCGCACTCTAACAGGCTACCTAACAGGTCACTGCAACCTAAGGTATCACCTTAAGAAACTAAAACTTTCAGAAATCGACACATGTAGATTCTGTGAGCTGGAGCCAGACACATCAGAACATGTTCTATGTGAATGCCCCTCACTAATCAGACGTCGACTTCAACAACTAGGAGGTGAACTTATCCCCACTACAGGATTTGTGAACAGATAGACCTCGCCAAAGTGCTCTACTTCATCAGAAGCCTAGGAATAGAGGCTCTACCTTAATCCTAAAGGCCGGCACAAAAGACCTAAAATCTGGTGGCGGTGCAATAAGGCCCTTGTAATAATAATAATAATAATAATCAGCTTCTTCCTCTGGGTTGGGATTCCTTCTGACATCGTTGTTTCTACGATGAAGCTGCGAGGACGTTTTGTGGCTTCTTCTTTCAGAAGCGGAGAAGCCGAGTAACTGCGCGTTTAAATACTCCAGAGGCAGTTTTAACGTCTACTACCCGGACTTGGTTGTCCCCTCCAGGATAGGTCTTTACTATCCTTCCCATTGGCCAGCACATCACCGGCACTGTCTTCCTTTACAAGAACTCTTCTGCGACATGATTGTCCGTTTGTTACACATTTGAGGTTCCTGTAGATACTCCATAGACCACTGATTCCAGAACGCTTGCTTTAGTCTGGATACTTTCCCATCTTTTCACCAATGCTTTTTCGGATGTGGCGAGGTTCTCATCGGGAGGAGCGGTTAATGGCTCACCAATCAGAAAATGCCCTGGAGTTTGGGCTGATCTATCAGTCGGATGTGATGACATTGGGGTAAGCAACCGTGAATTGAGGATTCCTTTAATTTCAATGATCACAGTGTTGAGCTCCTCAAGTGTTAACGACGACGCATTATGGGGCGAAAATGGCAAAACAGCGACTTAAATCAGCGGAGCCGTGAAGCAAAAAAACTTGTATGAGGTATTGTTAGAAGTAATAAAGTTAGTAAAAAAATATCATAAGATGAAATAATTTAGTGCAAATTTTTTTTTAGATTAAAAAATATATTTTTGTTTTGTTTTTTTGCCATGACTAAATTATTTATTCGAAGATCAAGTTCTAACTTTGACATGGTTTTTATTAGATTTAATTTCATTAAAAAAAAACTTCAAAATCGAAAGACTATATCTTATAGCTCCTATAGGAATTGTCTAAAAATTCAGGGGAAAAATATTATAGCTTCGTTGTTTTTCAACATATTTACATAAACTCCAGGATATAGCCATTTTCTACCATTTTATATTTACGGTTTTAATTTTATTAGGATCGGACAACTATATAATATAGCTGTCATAGGAATAATAGGGCCAAAAAGCCATATTTTTAACTTTTTCCAATATAATTGTCTAGAATCTCGAATTAAAATTAATAGAATGTTTAAAGTTCTATTTAAATTCTAGGTCATTTAGATAATAATATAGCAATATGATACACCCAACATTTTTATATACATTTATTCATCATAATTATCTATTTATCAGATCAAGAGCCGCCTTCGGCTTTCTATGAACTTTTTTTCAGGACTCTTAAAAAGTTTAAAATTAAAAGAACTGAGCTAATAGCAATCTATTTAAAACATCCTTATTTGAGTTCTGTCGACTGCACTTTCCTTAAAAATGTTTGAAGTCCTTGTTTCGTGCTTTTTGGACTTCCTCGGTCTATTGTTCAGTTGGTGGAAGTGCGAATTAAATTATTTCTGTGTCAAGAATAAAAAATTTTTTAAGAAAATGCAACCGAAAGCTTAGTTTAATATTTAAAGTTTTTTTTAAAAGTAGTTTAACAACGGAATTCGACGGTGTTCACTACTTTATTTTTTTTTTTTCATTGACGTTGATTATGCACTATGGTTAGTACAATCAAGTCGCCATTTGAAACCAAGCCCGGGATTGTTAGGGTTAGGTGTTAATAGGCGCGAAAGAAAAGTATAGATAAAAGAATGCGAAGAAATATGAACTACTATCAGGCAGCTCGATTGCTATCTTGCATGTGTACTAGGTGGGTTAAGATTAATGTTTTTAGTTTAGGAAGGCTATCTACAGATGAGGTAATTTTATACAAATCATTTTAATTTGCACATACTACTCTAAAGGGTTCATGCATTTCATCCGATGTTCTGCAGTGGTGCAAAACCAAAGGCAGGTAGGATCTTGTGGTTCTACATGGTACGTGGAAATTCAACTGACCCAATAGATCGCTGCTTTCCACGTCACCACGGATCAGATTATCCATAAAGACAATGCCTAACATCGTTCTACGGTTTGCTAAGGAAGGAAGGTTAATCAGGAGAAGTCTACTAGAATAAGAGGGCAACCTAAGGTTTGCATCCCAGTTTTAGCCACGAAGAGCAAAAAGTAAAAAGTTCTTTTGAACTGACTCAATGCGTTTGCTGTGAACGTCCTACTGGGGACTCCAAACGCAAGATCCATATTCTAAAATAGGACGAACTAACGAAGTGTATAAATTCTTTGTGACGTAGGGGTCATCGAATTCCTTCGACCACCATTTAATAAATCCAAGCACACCCTGCCTTTATTCACAATGCACGAAATATGATCAATAAACTCCAGTTTAGGATCTAGTCGGATACCCAAATCGTCAACTAGAGTGATCCTTTCCAAGGAGCAGCAGTTCAGCGTATAAGTCGCAGGCATGGGAGAGACACGTGAGAATGTCATCAGCTTGCATTTGGAGCCATTTAGGTTTAATAAGTTTGCATTGCACCATGTTTAAAAGTTATTAAGATCTGTTTGTAAATCCGACTGGCAAGCGCTGTCCTTGTATTGCACACAAAGTTTAACGTCGTCAGCGTACATGAGTACTCTGGAGTTAGTCAAGACTTTGAGCAGGTCGTTAATAAATAATGTAAAAGTAAGGGACCCAGGTGGCTCCTTGCGGGACACCAAGGAGTCACCCGGAGAACATTTGACAAGTGGTTTTAAAGAGGACCTTTGCGTCCTGCCATTCAGATAACTTGAGATCCACCTAAGAAGATCGACAGGAAAACCCATTAAGTCGAGTTTCCTAACAAGAAGGGAATGATTAACATAGTCAAATGCTTTACTGAAATCAGTATATATCACATCTGTCTGCAAATTATGTGAAAAGCCCCTTATAATGAAAGAAGTGAGCTCCAGAAGGTTAGTAGTCGTTGATCTTCGTTTAATAAATCCATGTTGGCATGGAGAAATTACTGATCTACACAGGTGCTGCAAATGGGGAGTAATTACGTTTTCGAAAAGTTTTGGGATGGCTGACAACTTAGAGATTCTTCTATAGTTGTTAGCATCCACTTTGCTACCTTTTTTGTGGAGAGGAATCACGAATGATTCCTTCCAAATAAAGGGGAAATTGGGAAGTTTCTAAGGATAAGGTAAACAATTTTAGAAGGGGACTGCACAGGGACTCGGCACAATACCTGGGGACCTGGCGAATAAACCGGCTTTACACGTTGAAGATCCAAAAGAAGGGAGCTTTCGTTTAAGCTAGGACTGAAGAATAGGTTCGATTTGGACATGCTATAAGAATAGGTTTGGTTTTAATCGGATGACGGACAATAAGTAGTTTGAAAAAACTGAGCAAAAAGATCGGCGATTGCTGATCATTGTTTGCTGTCGTATGGTCAAATGAAAGCGAGGAAGGATGTGTAATAGGCTTACGTTTAGTGTTGACAAAAGTATAAAACTGTTTTGGGTCCTGCGCAAACTGAACCCTACAACAAGTCAAATAGTTTTTATAACACTGCGCATTAAGCACGGTAAACTTTGACCAAGCCGCTAAATAGCGAGAATGAACAGCTTGAGAACAGTTACGTTTAAATTTAGAATAGAGATTGGTCTTGACATTTTTGAGGCGAGTCAACTCTTTAGTAATCCAGGGAGGCTTATTGGAGATTGACGGATAGTATAACGGAACACATTCTGTAAAAAAGGAGTTCATGGCATTGTGAAAAACATCCATGGCACCCACCATGTCAGCGCACATGTAGAGATCGGACCAATCAAATTCAGATATAAAATTATTCAGCCGTCGAAAATCCGCCTTGCGAAAGCAGTGAATTTTCTTTTCTGGCCGATCAGACTTATTCTCCATAGCAGTCCCAATATCGATAGTCACATCGAAAGTAGGATGGTATGGATCTTCGGGTAGCGTCAAGGGCGGGACCCTAACCAAACTGACTCTTGCCGGATCAGAGACAAAGCTAGCAAGCGATCTAATGAATTTCGTACATAATTGACTTGAGACAACAAAATGTCAAACAAGCCATCAATAAAATCGTTACGTGCAGTAGTTAAAAGTGTGTTAGAGGATTCTGTTGTGGACCAAAAAGCTCCAGGAATGTTAAAGTCACCTAGAACAATTAAATGGTCCCTATCCGAAAGTCTATTGGAGACCGACTGGATAGCGGAAAGGTGGTTCCAATAAATAGGAAGTTCCGACAAGGGAGGAATGTAGGAACATGTAAAAAAAATAAAACTAACATTAAATGATAGCTTCACACAAAGGAATTCAACATCGTTGCATTCCTCGAAAGCTAATAATTCAGACGTAAGGTTGGAGTCAACCGCAATGAGGACCCCGCCCCCTCGCCTGGAAGGCCGATCAATCCTGTATGTTGTGTACACAGCTGGAAAAACTTCGGAGCTTAGGATCTCCAGCTTTAACCAGGTTTCTGCGAACACTATCACCTGGGATGCAAAGGAAACACTATCAGAATAATATTTAGGAAGCTTACTACGTAAACCCCTTGTATTCTGATAGGTAAGATGGAGGGAATTGGTTAGTTTTATGGAGCTGGCACAGTGGTTTTGAACAATAACAAAAAAAAAACAGTATTTTTTAGTATTTATTAAAAAAAAACAAAAATTGATAATATAAGCAAGTTGGTATTTATTTTTATTAAAATATTAAGTAAGGTCCAATTTTATGGTTATAATGATTTTACTTTGAATTTAACAGTGCGTTTTTAAGAAAACAAATTTTAAAAACGCCTTAGAATGTATTATTTCTATAGTTTTGCAAAAATTTATTCCAAAGCCTATACTTTAAAAGTATGTTTTGGGAGAACTAATCAACGCATATTCGTTTTTTTTCAGATTTATTTGCAGAATTTAATTATCTTTAAAGTGTTATTTACACAATTTTGAATATCTTAAAAAAAAATATTTAATTTTGTCGCGGTCGTTGTTCTAGACGCCCCATAGTGCGCCGTTCCAAATCGTTGGGAACGATGGTTGGTAGTTTTGCCCATTTGTCACAGGAACCGTGTAGAAAGAGCGGTCCATATAGCCAGAGGTTATTTTCCGCTAATTTTCTGGCGGCAATTTCTCTTGATAGTACGTCTGCCTGGTTATTTCCTGACGAGACATGACGCCATTGCGATCGGTCAGATACAGCTTGGATTTTAGCGATCCGATTTGCAACGAACGTGTGGTATGTTGACGCTGATGCGTTTATCCAGGACAGAACAATAGTTTAGTCAGTCCAGAAGTACCCAGATGCCTTCCCACTAGACAGTTCAGCGCTCAAAACAGCAGCGCATTGTTCTAGACGAGGTAACGTTTCTTTTGCTGCTGGTGCCTCTCTTGATTTGGAGCACAGGAGCCGGACAGACACTTGACTATTTTTGTAAGTGGCTCGTATATAAACTGCCGCTCCATACGCTTGCTCTGACGCATATATCTTGAGTGACTGGCACTTTTCCACCAACGATTTGGGATTTGCATAGTATTTAAAGCTTGCAAATCAGAGCGATAATTTTTCCAATCATCCTGAAGGTGGTGTAGGAGCTCATCGTCCCAACCTAGGTGCAGTCCCCACAGAGTTTGCAAAAATATTTTTGCCTTCACTACAACAGGGGCAAATAGTCCTAGTGGGTCAAATATCTGTGCAGATTCGGAACTTACCACTCGTTTGGTGATAGTTGAAGCTTCGCTCTTTTGGGATCGCCCACATAGTTGATCCTTTTGTGGTATCCATAGAAGACCCAACGACTTCACACTGTAGTGTTTCAGTGTTTCGTCTAGCTTGACATTGTTGACAATGTCTTCCTTAGGAATTTCTGTTTACACTTGTTCGTAGTTCGAGCACCATTTTCGGAGCTTGAATCCGGATGGCAACAATATTTAGTTTAATTCTCGTTGAATTTGGACTGCTTCCGGAATACTGTCTGCTCCAGTGAGACAGTCGACGACGTAGAAATCATGCTTTAACACGGATGATCCAAGCGGTAGTTTATTCTTGACCTTCTCGGCGAAATAATCCAAGCATTTTGTAGCTAGGAATGGGGCTGACGATGTACCGTAGGTGACGGTTTTGAGTCGGTAATACTTAAGGTCGTCAGATGGATTCTTTGTCTAGACGATTAATTGATGAAATTGATCATCAGGGTGCATCCACACTTGCCGATACATTTTCTTTCTGTCTGCTGTGAACACGTATTTGTGAGTGCGGAAGCGTAGCAAGATTGCAAACAGCTCGCTCTGGACAGTGGGTCCAGCATGCAATATATGATTTAAAGATTTGTTGCTTGCGGTTTTACAGGAAGCATCAAATGCTACCCGTAGTTTTGTTGTGCTTCTTTCAGGTTTGAGCACACAGTGGTGTGGGATAAAGTAGTGATCCGCGGGTATATTTGAGGGATGCACTTGTTTCATATGTCCGAGTCCTTCATACTCCTCCATAAAGTCCACGTACCCTTTCCAGATTTCAGGTGAAATTCTCCGCTCCAGTGCCAGGAATCTGTTTGTTGCAGTTTTTTGTGATGCCCCAGGGCTGAAGATTGTTCAGAAAATGTGAGTTTGACAATAAATTTTCCATCTGCAGCAACTTGGAGATTTCCTACGAAATGTTTTTCGTAAAGAGCCTCCATCGGTGATCGGTGTTTTTCTACAGTTTCTAGAGTTTTTAAAGTCCAGAAGCGTTCCAACAGCGTATCTTCATCTGTAGCTGCAGCTGCACAAATTGCAGCTGAGTTTTGCTCCGCCGAAACTTTTCCGGCGCCAATTCATCCAAGTTTTGTATTTTGGAGAAATGGGCCTCCTGGCTTTAATAGAGTCTTATTCAGTTGAAGCAATGAATAGTAGTGCTCGGCTCCGATAAGCATGTCAATCTTTCCCAGTTTGTCGAAGTTTGGATCAGCTAGGGCGAGTTGGCGAGTTGGTTGTAACTTTTTTTGCTTGCTGCGCCTACAGTAAGCGATTGTGGCTCGATTGCTGCACCTGATCTGGTTTCAAGATGCAGCAATGTATGGTGTTTTTTGACACATTTAAAACACGTGCGACCTCGGAATTCCTTTGACTTGTGGTCACTGCTAAAGCAATTTACACACAACCGTTTTTTTTGCACCCAATTGAGTCGTTCGGGTACTGTTTTGTTGCAGAAGTCATCGCATTTGTAAAGCGGATGATTCCTTTTGCAAAACGGACAGTTTGATACCTTTCCAGCGCTGGCAGAGGTACATGTAGATTCTATTTGCTCCCTTTTTGCCTGTTGGCCTCTTTTTCCTGTCTCCAGTACTCGAATTCGTTGATCCAGGAAGCTGACCATTGTGTCCAAGCTTTGAAGCTCTCGAGACCCATCTAACGATTATTCGTATAGGGCTCTAGTTGCAAAATCTAATTTTTGCTTGATGATGGCAATCAATATTGTATCCCAGCTAGATACATCGATGCCAAGTTCCTTTAATGATGCCAGGGATTCAATCGTTGTAATGTATAATTCTTTTAATGACTTCGGATCGTCACTATTTGTGCGTTGTTGCAGGAGACGATTGAGAATCGTGTCTGCTACATGTCGGGGATTGTTGTAAGCGTCAACCAATATACCCCATGCATGCAAGTAATTTTCTTGCTTAAGATCGATATGCCTTATCAACCTTTCTGCCTCTCCGGTTACGGTGGTTTTGAGATACCACATTTTCCGTACGGTGGGCATGTTAGTGTCATGGACCATGCATTTGAATATATCGAAAAATTGAGTCCATTTGAGCAGATCTC
This sequence comes from Drosophila triauraria, assembly GCA_014170255.2. Lineage (NCBI taxonomy): Eukaryota > Metazoa > Arthropoda > Insecta > Diptera > Drosophilidae > Drosophila > Drosophila triauraria. The sequence goes on from JABJVT010000007.1 coordinate 10,933,449, forward strand.
CATCGATTTTGGGATGCTGACTCTGGGCTAGTGAACTTCTTCGTTGCTTGATTTATTGCTTTATGCCCCTAAAACCGCTTGAATTTCCTTTTCCAGTCTTAGAAAGGACTGCATATCATATCCTCCCTTAATTGGGTCGTCGTATTCTTCGTGAACGGAAAAATGAAATTCTTGCATCTGAGACCATAGTGATTTTATCAAATAACTTGTGATGGTCTTTCCTGTCTCTGAAAACTCTTTCAGAGCGCGTTTGATAGACTCGGATATCGCCCTTTGTCGGCGACATGCCGTTCTGAGTTTGTCAGATGCTATCATGGGCTGATGTATACTTCCCGCTTCTGGATTTGCATCAGCGTGGCTTGTTGATTGTTCTATATTGTTGAGCATGTTCAATCTGTATTCTTCGTATGTGTCACGACAGTCATCGTAAAACTTGGTATACTCAGTGGTTCTATATATTTCAAGAATATTGAGATGGTTCGTCGCAAACCGATTCCACGCGTCATCGATGGCGGCCAATTTGGTTTGGTAATACGTGGGTTTTAGTTTCCTCTCCGCTGAATCCTTTTTGTAGTTGCGGATATATTTCGAGATCTCTTGACTGATCTTTTCTTGCAAGTCTAACGTCTCGGCGACTGCTTGTTCTTCCGTTGTGATAGCCATTATATTGTTACTTCACTTCTGACCCGTTGGGAGTGTTTGATTCGCTGAAAAGCTGGTTACGCTCCTGTTCGCAACCGTAGATGGTCGAAGAAGTTGAACAATGACTTGAAAGATTCCTTTAAACTGTCGCCTTGTTTACAACTCTGAGAAGTGGATACTTTCCTGTAGGGATCACTGAATGTGATCAACGGCTAGAAGTTCTGAACCAAAAGGATATTGAAATCCTTCAAAGTGTCTCCTGATTGACAACCTTGAGATTGTGACCAAAGGATGATTGAAACCCTTCAAAGGTCGGATGTTTACTGTGATAAGGAACGGCTTGAAATCTGACTTCTAAGCCAAAGGATGATTGAAATCCTTCAAGGATCTAGACCGTTTCCTAGACCGTCGGGTAATCCTGGCATACAGTACTTGAACTGTTTGCGTTGTGTCACCGCAACTAGAACATGAACCAGTTGGACTATCGATGGTGCACATGAGGGTCTGAAGACTCAGCAACAGCCTCTGTTGAATGCAGCCAAATGAGTAAAGCTTGCGTTGGGGTCAAAACAATTACTGATTTTATTAAGGAAACTTAACGGTATTTATAGCTAAACAAAATATAAAAAATATGCTTATGTCAACGAAATTAAAACGGCGCCCAATTCGACATCTTTATGCCACCATAATATGCATTCGCGCTTGACCTGGTAATTGCTACTTATGTTATTGCATATACATATTGCTGAGACTGAACTCTAATAATGCCGCTGTATTCCCCAGATCTGGCCCCTGTGACTTTTTCTTGTTCCCTAAACTGAAGATGCCCATGAAAAGACGACGTTACGCTACGCTTGACGAGATAAAGACGGCATCGAAGGAGGAGCTGAACATAATAAAAAAAAGATTTTTTGAAATGCTTCAAAGATTGGAAAAACCGTTGGCACAAGTGTTTAATATCTCATGGGGATTACTTTGAAGGGAACAAAATTGATATTCATGAATAAATAAATAATTTTTGAAAAAACACAAAATTCGCGATACTTTTTGAACACACCTCATATATGCCAGCTAGAGAATATGATTATTTGATTTAAGGCAATCATAAGGGATATAAGCTTCTGGCAAAAGTTATAATTCTTTGGGCGGAGCTGCTATGGGATTGCTAGTATGTATATATATGTATGCGGGTTTTTTATTTATGAATATTAATTAATTGGGTGTGGTCGTCTTCTGATCGTCGTCCTCTTTTGATCATCGTCGGTTTAAATCGTCTTCGTCTTTTAATCGTTTTCATCGTTGAATCGTCGTCTTCGTCTAAGATCATCTTCTTTAGGAATGCGTCTTATTACATCTTCTGCTGTTACCAGCTCAAAGAGCTCTGCTTTCTTGCTTCTAAGAGGCATTTTCCTCAATTGTTTACAAAAACAGAGATCCTTTGAAATCAGTTGTTTGCAAAATCAGAAGAGGAATTTTTTTGGGTCGTTCCCTATACGTCTAAATCAGGGGTCGGCACGGCCCTATCCCGCGGCATAGGAAATTTCTCAGTCGGCGTCGCTGCCTCTCATGCACAGTATGCACAAAAGAGAACAGAAGAATCAGTGCTGTCAAATTGTTACTGTGTGGCTAGATTTAGCGCTTTTTAGAATGACATAGCTAGTTTTTAAGTTATAGCTATATTTTCCCCATATTAGTGAACATTTTAGCTATCTTTTTTCTCATATCTAGCCTTAGATAATTCATTTTGAACTCATACTTATCGCATGTGACTGTAGTGGTGCGGACCACTGGTCTAAATATATCGGCGATAGTTTCAGTCGTTAGTTAGTCAGTAATACCCTATTCAGACTGCAGCTTATAGTGACAGTTACGAAAAGTTCTTGCTACTCTATTTATTTTTTTTTGTTTCCGTTTCTTGTTACCTCGTTACCTCGCGCCAAGAGCCAGTGTAAAGCGCTAGCGGCCTCCTCCCGCTTCACAGAGCTCAGCATTCTCGCCGCTCTCTCCCCCTCTAACTCCGGACTTCCAATCCGCAAGAGCTTTCCAATTCTCTCTCCAAAACTCTTTGTAATGACATATGATTAGCTCTAATTCCCGACCAGGCGATGGAGGCAAATAAAGTGCAATTATATTACAATTCAACCTGCAACCCTAACAACTATTTCTCTTTCTAAGTGGAATTGTGGCTACAAGCTCGCCCCCTCCAGTTCAGAGTACGAATCCGCTTAAGCTCAAAGCTGTCGACTGTCAAAGCAAACAAACCGAGTGAGAAGAGGAAGACAAATTACACATTTTCAGGACGAAAAAAATGGATGAAACCGCAAAAATTCATGATACATGGCTTTGTCGAGTTGGGTGAATTCCTCAGCCAATCACCTAACTACAGTTCTCACCGAAATATCGGCACATATAAGCTAAGAGCGGAGCTATTACGAGGCCACGACAGAGTTGTAACATAAGACTTGCTTCTCTGGATTCCATATCCATGACCCTTATGAGGACGAAACCTGAGCGCATATAGACATTTCGTAGTAAAAGGACCCTTCTTATTGCTGAAAATCTCAAAAATGTCAAGCAAAAATTACACTAATATTACACAAAATTATACATTTACCAAAAATATACTAAGTCAAACACCCAACAACTCGCTGTTGCGGCTCTTTTCTTTCTTTTTCTAGCACATGCACAGCTTATGGGGGGAAAAGTATAAGATGTATAGGGAACACCAAGAATAACATGAATGAAATTAAGGGAACTAAAAATAAGTTTAAGTCCGTTATCTAAAAAAAAAAAAACGAAAATCTGCTAATTCGGCCCGATCGTAAATGTGGTATATATAAGAAACAGCGGTACGATTTGGATAACAATTAAAATTTATTGCGATAATATATGTTAAGTTTTAGTCCGACATCTTTATAAACAACGAAAATCGGCTAATTTGGTTCGTTCCTATGACAGCTATAAGGTATAGTGGTCCGATTTGGATGAAATTTTGAATATAGATTATTTCATACAAAATGTCTTCAACCCTATTCGGACACTTTTTCAACTCTAGTCGATAAAGCAAACCAAAAAATTGTCTCTGGCGAATTCCAGCTTTTGCCATCTCTCTCGCACTCATTAAAACTATCATAAGGCAAATTATTTAACAATTAATTTAGGTTAGATATTGAATATGTCACTTCAGCCTGTACAATTAAGCACATTGTTGTCAAAATAGCCAAATTAATTAATAATGGACGTCGAATCAAAAAAATTGTACTGGACTGATACTGAAATAAGTTAACTTCTCGCGCTTGTCAGGCCATGCTAGATGGAAAAACAACACTTCCATTGGAATTTCAGAAGGCCTCTAGGTTAACAGCATGAGATTTAAGAACATTTAATAAGTTTATACTCAGACTGGAATACATGTATTCATATATGTCAATATATTGTCAGATTAGATGCCAGGCCAGGTTTATTAAACAGTAATATACTGGACTTAATATAGGGCGAATTTATGCTTCTAAAACATTTTGTGGCACTATCAGCTGAACTCTGTTTAATAATCGCTGAATACACTAATTTTACAGATGGCATGCTAAGCGAGCAATTACGGAGGAGTCAATTCAACATATGCTAGCTACTGGAAGAGCTAAAATAAATGATGGAACATTAATAATATCTTCTGTTTTAATGACAGACAGTGGGTCACTCATTTGCACTGCCATGAATTCAGAGGGGCAGGAACATCTTAAAGTGGAGTTATCTGTAACTTCGCCATTGACTGCCAGTATTCAGCCTTTTGTACAAACAATTAGTATTGGGCAACTGGCTGATTTAGTGAGTAAAGTTGTTTTTATTTATGGGTTTAAATTTTATTTTGTTACGTACTCGTACTTAACTGCCTTTGCTTTTAGTTCTGTAGTACGACTGGATATCCAAAAAAAAGTGTTTTTTGGCTTAAAGATGGCAAAAGATTGCGTACGGGCTCACGAGTACGTCTCTTATCAAATGAACACATTCATATTTCATCTATTGTTAAAGAAGATAAGGGAATGTATCAATGCATTATTAAAAACGAGTTTGAATCAGTTCAGGCATCTGCGGAATTAAGACTTGGAGGTAAATTATCATACGAACTACATTTTTACTTATAATATATAATATAATAATATTTAACATATTTTTACAGAAATTTCCCCTCAAATACTGTACAAGTTTATTGAGCAAACAATGAAGCCAGGACCCTCCGTATCTTTAAAATGCAGTAGTAGTGGAAACCCAACTCCAAAAATATTTTGGTACCTGGATGGCTTTCCTATACAAAGAGTAAGTTTGGTTCTAATATTTATTAAAAAAATATCAATTTTATATTAAGCAAAAATGAAATAGGGTTATGGTAAGTAATCCCGATGACCCTAATATCGGTTTCTGGCTTTGTGATAATGTTGTGCACGAAAAGTTAATTGATTGCACAGGCCGGGTGGCTGTTATTATTAATGGCATTGGACTGCGCTATTGCTGTGTTACGCGATGTTGTGTTACGCGATGTTAAGAGCTTCTTATTAATTTTCGTAACACTAATGAGGTGCTCTTGTAGCTGGACTCCCAGTGTAATGGCCTTAAGCTATTAAACGAGTCCCCTTAGGCCAAGCGCACACTAGAGGCTGAAAGCGGAACTTATTAATGAGATTATAGGCGAGCTGATAACTTCAAAGCTCCTCAGCGAGCTGATATTTTTTAGTCCCGCACACCGACAGCTTCAACTGAAAAATTAAATTAACTTCGAAAATCAACTTATTTTGCCCTATCGTTTTTATGAGCTCAAAGAAGCTGGGTCGCGAAATTTTTTTTTTTCGAAATCTGAAAGGTGCCCATTTTTGCCCATCGTTTGCCCATGTTTGCCCACCAATTAATTTTTTTTGCCCACGTCTAGTTTCGAAATTATGGAACTTCGAAAATTTTCGAAACTTTTCGAAAATAAAAAAATGACTTTTAAAAATTTTTTTTTTGCAAATCGCAATAGAATCGTTTGCCCACTTTTGCCCACCCCTTAGAATTTTGAAACAAGTTTTAGTTTAGAAAATATTAAAAGCAAAAAATAAAAATTTTTGAAATCATTTTGGCCCATCATTTGCCTGTGTGTGCCCACCAATTAATTTTTTTTGCCCACGTCTAGTTTCGAAATTATGGAACTTCGAAAATTTTCAAAAATTTTAAAGTTGACTTCTTGAATTCTTTTTATACCCTTGCAGAGGGTATTATAATTTTGCCATGATATTTGCAACGCAGTGAAGGAGGCATCTCAGACCCCATAAAGTATATATATTCTTGATCAGCATCACCAGCCGAGTCGATCTAGCCATGTCCGTCTGTCTGTCTGTCCGTCTGTCTGTCCGTCTGTCTGTCTGTCGGTTTCTACGCGAACTAGTCTCTCAGTTTTTGAGCTATCGGGCTGAAATTTTCAGCATAGTCTTATTTCTTTAGCACGCAGTATATATGTCGGAACGGCCGAAATCGGACCACTATATCTATAGCTGCCATAGGAATGATGGCGAAATTAATGTACAAAATTTTTAATTTCTCTGTTTTTCAACGAATTTTTATAAATTTCGAGATATAGTCGTTTTTTATAGTTCTAGAATTACGGTTTTAATTTCATTAAGATCGGACAACTATATCATATAGCTGCCATAGAAGGGATCGGTCGATTTATATGAAAATGTAAAATTCCACATGTACAATGTAAAATTTACATAATTTGACATTTTTTTTTACATTACCAAAATGGATCGATTTTCAATGATCCAATTGCTGACTGCAAGGGTATATAAACTTCGGTTTACCGAAGTTAGCTTTCTTTCTCGTTTTATTTTATTTTACTAGACACGTATGCCCATCCTTAAAAGTAAAAAATATCTTTAAAATAAAACGAGAAAGAAAGCTAACTTCGGTAAACCGAAGTTTGTATACCCTTGCAGTCAGAAATTGGATCATAGAAAATCGATCCATTTTAGTAACGTAAAAAAAAAATGTAAAATTATGTAAATTTTGTAAATTTTACATGTAGAATTTTACATTTTCATATAAATTGATCGATCCCATCTATGGCAGCTATATGATATACATAGTTGTCCGATCTTAATGAAATTAAAACCGTAATTCTAGAACTATAAAACGACTAAATCTCGAAATGAATAGAAATTTGTTGAAAACAGAGAAGTTAAAATTTTTTACATTAATTTCGCCATCATTCCTATGGCAGCTATAGTATATAGTCGGCCGTTCCGACATATGTATATACTGCGTGCTAAAAAAATAAGACTATGCTAAAAGTTTCAGCCCGATAGCTCAAAAACTGAGAGACTAGTTCGCGTAGAAACCGACAGACAGACAGACACAGACGGACAGACAGACGGACAGACAGACAGACGGACATGGCTAGATCGACTCGGCTGGTGATGCTGATCAAGAATATATATACTTTATGGGGTCGGAGATGCCTCCTTCACTGCGTTGCAAATATCATGGCAAAATTATAATACCCTCTGCAAGGGTATAAAAATAACGCTTGTCCGTACAAATACTTCTTAATTAAAAATTAAATCGCCGCTCGAATTAGCTCCCGACTTAATAAATTATTTGTCATATATTAAATCGGGACCCAGGGAACACCACGGAGAGGCCATTATAAATAAATGGGGTCTTTTAAAGCAAAAACATTAAAGACCTACGAGTCAACTTGAGCTGCCTAGAAGCTATAAACCATTGTTCCCCAAAAATATGTACAGCTCCACTTTTGCAACGGCGGAGATAGACGTACTTAAAGTATAAAATATACTAAAATATAAAAGATACATATATAAAAATAAACAACAGGATAATTAAATTAAAAAACTAAAATATTTAAATAAACGTATGCAAACGTTTGTCCACTTTTAAATTTAATTTAAATTAAAAAACTAAAATATTTAAATAAACGTGTGCAAACGTTTGTCCACTCTTAAGAATATATTTTAAAAAATGTATACACTTTTAAAGAATTTTTTCAAAAAGGAACGTATGCAACCTTTTATTCACTCTCACAAAATAGTTAAATATTTCACAACTTAAAAATAAATTTATTAACTTGTCCGAGTATATATAACAATAAAAAATTTAAAAATGTCATTTTTTGGTTTCCGAAAATTTTTGAAAATTTTCGAAGTTCCATAATTTCGAAACTAGACGTGGGCAAAAAAAATTAATTGGTGGGCAAACATGGGCAAACGATGGGCAAAAATGGGCACCTTTCAGATTTCGAAAAAAAAAAATTTCGCGACCCAGCTTCTTTGAGCTGTTTTTATGGCAGCTATAAGACACAGTGGTCCAATTTGGGTGAAATTTTGAATGTTTGGCTATATTTGAATTAAAAGACCATTTACTAGTCCCATTTGGCCTATATGCTATATACTATACTATATGCCAAGTTACATTTAGATAGCTCTGAAACTGAGAGATTTCACCGATCAAAGTTTTGCCGTCCACTTCGCAATGCAATTAAAATGGCTCATCAACTTGCTGATAAATCAAACTGGTTTGATCGATCAAAAAGAACTGAACTGAACTTACAGCTGATCAGCTCTCCGCAGTAAGTTCCGCTTTCAACTGCTAGTGTGCGCTTCGCCTTAGGCCAAAAGGCAGCAGAGCATATTGTGCTAAAACATTCGTGAGGGACATTTATTTTGAAAGATGAAATATCCTTAGCAAAAGAAAATTTGATTTTTTCCACATTAATTTTAGATTCTTCGTCTTTAATTGTTTTTAAAGATTTCGGATTGAAACGATATATATGATTCCTTATTTTTATTTTAATTATTATTACCGAGACGAGCTCTGTTGCCTTCCCTGACTGGAGCCCTTAAGTAGAGAGAGTGAGAAAGAACATGCACGAGTTTCACGGCCACGGCCGAAAACTTCTGCATATAAAGTTAACACAAAACGAATTCGCAACCAAAGTTGGCCACGCGCATCCGGTATTGCACAAGCAAGTAAAAGTGCAAGGGCAACTTCCCGGCTTCGGTCAATAGCTCCCAAAAAGTACTGACTGCAGCGTCTGATCCACTTCTCGCTGCAGCGACAACAGCAAAGCTCTGACTTTGGCAGCGACAAAGTTATTGGGTATAAAAATGGCTATTTCTGTAAACATAATTTAGTTATAATTTTTGTGCAAATAAATACGGACCAAGTGTCCTAAACAATATTTTTTTTTAAATAATAATAACCATCGTGTTCAACTGGCGCCCAACGCTTAAGGGTCCTGTCTGCGGAAATATCCTTGGTATCGAAACATAGTAACACTCGTAGGAACACCCTATAGGCTGCTCGGCTTCCACCGATCCGAAAAATAAGTCGCGAATCCAAAAATCACCGGCATCCCATAGGCTGCCCTGGTAACACCGGAAAAAATTCGGACCAAAGGAAAGGCAATACTGGTGGACGACCTGCCAAGAAAAGGACTCACATCAGACTGCAGGCGATCGCCGTATACAACTGGACGGGAGTGTCAGGAAAAGGTACCCCAGTAGCAAGAAGCAAACAACTACTACCAACTGGCCGGTTTAGGGTGTATTTTATTTTACTGTAAGATAACTTTTATTTACAAATCACAAACAAAATAAGAAATCACAAAAGTGAAACATACCTAAAAGAAATTGTAAAGCGTTCCCAAAATATAAACTGATTTTATTTAAAACGATCTCCGGTTTATATAGGAGATTGGATTCTAATTTAACTCTATGACCTCAACCCATCTCAGAAAGTGAGGCACCAACCTACCTCTCTGAGATTGGAGAGTGCCCACACCTGCGCGTGGCTATTGTGGCAGACTCCAATGGGGCTGAAAGAAGGAACCCCCTATCTATCAGAACGTATTGGAAACATGCCCTTTAGACTGTTTCATCAAAATAGCGTACAATGGGCCATACAAAGTTTTAGCCCATACAAATCCCCTGGACCAGATGGAATTTATCCATGCCTATTGCAGCGGGGACTGCACCAATTTGCACTCCTTGGTCCGTCTATTCCGAGCTAGTCTCGTGCTTGGACACATACCAAGCAAATGGGCTAAAGTAAAAGTTGTGTTTATTCCAAAGGTAGGGAAGAAAGATTCCCAACTGCCTAAATCGTATAGACCAATTAGTCTTAGCTCCTTCCTTCTTAAAACTATGGAAAAGATAATTGACCAGCACATCAGGAAGTGAACCTCAAGCATCTTCCCCTACATAAGTACCAATATGCGTACCAAACTGGTAAATCAACTGAGACTGCCATCCATTGCCTTACAACAGTCATTGAAAAGGCCATTGGCTCTCAACAAATAGCACTAGGTGCCTTTCTAGACATCTCAGGAGCTTTTGACAACACGTCATACGAGGCAATCCGTGCCTCTCTTGTACGTAAAAATGTCGCTACACCCCTTATTAGGTGGATTCTGGAAATGCTCAAATCCAGAATCATAACTGTAGACCTAGGAGGAACCATGACCTCAATCACAGCCACAAGGAGATGTCCTCAAGGGGAGTACTCTCTCCTCTCCTGTGGACTCTGGTCATAGACGAGCTACTGTTTGAGCTCAACAACCTAGGGTTCCCCACTCAGGGCTACGCTGACGATCTAGTCATCTATATAGTGGGCTGGCATGAGCAAACCATCTCGGACCGCATGCAGCAAGCCCTCAATATAGCCAATAGATGGTGTCAGGATAAAGGACTATCCATAAACCCGTCTAAAACTGTTCTAGTTCCATTTACCAGGAAAAGGTCTCTCTCTCTGACAAGACCATCCCTAAATGGATCTACCATTGACTTTTCGGTTGAAGCTAACTACCTGGGAGTTATACTTGACTCCAAGCTCAACTGGAACTCACACCTTAAAAGACCATTAACAAAGCCACTCGAGCATACTTTGCGTGCAATAGGCTTTTCGGTAGAACATGGGGCCTGAGTCCCAAAATGATCTACTGGTCTTATAACACTGTGGTAAAACCGACCATAACCTATGCATCTCTTGCTTGGTGGACGAAATCTACCCAGAAGACAGCTGCGGCTGCTCTTACCGAAAATACAACGACTGGTCTGCATAGGCATCACTGGAGCCATCCGGACATGCCCCACTGCAGCACTTGGAGTTATAACTGGCATTCCCCTCTACCCATCGCCCTGAAAAGGAGGCCTGCCTGGGGCACTTCGCCTCAAAACATCACCGATATAAAAGTGGTGATCTAACTGGGCATCTACGGGTACTCGAACCCCTAATAAACGAACCCATTCTGCGTATAACTGACGAGCAGGAACCAAACTTGTTTCCACAGAAACATCTCTGTAGTCCTGTACACCAGACACGACTGGACAACAAAATCAATATCTCTGCCCAGTGGATCACAAACGTGGTACACTGACGGATCGAAATTGGAAAACGGCGACACCGGGGCTGGTATTTTCGGACCAAGGTTCAACAAATCCATAGTCATGGGAAAGTCCCCAACCATCTTCCAAGCAGAGATACACGCCATAGAAATCTGTGCTCGTGAATGCCTTCGCAGGAATATGCAAGGCGCACGGATTTACATCTTCTCTGACAGTCACGCGGCGCTCATAGCGCTGAGATCTTTACGATCACCTCCAGACTAGTAGAAAACTGTTTCCAGCAGCTGAACGCCCTTGCCTCCAAAACACCTTAACGGTGGGCTGGGTGCCAGGGCATGAAGGCCATATAGGAAACGAGGTGGCAGACTCCTAGCAAAACGCGGGCGATGACACCACTAATCGGCCCTGAACCATTCTGTGGACTTTCGAAAGGACACAAAGGGAACTGGTCAGGAAATGGGAGGAAAAGGAGATAAGTCGTCACTGGACCGACAGTGCAGGGCTGAGACAAGCCAAACAATTCCTCGTCCCCAGATGTCGCGATCCAAACGCATCATCAATCTAAAAAGAGTGAGATTCGCACTCTAACAGGCTACCTAACAGGTCACTGCAACCTAAGGTATCACCTTAAGAAACTAAAACTTTCAGAAATCGACACATGTAGATTCTGTGAGCTGGAGCCAGAAACATCAGAACATGTTCTATGTGAATGCCCCTCACTAATCAGACGTCGACTTCAACAACTAGGAGGTGAACTTATCCCCCCCTACAGGATTTGGGAAGAGATAGACCTCGCCAAAGTGCTCTCCTTTATCAGAAGCCTAGGAATAGAGGCTCTACCTTAATCCTACAGGCCGGCACAAAAGACCTAACATCTGGTCGCGGTGCAATAAGGCCATAGTAATAATAATAATAATAATAATAACTCTATGACCTACGCAGACCGCACATCTTTCCGTCTTATCTTCTTATCACATATACAGGGGTTCAGATTACATTTACAATATTTGCCAAGTGCCCAAGTGGCCGCTATATTTATAGATAATTGCCTTTACTGCAATTTAATTTACATAGATTTTTATATATATATATATATATATATATATGATTCGTTACGATCCCTTACAAAAAGCGTAAGAGAACGCAGGATAGACAGAAGAGAACGCAGTAGAAGAGAAAGCAGAAGAAGAGATGGAGTGAGAGCGGAGAAAGGGAGAGACAGCTTTCAGCCGAGCGGATAGTCAGCGCATAGCGGGACATGGATACGCTGAGCAAGAAGTTTTGGCGGGAGAGCGGGTTGCTTAATTGGCAGCAGCAGCGCTGCAGGGGGGTATAAAAGAGCGAGGCAGGACTTGGGTCGGGGCAGTTAGTCATAGAGTTAAGTTGTCAGTGAACAGTGACCAGTGCTAGTGAAAGTGACTCCTCGGGAAACGAGCCAAGGATCAGTTCAGGGGACATCAGAGCAGAGCAGCGATCAGCAGAAATAACACAGTAAGTCTTTGGGAGGATTCCCTTTGACCAAGCGAGTCCAGTCATTACTACTTTCTTCCACCTCTTACTTTGTAAGTGCCCAGGCGGACGGTGAGTTTGCCAGCGCGTCAGCTTAGCGAGAGCATCTGGAGCGTGCAGCACCAGAGTATCTAGCGGAGCGAAGCTTAGCGTGATTATCCGAGTGCGGATAGCACCGGAGTATCAAGCGGAGCGTAAGCGCGGCGTGATCACCCAGACGGCGTTGGCCGGCGAGTCGGGCAAGTCCAAATTGTTAAAGTTAGGGCGTTTTGTGCCCCGCTTAAGGCAGGTAAGGTGAACAAGAGGTGAAAGTCCTAGTTGCAATATACGTTATATTACTTAAATCCAAACTCCGGAGTTATTATTTTGGCACAGTGCCCAACAAATATAAATTTGTTGCAGCGAATCCTGGACGAGACTGAGCTACTCCGCCCCGATCGTTACAAGTTTATCTGGTGAATATGTAGACTCCGCTAACGTTGATGACGTAAAGTTGAAGTTTAAGACCTCTTTTGATTTGTCTGGCTCTGGTGTGCAGACGATGATGATGATGTTGATGGTAGCCATCCGATGATTGTAGTCTCATGGACGAGCCGATGATTGTAGTCTCATGGCCGAGCAGATTGTATATGTGCTGGCACTTTGGATTCCTAGTCGATGAAAATATTTCCGATGTCGTCATCTTTTATAATGGCTTCGTTGGCACTTCAGTCCAACAGCCTCAAATACATGCACTCAAATGCATGCATATTTGATTGACTTATCTTCTGAGATCCCACGCAGGGGTTCAGATTACATTTACTATATTTGTCAAGAGCCCAAGAGGCCGCTATATTTAAAGATAGGCGCGCCTGCGCCTGCAGAGCACATATACATAGGTATGTATAAGTATATGAGGGATTAGATATAGTTTGTTTTATTTAATATTCGATTAAGTTTAGTATAATGGATTAGTTATAGCTGAATACAAGTGTCTAGGGGGTTTTTGATAATTTCACAACAGAATATTCGCGAACGTCGTTTGCCACAGGATCTTATTTCGTCGTCGTCGTCCATCTACTTCGGCTTCTCGCAAAACTCTAATAACTCATTTTGCCTCTCGTCGTTTCTCGTGGTCCTCTCTCGTCATTGCTGCTCTCTATACTCTCGTCGTTGCTCGTGGTCCTCTCTCGATCGTCGTCTTATATTCGCGATTGTGTTTGGAACTCGCAAAAAACCTCGCTACTTCTGCTCTCTTAACTCTCGATGGGATGGAACGTGTACACACGCACTTTCCCACATTCGGCCATCCTGTGTAAGTATGCGCCTCGAATGCTTAATTGTCGCAGTCGTCTAAGTTGGAAATGTTGTTGTTGGTTGGCCAAGGCTTCATATACTCGGTACAACTTAAAGATTTTCCAGGACCTCCGGAATTTCCTACTTGTACAGACGCACTTTCCCACATTCGGCCATCCTGCGTAAGTATTCGCCTCGAATGCTTATTTGTCGGAGTCGTCTAAGTTGGAAATGTTGTTGTTGGTTGGCCAAGGCTTCACCGGTACAACTTAAAGATTTTCCAGGACCTCGGAATTTCTACTTGTACAGACGCACTCGGCCATCCTGCGTAAGTATTCGCCTCTTATTTGTCGGAGTCGTACTCGGCACAACTTGAAGATTTTCCAGGAGTTGTTTGATTTGACCTTCGATATTTGATATGGACCCAAAAACTTTGGTTTTAGCTTAAGTCCAGCGCCAAATTGCGTTCGTTTTATGGCGACTAGGTAACCCTGCTTGTACTGATTTGCTGTCTTCCGCCGAAGATTATATGACTTCTTGTTCTCGTTCTGGAGCTTTAAGATGTGTAATTTGGATTTTTCTCTTAAATCGTCGCGGCCATCAATAAAAGCATCCATTTTTTCCTTTTGGAGTAGAGTCTGCAGGTGATCGTCTTCCTTTGTGCGCATTTTAACTCCAACTAAGAGTTCGAATGGCGTTGTAGCAATACTTCTGGTAAAAGTTGAATTTATGGCTTGTTGAACTCTAGTAACGTGCTTGTACCATTTTGAGGGATTGTCCACGCTGAGCTTTGCAAGAACTGAAATGATAATCGAGTTCAGCCTCTCCACTTGACGGTTAACTCTGGGTAATCCTGTCGTAGACGTTTGTAAGACGTTTGCATGTGAGTTTTTGTAAGAAACTGATTTTATTAGGAGCGGACTCCGCTTTATATAGATTCTAGCTTAGGTAGCTAACATCAAAATCTTATGTCCAGTTTTATCTTCTAGACCAACGGGAATTCTCATAATCTTATCTCTAACAAGACCAACGCAACGGTCATCTGTTCCCCTAGCTGGGAAAGCGTTTTCAAGTGCAAGCGGGAATTTTCCGCTGCAAGATAAACATAGTTGCTGTACAAATATTAAAGGGATGAACCCAAGCAACAACGAGATACATTTTTAGATTCCTAGTGGCGTTTATATTTAAATCTATGCAGACACATGCTTATCAGTACAGTGCTGCAGCGGTTTTGCTGTTTACATAGGATTCTTATATATATATACGTGTTCACGTGTGAACATTCTGCCAGGGTATATTTTACATTAATATATTCTTTTCATAGTCGCGGTAAAACATTTAGTGGACTGTATTTTATTCGATATAATATTTTATGCAACTAACATTTTACAACGGCCTCCTTTTTATTGCTTTATATTTATTTTTACAGTTTTTTCTTTAATCATTTTATTTTTTTAAATTCCTTATTTAACAATTTGCTTTTAATTTCATTTTAGTTGTTCTATCATTTAACAAGTTAATTTTAATAATTAACACTCCGTTTTGTATGGCTTGTAAGTGCCTTCGTATTTTTCTTTTTGTTTAACATATATATTTAATACAAATATTATTATTATTATTATTGCTAACATTAACAATGTATGACCAATTTAATATTTAACTCTTCTATATTTCTACTGAGTGATAAACAATTAGTGTGCCTAAATGGTTGCTGATAACTTCGAAGTCTGGTATATTACCTATAATTGACAAATCTTATATTCTGAATAGTGAGATATTTATTTATATCGAGCAGTGCTAATTTTTGACCTAAACTTTTGTTTAGGTTAACTGACTTTCTTAATTTTGTAAATTCTCGTTTAATCTGATTAATGGTATTAACCAGATTGATGTCAATAGATTGAATTGCACGTTATCTCAGAAAACAACACACACATAATTGTTCCTTTTTTAATCACCACACTAGTCCTATTTTTATACCCGGTACCCATAGGGTACAAGGGTATTATAAGTTAGTGCCAACCGAGAATGTATGTAACAGGCAGAAGGAGAAATCTTCGACCCTATAAAGTATATATATTCTTGATCAGCGTCACCAGCCGAGTCGGTTTAGCCATGTCCGTCTGTCCGTCTGTCCGTCTGTCCGTCCGTCCGTCTGTCCGTCCGTGTGAAACAAGAGATCTCAGAGACTATAAGAGCTAGAGTTACCAAATTTGGTGACAACATTGGAATTTGTTGCACGCAGATCAAGTTTGTTTCAAAATTTGGCCACGCCAACTTCCGCCCTCAAAAAATATAAAAAAAGTAAAATAGGCTATACTCGTTATTTTCGGGTTAAAGTTAATAGATACAATAAATGAATGGGTTTGAGCGGACGTTTCCTGAAAATTTCAGTAAAATCGGATGATAAACATGGGAGATATTAGCAATAAGGTTAGAATTTTAAAACACTCCCCTAAGACGCTGCTTTTGCAAGTTGGGCAGCCTGTAGCCGTCTAGGTCGTAGGTTCGAGCCCCGACCGCGCCAATATATTTTTTTTTTTTCTGTTTTTTTTTGCATTTTTCCTTTGTTATTATACCCGGAGAACAACTAGAAAAAAAATTTTGAATAAAAATACAAAAAAAGGAAATATTTTGGTTTTTTGTGGGATTGAGCTCGGGCAAAACGTAAATGAATCGACTTCATAGACAACTGGGCCACTACCTATATTTCATATGAAGCGCCATTTTCATACTAAGTATGCTTCAACAACTGTTAACCTAATTTTGGCAGAACTGAAATAAAATTGCCAGCGATTGTTAACATCTAATACATGAACCTTTTTTTTAATAAAAAGATGATTTTTATTGTAATAAAAAAGTGGAAAGAGAAAAGAGATCGACTGTTTACCAAAAAATTGCGACAAACTACAGAAAAGAACGAGCGTGACCCAGAAATGACAAAGAATAACAAAATTCACTTTTATAGCCAAACTTTGCCGAACTGATATTAAATGCATTATTTAAATAAAGAAGAGAAAAAATGAATAAGAATCGGAAATAAAAATGTAAAAATTTATTTTTGGACTTGCATAAAAAACGCTTGACCACCGCTTAGACGTCTGCGCTATGCTTTATGTTGCGTTATGGACAGCGATTGTTACTTTTAATAGCTTCCAGACTTTTCAATAAGAAGGCGATTTGTTCTTGTAATAGAATGTAATTGTAATAAATGAATAAATGGTTTACCCAGGCAATAGCCTCCCCGCGGTGTTCCCTGGGTCCCGATTTAATATATGACAAATAATTTATTTAGTCGGTAGCTAATTTGAGCGGCGATTTAATTTTTAATTCAGAAGTATTTAAACCGTCAAACGTTTGGGTACCGGGTATCTCAAAGTCGAGCATTCTCGACTGTAGCTTTCTTACTTGTTTTTCATTCCCTCTAAGGAACAAGTTGAGCTGCCCTCTCAGCATTGCTCTTGTGCCCTTTTCAATTTACCCAGACATATTTTTTTCTATTTTTAATTATTTGGCACCCATCAATATATCTATCTTTCTCCTTTTCTTTTGGTTCTATAATTTTATTTGACCTTTTGTTATATTTAAAAGTATGGTCGCCCCTTACTTTTCCTAAATAAGATTTAACCCCAGTTATACAAATACCTCCAAAGTGAGGTCATGCCGGGGGAATTACCTGACGACCACTTTTATCCTTTAAATTTTTAGAATTAGCCCCAGTTATACAAACGCCTCCGAAGTGAGGTCCTGCAGGGGGAATAAAAGAACGGTTACTCTTATCATTTAAAGATTTATTTGAAAATTCTTTTTTCCTGAATATTTCTTTTAAAGTTCTTTGATTTGTATTTATCCTTGTGAGTGAAACCACCAAAATTTTGCTTCTGAATTGTGGTTTGGGTCATCAAAATCGTACTTGTTACGACTGATTTCCTTACTTTGGACTTTGAATATTCAGAAACAATCCACCCAAAATCCGTTTTTTGATCAAGAAGACCGTTTATTTTAACAACTCCATCCTGAAGAATGTGAGTGATCCAATAATCAGATCAATTGGGCCTGGCATATTAAAGTCAGGATCCGCTAAATTATAACTCTTCCATTTAGCCTTGTCAACATCAATCTTGCTGCCTGGAAGAGCTTTCATTAATTTCGGAAGTACTACTGCTTCCACTTTTAAAACTTTTGGGGAACTTTTGCTTTTAATTAACAGAACTACTTTGTGCTTTGAGATGCACTTTCCTGTGGAAGATGCTCCACTGATCACTAATTCTAGGTAATTTTAGAATCTGCGCCGATTCTTCTGAAATAATTGTGCTTTGTGAACCACTGTCAACCAAAACATTCCATTATAGGATTTTATTTGCACTTTAGCTGTACTTTTATTTACTTTTTCAACTTTTATAAATATGTGTAGCATGCTATTGTGATTTGCCCTACAATGCACTATGGGGAATTTGACTACTTTTTCTGGCCAAAATTAATAACTCAAGAACGGAGCAAGATATTTGACTTCTGTTTTTTGCATCGTGTTAAATTGACCAATATCTTTTATCAATAGAAAAATAGAGGGCGTGGCACCGCCCATTTTTTTTTTTTAGCTAATGTAAATTTCTGCTGATTTTTATAGTACTAAATAACTAGTTAATACAAGTTCTGTAACAGTCTAAGGTTATATTTATTGGAAAATAGTGGGTGTGGCATGCCTTTAACAAGGTAAAAGTAATATAAAGCCCATCTAAGGCATCTTGTGGCCCTGTAAAGAAAGACAATTAATAATGTATATTAAGACATATATTTTTCTACACACATCTTAGAAAAAGTCCTGCTCTTCGTTCTCCAACTCAATATTATATTGATTTTCTAATTCCACAACATTATAAGGGCTTTCATCCTCACCCGCCGTGGTGTCATCGGGATTTGATAAGCATTCTAATAGGCCCAAAAACTCTAATGGAAGACACATTCTTCTCTGTCGCTGTATTCTTCTATACAAATTCACTGTAGAAATGATCGGATCAGAAGTATCTGTAGCTCGCTACCCTACCACATTTCCTAGCGTGATGCAGACGATCAGATTTCTAAAATTTATTCCGAGATTCCGCTCCTTCATCTCCGAAATAACCAATAGGAAGCAAAGTGTTTTTAATAATATCACTTGCGTGAATTAGAATTTTATGAACACTTGCCGTCATTGGCAACCAGGGGTATTTGTCAATGATTATTTCGGCAGTTCTATAACAAAAGGCTTGGAATTTTGAAACAACAATTGGCAGCTGGCATGAAAGGTTATGTCCTAAAATTAAAAATTCTCGCAAAATCGGAAAAAGTGGTATTTTAAATTACATTCATTTGAACAAGAATTTAATACTCTACAACATGCAATACATCTCGTGGATGGACTCTTTGGACTCACTTTAAATCCCTTATGAAACATGAGACTTTATTTCAAATATGCATTTGCAAGGCGACTTGCATTTTGCTCTATTAAGGGGACAACACTATTTTGTTCTACAAATGACGTTCACAAACATATAATACAAACCCCACAGGTTCGAATTCATTTCAAAAATTTGAGTTAGATTGTTTAGTTTTTCACTTCTGATTACTTAAACTTTGCAAACAAAAATTAATATTTCAGTCGCCTGGTGCTTTGCAAATGCAACGCTGTGTTTATTAGCCGATTCCTTTGTTGTGGCGCCCTCTATCAAAGTTTCTGTTATGCAACACTGAAGATTGGTGTATTGTGATTGCGTTACACTGAAATTTGTTTTAATTTTTCGACTTTCAGAAAATGGGTTTTGGCCAGAAAAAGTAGTCAAATTCCCCATAGTGCAATGATCACATGAAATCTCGCTACTGCACCTTTGTGTATATGAGTGTGTCAAACATTTAAAACACAACCCTGCCCGTTTAGCTTTTTCCATTCGTTCGGATGGACTTAAAGCTCTAAAAACGTGTCATTCCAATACATTGTGTCCCAAACCTTTGAATATGGGACAACAGCTGTTGAATATTCTTTATTCATAAAAATTTTAATAGGATTTTTAACCTCAACTGAGCTTACCGAACTAAGTCGTTGCTCTAAAAATTCTACAACGTCGGACAATAATTGGACCTCTTTGGTCTTTTTAATATGGCTTTCATATAATTAAAGAGCCTCTTTATTAAATTTTCTCAAAATAATATGTGCAAATATTATATCTATCTCATCAGAGAGAGAGAGAGAGAAAGTTGTGCCTTTAACTTTATTATGTGAATTGACTCATTTATTGTGTCAATAAACACATAATTGCCTACTTGATTCAACATTTAAGTTTTGAAGGTCAAGCAGGCGATTTATTAGTTCTGAAAATATTTTTCTTTTATTTTCATACCGCTTGGTTAATAATTCCCAAGCGGCCTCATAATTTTCCCTGAGCCTAACAATAAGTGAGAAACCACATTTCCGGCTTCTCCCTTAAGTGAGCTTTCCAAATAATTAAATTTTAAGGTCGGACTCAAACCCTCCCTCAAATGTATGAGTTCATTAAACAACTCATAAAACAAGTCCCAGTCTTTGGAATCTCCAAAATATGTGGGAACCTGTATTTGGTAGAGTTGGCAAATCATCAATTTTATATTTGCAACTTCTACCTTTGGCACTACTTCTTCTAATTTCGTTTTCATGTCGTTTGACACTGTTTCGATTTCGAATTCTAATTCTTCAAAAATAGCATCATAATTCCTATTAGTGACATCAATCTGGTCGACTTTTTTCAATTTAATCAGTCTGTCCCAGTAGAATTTAATCATTTTCATTCTAATTACAAACGTTTCTTTCTTTTTCTCCTCAATTGCCTTAAATGTCTCCTTTAAATAATTCTGTAGCTGCTGTATTGCTTTATCTAAGGCTTCTTGACTAACCTTCCTACTACTACTGGCTCCCACCTCTTTTGTTTCTGCTTTTGCAGGATCTGCTCTATTTTAACTTGTATTCTTTTAAATGAAGACATAATTTCGTCAAAATGTTTTTTTTTTTTAAGTAGTCGAGATCGACTACTCCAATTCTTAACAGCGCAGTATGATTTCTAACACATTCTGCTTTAAGCTGTTCAACATGTTTAATTAAATCAAAACTTAGGTTTGGAAGGTCTTCCAACTGCCTACTCTCTGTGGTAATTTCTTCCTGTCTCTTTATGAGAGCAATAGTCTACGCGGACAACATCTTAATTATATTTAAAACGAGAAAGAAAGCTAACTTCGGTAAACCGAAGTTTATATACCCTTGCAGTCAGCAATTGGATCATTGAAAATCGATCCATTTTGGTAATGTAAAAAAAATGTCAAATTATGTAAATTTTGTAAATTTTACATTTTACATGTAGAATTTTACATTTTCATATAAATCGACTGATCCCTTCTATGGCAGCTATATGATAAAGTTGTCCGATCTTAATGAAATTAAAACCGTAATTCTAGAACTAAAAAAAACGACTATATCTCGAAATTTATAGAAATTCGTTGAAAAACATAGAAGTTAAAATTTTTTTTACATTAATTTCGCTATCATTCCTATGAGCAGCTATAGAATATAGTGGTCCGATTTCGGCCGTTCCGACATATATACTGCGTGCTAAAGAAATAAGACTATGCTGAAAATTTCAGCCCGATAGCTCAAAAACTGAGAGACTAGTTCGCGTAGAAACCGACAGACAGACAGACGGACAGACGGACAGACAGACAGACGGACAGACAGACAGACGGACATGGCTAGATCGACTCGGCTGGTGATGCTGATCAAGAATATATATACTTTATGGGGTCTGAGATGCCTCCTTCACTGCGTTGCAAATATCATGGCAAAATTATAATACCCTCTGCAAGGGTATAAAAATGTTACTTTTTCTTAAGATGTAAATTTTAATCTGACTTAGCTGCTGCTGCTGCTTCTGCTGCCGTCGCTTCTGTTGTTGTTGCCGTTGCTTTAGATGCTGCTGTCGCTGCAGTAGATGGTGCTGTTGAGTTGCCGCTGTAGTATACGTTGCCGTTGCTGCTCCTTGTCACAGCTGTGGATACCTATTACTGCTGCTGTAGATCTTCCTTCTGATAGTTTGTTGTTGGTTTTGTAGTTATAGTAGATTGTAGTAGGTTCAGTGGTTTTTGTTTTGCAAATATATTTTTCACGTTGTTGTTTGTTGACTTTTTATACCCGGTACCCATAGGGTACAAGGGTATTATAAGTTAGTGCAAACCGAGAATATATGTAACCGGCAGAAGGAGGCATTTCCGACCCTCTAAAGTATATATATTCTTGATCAGCATCACCAGCCGAGTCGATTTAGCCATGTCCGTCTGTCCGTCCGTCCGTCCGTCCGTCCGTCCGTCTGATCACTAATTCTAGGTAATTTTAGAATCTGCGCCGATTCTTCTGAAATAATTGTGCTTTGTGAACCACTGTCAACCAAAACATTCCATTATAGGATTTTATTTGCACTTTAGCTGTAGCTTATAATGCCTTGTCCGACGTCAAACAAGTATTTACTTTTTCAACTTTTATAAACTTTTATAAATAAAATAAATCTAAAAACGTGTCATTGCAATACATTGTGTCCCAAACCTTTGCATATGGGACAACAGCTGTTGAATATTCTTTATTCATTAAAATTTTTTTTTCATAGGATTTTTAACCTCTACTGAGCTTACCGAACTAAGTCGTTGCTCTAAAAATTCTACAACGTCGGACAATAATTGGACCTCTTTGGTCTTTTTAATATGGCTTTCATATAATTAAAGAGCCTCTTTATTAAATTTTCTCAAAATAATATGTGCAAATATTATATCTCATCAGAGAGAGAAAGAGAGAGAGAAAGTTGTGCCTTTAACTTTATTATGTGAATTGACTCATTTATTGTGTCAATAAACACACTTAATTGCCTACTTGATTCAACATTTAAGTTTTGAAGGTCAAGCAGGCGATTTATTAGTTCTGAAAATATTTTTCTTTTATTTTCATACCGCTTGGTTAATAATTCCCAAGCGGCCTCATAATTTTCCCCTGAGCCTAACAATAAGTGAGAAACCACATTTCCGGCTTCTCCCTTAAGTGAGCTTTCCAAATAATTAAATTTTAAGGTCGGACTCAAACCCTCCCTCAAATGTATGAGTTCATTAAACAACTCATAAAACAAGTCCCAGTCTTTGGAATCTCCAAAATATGTGGGAACTTGTAATTGGTAGAGTTGGCAAATCATCAATTTTCATATTTGCAACTTCTACCTTTGGCACTACTTCTTCTAATTTCGTTTTCATGTCGTTTGACACTGTTTCGATTTCGAATTCTAATTCTTCAAAAATAGCATCATAATTCCTATTAGTGACATCAATCTGGTCGACTTTTTTCAATTTAATCAGTCTGTCCCAGTAGAATTTAATCATTTTCATTCTAATTACAAACGTTTCTTTCTTTTTCTCCTCAATTGCCTTAAATGTCTCCTTTAAATAATTCTGTAGCTGCTGTATTGCTTTATCTAAGGCTTCTTGACTAACCTTCCTACTACTACTGGCTCCCACCTCTTTTGTTTCTGCTTTTTGCAGGATCTGCTCTATTTTAACTTGTATTCTTTTAAATGAAGACATAATTTCGTCAAAAATTTTTTTTTTTTTGAAGTAGTTGAGATCGACTACTCCAATTCTTAACAGCGCAGTATGATTTCTAACACATTCTGCTTTAAGCTGTTCAACATGTTTAATTAAATCAAAACTTAGGTTTGGAAGGTCTTCCAACTGCCTACTCTCTGTGGTAATTTCTTCCTGACTCTTTATGAGAGCAATAGTCTTCGCGGACAACATCTTAATTATATTTAAAAAAATGTTACTTTTTCTTAAGATGTAAATTTTAATCTGACTTAGCTGCTGCTGCTGCTTCTGCCGTCGCTGTTGTTGTTGCCGTTGCTTTAGATGCTGCTGTCGCTGCAGTAGATGGTGCTGTTGACGTTGCCGCTGTAGTATACGTTGCCGTTGCTGCTCCTTGTCACAGCTGTGGATACCTATTACTGCTGCTGTAGATCTTCCTTCTGATAGTTTGTTGTTGGTTTTGTAGTTATAGTAGATTGTAGTAGGTTCAGTGGTTTTGTTTTGCAAATATGTTTTCACGTTGTTGTTTGTTGACTTTTATACCCGGTACCCATAGGGTACAAGGGTATTATAAGTTAGTGCAAACCGAGAATGTATGTAACCGGCAGAAGGAGGCATTTCCGACCCTCTAAAGTATATATATTCTTGATCAGCATCACCAGCCGAGTCCATTTAGCCATGTCCGTCTGTCCGTCTGTCCGTCCGTCCGTCCGTTCGTGTGAAACAACAGATCTCAGAGACTATAAGAGCTAGAGTTACCAAATTTGGTGACAACATTGAAATCTGTTGCACGCAGATCAAGTTTGTTTTAAAATTTGGCCACGCCCACTTCCGCCCCCGAAAATAATAAAAAACGGTATATAAGCCATATGCGTGATTTTCGGCGTAAAGTAAATAGATAGTCTTAAGTTGGCAATCTTGGACGTGTTCTGAAAATTTAAGTAAAATCGGATGATTAACATAGAAGTTATTAAACAATAAAGTTTCTGAGAGAGAGAGAGAGTGCGCGCACGTGCGTGTTGCTCAACATGTTCCTAGCAGCATTTGTCTTTGTTGGGTGTTGTTCAGCATATTCCTAGCAACATTTGTCGCTTTTGAGGGTTGCCCAACATGTTCCTAGCAACATTTGTCTCTTTTGAGTGTTGCTCAACATGTTTCTAGCAATATTTGTCTTCATTTGTCAAAATTTCCTTTTTTTCATGCTCCTGTGCTGTTTAATTTCACCCACAATGCTTTGCGTACTGGGTATCTTACAGTCCGTCACACTCGACTGTAGCTTTCCCACTTGTTTTTATATTAGTCTAATTAACAACACTACCATAAACATAAATTTGCAGTTATAACGACGGGAAATTAAAAACAAGTGAGAAAGCTACAGTCGAGTGACCGACTGTGAGATACCCGGTACCCAAAGTATTGTGCGTGAAATTAAATAGCCCACGGACGTGGAAAAAACAATAAGTTGACAAATGAAGATAAATGTTACTAAAAAAATTGGTTTACTGACGTTGAACGTGACAACGTCTTAAGAAAATACTGATGGAATGGTAGCATTTACTTAAGACGTTGACACGTTCACGGTAAAAAAATTATGTAAAATTGAGAGAGAGGCTGTAAATGGCCAGTTTCTGGAGAGGATCAGGCAGTGCCGGCTGTAAATGGCCAGTTTCTGGAGAGGATCAGGCAGTGCCGGCTGTAAAGGGCCAGTTTCTGGAGAGGATCAGGCAGTGCCGGCTGCAAATGGCCAGTTTCTGGAGAGGATCAGGCAGTGCCGGCTGTAAATGGCCAGTTTCTGGAGAGGATCAGGCAGTGCCGGCTGTAAAGGGCCAGTTTTGGAGAGGATCAGGCAGTGCCGGCTGCAAATGGCCAGTTTCTGGAGAGGATCAGGCAGTGCCGGCTGTAAAGGGCCAGTTTCTGGAGAGGATCAGGCAGTGCCGGCTGCAAATGGCCAGTTTCAGGAGAGGATCAGGCAGTGCCGGCTGCAAATGGCCAGTTTCAGGAGAGGATCAGGCAGTGCCGGATGCAAATGGCCAGTTTCTGGAGAGGATCAGGCAGTGCCGGCTGTAAAGGCCAGTTTCTGGAGAGAATCAGGCAGTGCCGGCAGCAAATGGCCAGTTTCTGGAGAGGATCAGGCAGTGCCGGCTGCAAATGGCCAGTTTCAGGAGAGGATCAGGCAGTGCCGGCTGCAAATGGCCAGTTTCTGGAGAGGATCAGGCAGTGCCGGCTGCAAATGGCCAGTTTCTGGAGAGGATCAGGCAGTGCCGGCTGTAAAGGGCCAGTTTCTGGAGAGGATCAGGCAGTGCCGGCAGCAAATGGCCAGTTTCTGGAGAGGATCAGGCAGTGCCGGCTGCAAATGGCCAGTTTCAGGAGAGGATCAGGCAGTGCCGGCTGCAAATGGCCAGTTTCTGGAGAGGATCAGGCAGTGCCGGCTGCAAATGGCCAGTTTCAGGAGAGGATCAGGCAGTGCCGGCTGCAAATGGCCAGTTTCTGGAGAGGATCAGGCAGTGCCGGCTGTAAATGGCCAGTTTCTGAAGAGGATCAGGTAGTGCCGGTTGCAAATGGCCAGTTTCTGGAGAGGATCAGGCAGTGCCGGCTGTAAATGGCCAGTTTCTGGAGAGGATCAGGTAGTGCCGGCTGTAAATGGCCAGTTTCTGGAGAGGATCAGGCAGTGCCGGCTGCAAATGGCCAGTTTCAGGAGAGGATCAGGCAGTGCCGGATGCAAATGGCCAGTTTCTGGAGAGGATCAGGCAGTGCCGGCTGCAAATGGCCAGTTTCTGGAGAGGATCAGGCAGTGCCGGCTGCAAATGGCCAGTTTCTGGAGAGGATCAGGCAGTGCCGGCTGCAAATGGCCAGTTTCTGGAGAGGATCAGGCTGTGCCGGCTGCAAATGGCCAGTTTCTGGAGAGGATCAGGCAGTGCCGGCTGCAAATGGCCAGTTTCTGGAGAGGATTAGGAAGTGCCGGCTGTTTGTTGATATGTTAAGTTAAATGGATATAAATATTATAGAAAGTCTATAAAAGCCAACTTATATTTTTTTGAAAACACAATTGCTGCGGCTGGTACTCGAATCCGCGATCGTGAGATTAAGACTTGAACACTCTAACCTCTTCACCACGCATGCAAACCAGAGGACGGCGTCAAAGACTGAAATACACACATTCGCCTGCGTCAGTGCTCGAGCTATAAATAGACAAAGCGGGAGAGCAGAGCGAGACGGAGATACACCGCTTTGCCCTTGCGGTTGCCAGAAGAGTGCAAAGCATTAAATTTTAACCACTCTCTCTCATTCTCTCTCTTCTCTGCTGCTGCTCACGTCACGTTTGCTCTGCCTGTGTCGCGGCAGAGGTAACGCTACATGAGTCATGCTTTTCGAGCGTGCATGCAGCCTGCTCTATCGATTTATAAGACGTTATCACGACAATAATAATTAATTAATTAATTAATTAATTTTAAACTAATAATTTACTTAACACTATCAACATTTATCAATAGTATGACATAACCTATAAACTCAGTTTCTCAACTTTTGTGTCAATCTAACAATTAATCAATCAATCATAGTTTACGATAATGAAATATCAGTGTACAATATTTTACCTTTATTGTTGTAGTTGTTGTAAATGACGAATCTAAGCACTCCACATTTTCACTACAGACACAGCTGACGATACTTTAACCACACGTGTGAACTTGTATTATGACGCTTTCTTGATTTTCCAACGCCAAGAACGTTTGAGAAAGACAAAGACAGAGACACAAGCATGCGCCGATTCAATGCGCCTAATTCTCTACTGCTGCGCGCGCGGCAGACCGATCATAGTTGAGTGGGAGAGAGACGCAAGGCATTCGGCGGGCCTCTCTCTCGTTCGGTGACTCATCGTAACGTTACCGAGCGTTACACTTTTTCATAAGTGACTCCCAGCCGCAACCTAATTTAAGACGTTGTCACGTCAAAACATGTTGAGCAACGTTCAAAAAAGACAAACTCTGCAGCTGTACGCAGCTGCATTACGAATGTATACTGCGCCCGAAAGCACGCAACACGTTTTTTCACTATTGCCTTTGTGGCTCTGAAGAAGAAGAGCATTCACAGAAGCTTTATTGCTTAATAACTTCCATGTTTATCATCCGATTTTACTCAAATTTTCAGAACACGTACACGATTACCTACTTATAAGGTCTATCTATTTACTTTAAGCCAAAAATTACGCCAATAGCTGATATACAGTTTTTATCATTTTCGGGCGCGGAAGTGTGCGTGGCCAAATTTTAAAACAAACTTGATCTGCGTGCAACAGATTAGAATGTTGTCACCAAATTTGGTAACTCTAGCTCTAATAGCTAGCTAGCTCTAAGATCTGTTGTTTCACACGGACGGACGGACGGACAGACGGACAGACGGACAGACGGACATGGCGAAATCGACTCGGCTGGTGATGCTGATCAAGATTATGTATACTTTATGCGGTCGGAGATGCCTCCTTCCGCCTATTACATACATTCTCGATTGGCACTAACTTATAATACCCTTGTACCCTATGGGTACCGGGTATAATTAGTTTTTGTGAGATTTGCGTTTTCAGATTAGCCGAATTAAATATTATAATATTATGTTAATGTTTATGTTTATTTAACCAAGTAATCTTTATATTAAACAAATGTTGTTTCTGTTGACGAATATAATAAAATAAATATGAGCAAGAACCCTAACAAATTTATTTAACTTTATTTATAAGTTTTATCCTTTAAATATGTCAAATTACCAAAAAAATAAACAACATTTTTTTCAGGTTATCATTTCCTTAAATACTTTGTTTTACCAAAAATTGGATTTTTGTTTTTGATAAATTATAAAACAAATGTTTTGACATAAACTCTTGAAAATATATATTTAACTCTGTATTGAAAACTAATTATTATAAAGATATTTTACTCTTTCGCTTTTCATGAATTTTACATACTTTAAAATGCAAACCGTAAGTTAAATGCAGATAAATTAGTCCTGTTTCAACAGAAAAATCAGAGAAAATAAAAAAAAGAGATAAATAAATGATAAGGAGAGAGAAATACTAGAAGTTTCACTTCTGTCGTGCGTAGGCTTGACACACCCCTGAAGAGTGGGAGCGGCGCTTTAGGTTGAAGTGCACAATGGTCGGCATTATTGGGCGGGCTGTGTTTGGGGTGTTGTCGTCGATGACCAAGTCGTCCAACAGCTTGTTGGTATCTTCGACTTTTTCCTCCAGAGCGCTCTTTTGCCCTCTTTCACGGTTAGTCTGCCCCTTAAGAAACAAGCCCTGGGCCTTCTTGAGATCTCCCTGGCGGGGACGAGCTTAACGCTAATCCAATTTCAGATAGGGACCATTTAATTGTTCTATGTGATTTTAACATTCCTGGAGCTATTTGGTCAACAACTGAATCCTCTAACAGTCTTTTAACTACTGCACGTCACGATTTTATTGATGACTTGTTTGACATTTCGTTATCTCAAGTCAACCATGTACGAAATTTGTTAGCTCGCTTGCTCGACCTCTGCTTTGTCTCTGATCCGGCAAGAGTCAGTTTGGTTAGGGTCTCTCCCTTGACGCAACCCGAAGATCCATACCATCCTACTTTCGATGTGACTATCGATATTGGGACTGCTATTGAGAATAAGTCTGATCTGCCAGCTAAGAAAGTCCACTGCTGCGGCGGATTTTCGACGGCTGAATAATTTTATATCTGACTTTGATTGGTCCGATCTATACATGGGCACTGACATGGTGGTTGCCTTGGATATTTTGTACAATGCCATGAGCTCTTTTTTACCGAGTCTATCCCATTATACTATCCGTCAATCTCAAATAAGCCTCCCGTGCTTATTAAAGAGTTGACTCGCCTCAAAAATGTGAAGTCCAATCTCTATTCTAAATTTAAACGTAACGGTTCTCAAGCTGTCCATTCTCTCTATTTAGCGACTCGGTCAAAGCTTACCGTGCTTGACGCGCAGTGTTATAAAAACTATTTGACCCGTTGCAGGGTTCAGTTTGCGCAGGCCCAAAAATTGTTTTATAATTTTGTCAACACTAAACGTAAGCCTATTACACATCCTTCCTCGCTTTCATTTGACCATACGACAGCAAACAATGATCAGCAATCGCCGATCGGTTTGCTCAGTTTTTTTCAACTACTTATTCTCCGTCATCCGATTCAAACCAAACCTATTTTTATAGCATGCCCAAATCAAACCTAATCTTCAGTTCTAGCTAAAACGAAAGCTCCCTTCTTTTGGATCTTCAACGTGTCACGCCGGTTTATTCGCCAGGTCCCGATGGTATACCAGGTAGTGCTTAGGTATTGTGCCGAGTCTCTGTGCAGCCCCCTTCTAATATCCTTAGAAACTTCCCAATTTTCCTTTATTTGGAAGGAATCATTCGTCATTCCTCTCCACAAAAAAGGTAGCAAAGTGGATGCTAACAATTATAGAGGAATCTGTAAGTTGTCAGCCATCCCAAAACTTTTCGAAAACGTAATTACTCCCCATTTGCAGCACCTGTGTAGATCAGTAAGTTCTCCATGGCAACATCGATTTATTAAACGTAGATCAACGACTACTAACAATCTGAAGCTCACTTCTTTCATTATAAGGGGCTTTCCACTAAATTGGCAGACATATGTGATCTATACTCATTTCAGTAAAGCATTTGACTATGTTAATCACTCCCTTCTTGTAAGGAAACTCGACTTAATGGGTTTTCCTGTCGATCTTCTTAGGTGGATCTCAAGTTATCTGAATGGCAGGACGCAAAAGGTCCTCTTTAAAAACAACTTGTCAAATGTTCTAGGGGTGACCTCTGGTGTCCCGCAAGGGAGCCACCTGGGTCCCTTACTTTTTACATTATTTATTAACGACCTGCCCAAAGTCTTGACTAACTCCAGAGTACTCATGTACGCTCATGTACAAAGACCGCGCTTGCCAGTCGGACTTACAAACAGATCTTAATAACTTTCAAACATGGTGCAATGCCAGCTTATTAAACCTAAATGGCTCCAAATGCAAGCCCATGACATTCTCACGTGTCTCTCCCATGCTTCCGACTTATACGCTGAACTGCTGCTCTTTGGAGACGATCACTCTAGTTGACGAATTGGGTATTCACCTAGATCCTAAACTGGGTTTATTGATCATATTTCGTGCATTGGGAATAAAGCCAGGGGTGTGCTTGGATTTATTAAACGGTGGTCGAAGGAATTCGATGACCCCTACGTCACGAAGAATTTATACACTTCGTTAGTTCGTCCTATTTTAGAATATGGATCTTGCGTTTGGAGTCCCCAGTGGGACGTCCACAGCAAACGCATTGAGTCAGTTCAAAAAAACTTTTTACTTTTCGCTCTTCGTGGATAAAACTGGGATGCAAACCTTAGGTTGCCCTCTTATTCTAGTAGACTTCTCCTAATTAACCTACCTTCCTAAGCAAATCGTAGAACGATGTGAGGCATTGTCTTTAAGTATAATCTGAAACGTGGTGACGTGGAAAGCAGCGATCAGTCAGTTGAATTTCCACGTACCATGTAGAATCATAAGATCCTACCTGCCTTTACTTTTGCATTACTGCAGAACAATGTATGAAATGCATGAACCCTTTAAAGTATTATGTGCAAATTATAATGATTTGTACAAAATTACCTCATCTGTAGATAGCCTTCCGAAACTAAAAACATTAATCCTAACCCACTTAGTAAACATTCAAGATAGCAATCGTGCTACCTGATAGCAGTCCATATTTCCTCGCACTCTTTTACCTATACTTTTATTTCGCGCCTATTAACACCTAACCCTAACAAGCACGTGCTTGGTTTCGAAGGGCCACTTGAGTGTACTGACCGTAGTGCATCAACGTCCAACAGAAAAAAAAAAAAATCCCGGTACCCATTGGGTACAAGGGTATTATAAGTTAGAGCCAACCGAGAATGTATGTCACATGCAGAAGGAGGCATCTCCGACCCCATAAAGTATATCTATTCTTGATCAGCATCACCAGCCGAGTCGATTAAGCCATGTCCATCTGTCCGTCTGTCCGTGTTGGTAAACAGATCTCAAATTTGGTGACCGCATTCTAATCCGTTGCACGCAGATCATGTTCGTTTTTCAATTTGGTTACGCCCATTTCCGCCTCCGAAAATCAGAAAAAACTGTTTTACAAACTGTAGTTGTAATATTCGGATTAAAGTAATACATAAACTAAATAAGTAGGATTTTGCAGTCATTTGCTAAAAATTTGAGTAAAACCGGATAATAAACTTTGGAGTTATCAGGCAATAAAGTGGGAACTTGAAGATTGGGACTGCCGGAAACCTAATGCTTGTTGCAAAGCTGCATGTAGCCGACCGGGTCGAGGGTTCGATCCCAGGCGCAGGAGAAATTTTCGTTTTCTTCAATATTTTTGTTATAAATTATTTTTATTATAAATATTACTTTTTTTAACAAAAATTCATTAAAAGAGAACAACATTTTTAAGCTTAAAGAAAAAAAAGCAAATAATTTTGGTTATTATTGGAACTGAACACCTATCTTGCAAAACTTAAATGCATCGGCCGCTTTCAACTGGGCCATTACCCATATTACATATGAATCGGCCGTTTTCATACTAACTATGCTTCGACAACTGTTGACAAAAAACGTCGCCAAAACTGAGAACAGAAAGATCAAGAAATTATAAAAAATAACAGAAATCACTATGTTCAATTTCGTTGCATTACCCAGCTTCGGTAGAACTTAAAATGAAATGTATTAATTGAATAAAAATTAGAAAAACCAAATATGGAATTGAAATTAAGAATTAAAAAAAAATGTATATTGTGTTGCTTCACCTTTTAGCTTTAAAATGACGCCAAAACTGATAGAAGGAGCGTGTGCAAGAAATGAGAAAAAATAACAAAATTCACTTTCTTCAATTTCGTTGCATTACCCAACTTCGGTAAAACTGAAACGAAATGTATTAATTGAATAAAAAGCAGAAAAAACTAAATATGAAACTAAGACAAAACGACACAACAAAAAAAAAAACGTCTTTAGAATGAGCGGGACTTGAACTATTGCTGTTCTGGCCAAAAACAACTCAAACTCGGCCTCTAGGCTTCACCCTATATTATACAATTCGCGGCAAGTGTCGTACCAAATATCACACGCCTAAAAATATTATTCGTTGGGAGCGATTGAGAGAGTGTTGGTGCGTCGTCGAGTTTTTCGATGTAAAGCTTTTAATAGTTAAAAAAGCGTAATTTTCATTGCAATTAGTTTTAATTAACGATAATTCTAATTCGACAGAGCGTTTGTTCGGGAAGTGAAAGTTTTGGTACCGCGTATGTCACAGTCGAGCACGCTCGACTGTAGCTTTCTTACTTGTTTTTTTTTTGTGTCACTGATAGTATATTTCCTCGATGTTTTGGCCTCGACTACGCCCTACAAACAATAAATTAATTTTTTGTTTTGCCGATTTTTGGACCACAATTTTAAATTTTTTTACGATTATAATTTTGTCCTTTTAAAAAATTTTCCATAATTTAACAATAAGGACTCTTTTATATCCTTTTGCTTTATAGTTATACTCTGTTCCTTACCACTTGGGGGGAAAACAAGAGTCGATTATTTTTCAGCAATCTTTAGCTGCAAGCGTTAACACTTTGCAGTACTAGAGGTGCTGCCCTGCCTATGCGTCTCTTACCACTGGGGGGAAAACTGCAGAGTTGCTAGAAGGATCAAAATGTAAAGCGGTCCCAAAATATAAGACGTTTACATGTAAGTTTTTATAAGAAACTGATTTTATAATGAGCGGACTCCGCTTTATATAGATCCTTACTTAGTTAGCTAACATCAAAATCTTATGTCTAGTTTTATCTTCTAGACCAACGGGAATTCTCATAATCTTATCTCTAACAAGACCAACGCAACGGTCATCTGTTCCCCTAGCTGGGAAACCGTTTTCAAGTGCAAGCGGGAATTTTCCGTGTACAAATATTTAAGGGATGAACCCAAGCAACAGTTCGAGATACATTTCTAGATTCCTAGTGGCCTTTATATTTAAATCTATGTAGACACATGCTTATCAGTACAGTGCTGCAGCGGTTTGCCGTTAACATAGGATTCTTATATATATATACGTGTTCACGTGTGAACACGTAGTCTTAATCGCTTTTATGTTTTCTTCCTCGCAGTAATTGAGAAACTCTTGGGACGTAAAGGCCGCACCTCTCAGAAATGATAACAGATGGGTTTCCGAAAGTAGCGCTTTGCTGTCGCAGCTTAATAATAACGTCGTTAGATGATGTTGACTTGGTGGGGTATAGCCAACAAAACTTCGTGAACGAGTCAATGACTGCTAATATATGTTTGTAGTCCTTGTTTAGGAATGCAACAACTTATGTGATTCTCAATCTTCTGGTCGATGTTTGGGATAAAATATTCTTTACAAACGAGCTCTTTGGGCTTCTTTACAGCAAAATTACCTCTGTCGTCATGAGCACGGCTTATTGTTTGACGCTGCATTTCCTTAGGAACCACTATTAGCTCGATGTCGTTAACAAGCTTGTAGATAATTCCAGATTTGTAGAAGTAACCAGCATGTGAGTCAGCACCTTGTCGAGGATTTGCTTTATAGCCATCAGATGTTCATCTCGCTCTTGAGCTTTCCTTATAGCAAGAGTGACGCTGTCTTCTACAATTGTCATGATTGGGTGGCGACTTAGCGCATCCACGTGCTTCATTTGAATACCAGGGCGATGAATTACGGTACAGTTATACTCTGCCAGGGCCATCACCCAACGACTGATTCTTTTATTTAAATCCTTATTTTGCATCGTTTTGTTGAACGCGTCGCAGTCTGTGTAGATCTTGAAAAATTTGCCTAAGAGTTATACCCTGAACTTTGAAACAGCTTGCACAACAGCAGGAACTTCCAACGCGTAGCTAGGGTATTTTTTTTGAACCGACGTCGTCTTTCTGCTCATGTAGTGCACGGGGTGCAGTTGGCCATCCTCAGCAGATTTTTGCATAAGAACTGCGCCGAACCCGTCTTAAGATGCATCCGTATGGACTTCTGGACTTGGTTCTTGGTTATATATACTCAAAACTGGACTCTTCGTTAACATTCTTTTAAGAGTATCGATCGCAGCTTGTTCGTTTTTTCCTATTTCTATTTTCGTATCTTTTCTAGTCTAGTCAAATCTGTGAGTGGTTTCGCGACTCTGGCATAGTTTGGTATGAACTTTCGAAAGTAGCCCGAGAGACCTAAAAAGCTTTGAAGTTGCTTTAAAGTGTGTGGGTTTTTTAACTTCATGACTGCGTCTATTTTTTCTGAGCACGGATACAACTTGCGATTCTCTATTATGTGCCCAAGAAATTTGATTCGTGTTTGAAGAAAAGCACATTTTTTAATATTTAACTCCAGGCCGTATTCTTTGCAAGTTCGTATGACTTCTTTCAGGTTGAGAAGTGCCTCTCTTTCGTCGTTCGAAGGGATGATTATTTCGTCAATATAAGGCAAGGCAAAGCCTCTATGAGTGAGTGCTCGAAAAATGGCATTGATATGGCGTTGAAATACTCCAGGAGAGTTGGACAAGCCAAACGGAACCTTCTTGAACTGATATTGGCCGCTTTGCGTCACAAAGGAAGTATATTTGCCACTCGACTCAGCAACTGCCACGTGAAAAAAAAACCATTTTTCAGATCAATTGTACTGAAGATGTTTGCGTTCTGAAGTTGGTCCAACTGCTCGTCTATGAGAGGTAACGGAAAGTGGTCTTTAATTATTTATTGTTTTTACGTCTGTAGTCGACACAAAGTCGAGGGAAGCCATCATTTTTTTTTAACGAGGACTACTGGACTTGTGAACTCGGAATTGGATTTTTCAATAATCTCGTCTTTGAGCCACTCGTCGATTCGCTGCTCTACAATGCGCGATTCTACAAAAGGAAGTCGTCGCGGTCTTGAAAATATTGGGGTTTCATCGGCTAGAACGATGCGCATTTCTACACCCGTTGTTTTAAATTTTTTCGGTTCATAGCTTGAAATTAGTTCACGTATTTCACTTTGTGCACCCACACTGACGGCTTTGTTTATGTTTATTTCGCTTTCGGCCACGACATCGATTTTCATTAGGCTCATTTCAAAATCTTCGTTTTTGTTGCACTTTTTGAGCGGTTAAATTGTTACGACCGGATAAAATGTTTGCGTGTAGGTTCCTCTCCGATTATTAGTTTAATATCGACACAGTTTATGGGAACAACATAGAAATTGAGAAAATACTCGTCTTGATCTATGTTAATTAAACGCTGGAAGTTACCGATTGGGCGAATTCTACTGCCACCACTTCCGAAACAGACTAGAAAAACAGCACATTTTTCGAGCTTTGGTTTGCTCATGTCGTTGTACAACTTGCTACCGGTATTGAAAAGCGCTACACATAGTTTCCCATCAAGAGTCACTTCTTTGCTTGTAAGGTAGTTCTTTGGTTGGGCACAATTGATATTCGATTTATTTTCAACTGCTCTCTGCTCTCTTTGCGCGCAATTTTAAACAATATGTCCGAACTCATTGCATTGAAAACATTTTGGGCCCTTTCTTTTTGTTTTTGCACTCGCTAGATACGTTACCCTTTATTCCGCAATTGTAACAAACGCACTCTTTTTTATAGCTCTTGTTAACCACGTCTTGGTTCTTCATGTCTTTTGAGCTAAATGATTTAAATTTTTGTGTATCACTTTCTGTTTGATAATCCTTTAATTTGTTTTTAAATTCACTTAAACTTCTCGCGCCGTACAAAATTGATTTGTTAACTGATAGTTCGTCGATACCGTCAAGGACGTACTGCACAAGCGCGTCCATTTCGTTATTCCCGCTACTTTTTAGCAAACACTAATTTCTGAAGATCGTTCCAACACATAAGACTTGCAGTGTCTTTAAACTCGCGTAACCATGTCTCGACAGGCAAAATTTCGGTACCATTAAACATACGAACGGACTCTTCTACGTCGCGGAAACTTAACGCAAAAAGAGCTGAGTTTTTCCTCTCCTTCCTCTCTGCTTCAGCGTCTTTTCAATTCTCTCGGGGATTGGCGTTTCCACGCACTTCGTTGCCGATCCAAGTTATACTTTGAGCACTGTTATAAACTTGATCCTCTTCCTCATCTGATTCGACGTCATCTTCACTTTCTTGGTTACCGTCAAACGCAAGTAAGCTTTCACACTAAAGGTTATTGAATATGTGTGAATACATATCCCCAACGTTATGGTATATGTTTAAAATATTGCAAATGCTCACAAAATCACGTTCGCACAGGTTGGCACTAACATTTTCACATTTGCGTTGGTATTCGTCGCTGTCTTGGGGTATAGAAAAAGGGAGAAGCCTCTTTCGGTTGTTTCTATCACCTGCACTTTCAAACACATATTGGTGTAGAGCTAATATGCTGGCTTTGTTACTCGATTTTAATCTAGGCTCGATTAGTTCACCAAGTAGCGGCATTGTGAACAAAAATTAATTTAACTTATTCGCCGTTTCTTGATTTTGCACAAAATGCATATGGGGTCGTTACACATACAGATTCACTTGCGAAAATTTTTTTTTCTTTGTATCTATCCCGGCGAGCCTCCAAAATATATGTTAGATATAGTTTGTTTTATTTAATATTCGATTAAGTTTAGTATAATGGATTAGTTATAGCTGAATACAAGTGTCTAGGGGGTTTTTGATAATTTCACAACAGAATATTTGCGAACGTCGTTTGCCTCAGGATCTTATTTCGTCGTTGTCGTCCGTCTACTTCGGCTTCTCGCAAAACTCTAATAACTCATTTTGCCTCTCGTCGTTGCTCGTGGCCCTCTCTCGATCGTCGTCTTATATTCGCGATTGTGTTTGGAACTCGCAAAAAACCTCGCTACTTCTGCTCTCTTTACTCTCGATGGGATAGAACGTGAACACACGCACATTCCCACACATATATAATTAAAAGTCTGCAACTCCAGTTTAATAAAAAAATAAAATTTTATTTAATTCAACTGATTATTACAAGTTTACTTATTTTATGAAGAACACCAACCTATTATATTGAGGTCTCAAACTGAACTTAATTCGGTATTCTGATTTACTGGACGATCAAGCCTCGGTCTCGAGCTTTTCTAAATTTGAGTGAGTTGTAAAATTATTCTGAGAGAGTTTTCGATTTTCACTTGAGTGAAACTTTAATTACTCTTGGATCAAGTGTTTTGACTCTTGGATACAAGTGCTCCCTTTAATTTAATGACTTTGGTTTGACTTTGAATTGGAATAGGAGTTTCCTGTTTGCGAGCCGAACTTTGATTGCCTTCGAACATTCGGGTACGATATGTTTACATAAAGTGATGGAATATTCGGAGTACTGTGGGACTGTGTATATGTTATTATGCGAAGTCTTTTAGGACAATGGATATGTCACTCCCCCAATCTTTGAATTTGGCCTGTCCTCAGGTCGTTAATCTGGGAAATAACATTATATTTTCTTCTGGATTTTCCTCAATATTATCCTCTTTAATTACATTATGCGATATAGGGGTGTCTTCACCTTTAGAGAATTTAACAATGAATTTCTGGGGTATATTTTTTTAACTTATAGATTAAATACAATTTTAGACCTAATACAGTTATAGCAAATGTAGTTAAGCATATAATTTGGTATGTATTGTAATATTTAACATGTGCGTGCGGGCTGCCCAGTGTGGATGTGCAGAAGCGTGTGGTGGAGCTCCGTGCAGATGTGACACCTCGCTTTACTGCGACATGACCGACCAGAATGCTCGTGGACCAGACAGTTTCCGCAGTACTTGTTGATCAGTACTGTGCGGAGCCGCTTCACAGCTGGCAGTTGAAGAAACCGCTGGCAACTCCTCAGTGCGTGGTCTCCCCTGCAGACTCGACATCTTCCCGATGAGCAACGAGCATTTTGGTGGGTCGTTGGAGCCATTGTGTATGCGGATCTATATTACAAAAAAAAATATATATATATGAAAATGAAAGGTAATGGATGCGGATGATCAAGACACGTGGACGGAAAAAAACGACGTTGGATGACACAAACATAGGACTAGTAAATGTCAGTTCGAAGGACTAATGTATTGAGGAGTCACTATGGTCACTGGGGCAGTCCATTGGGAGGCGAATCATCTTCTCCACTGGTCGTCGGATGACGCCCCGTGTTGTGAGAACGTCTGCTACTCTGACCTTGCCGTCTACGCCCGGACTGGATACGCCCAAGCCGCCATTCGTGGGATGGCAAGCTCTCCTCTTTGATCACAACCATGTCTCCTGCCTGGAGATCTCGCGATGGGAATTGCCATTTGTTCCTTTTGTGGAGCTCCTTCAGGTATTCCTCCTCCAACGCACACAGAACTGCTGATGCAGGGCCTTCAACCTCCGCCACCGATTGATTATGGAAATAGGATTTTCTTCAATCACAGGCTCAGATACCGGTTGCCCACCGATTAGAAAATGCCCGGGCTAAGAGCCACAAGGTCAGTGGGATCTTCAGACATTGGCGAAATAGGCCTGAAGCTTAAACAGGCCTCAATTCTCAAGGAGGGTAGCCAGTTCTTCGAAGGTGTACTTCCCTGCGGCTGTAGAAATGAGACTTGAAGCTTTTCACACCCGCCTCCCAGAGCCCTCCCATATGAGGTGCCCCAGGAGGTTGAAATGCCAGGCCAAGTTCTGAAGACTATGTTTGGAGAGAATCAATGTTCTTGTTGATTCCATGAAGTCTCTGGATAAGGATGTGGAGGCTCCGACAAACGTTTTCCGTTGTCAGAAGACGTGTTGTGGACACCCGGCGAGCGGAAAACGGGAGAAAGCGGCCAAAATTTCTCTGCCGTCAAGTCGGATGTCGCTTCCAAATGGATGGCCCTGTTACTAAATCAGACAAAAACGCAGACGTACCCCTTTGTGATTTTGCAGGCTCGACCGACATAACTCTTGATGTCAAATGGTCCCGCAAAATCCATGCCCGTATGAGTGAATGGCCTGGCGAAAGTGGATCTCGCATGGGGCAAATCCCCCATCAACTGCTTCTGCAGGTTTTTCTTGTGGATGACACAAACTCGGCACGAATAAATTGTTTGTTTCACCAACCTTTGAAGCTTAGGAATCCAGAATTTGGAACGAATCAGTCGCACCATTAACTGATTCCCCTCATGCAAGGATATACGATGGGTAAACAGGACTTGTAGTTTCGCGAACCTACACCGTGCTGGGATGATGATCATCATAACTGAGCATGTCAGATGCTTGTAAACGGCCGCTTGCCCCCAAGACCCCCTCTCTGTCGAGAAAGGGGTTCAGGTTAGAAATTGTGCTTGAAGCTGGAATTTGCTGCTTGTTGCTTAAGGCCTTATATTCGACGGGAAACTCATTCTTTTGAGTGAACACGATTAACCGCTCTTGCACGTCGGATAATTCCGCCGCAGTGAGCGCTGTCGATGGGGCTATATCTTTCTTTTGGCACCTTTTCGCAAAACGGATTACGTAAGCAAGAGCCCACAGAGCCCTGTCGAAGGTTGAAAAACGCTCCAAGATATCAACTGCTGGCGGCACTGTGACACTGTGACATTTGGTGGGGCGTCGCTCAAGCTCGGTTTCCGGATGAACCAATGATTCGCTCGGCCACTGCTACTCCAATGGAAGAGCTTTATTTAATCGAATTTCGTCCCGGAGGAACTGAGCCAGTAAGATGGGTCTGGAATGTCCCTGATTAATGTTGTCCGGCTCTTTAAAGGGCAACGAAACAACATACCTCCCATCCTCGTTCCTTTTGGTGGATTGGATAAAGTTTTCCTCGCAAAACCGAAGTGGATTCCTTTACCAGCGTCACTGGAACATCCTTCACCTCCCAAATTTTAGTGAGGATGCTGTTTAGTTTGGACTCGGTGACCGCTAATTGGGATGAAAAAGAACGGATTCTGCTTGTGGGACTTGTTGCAATGGGATCGCAAAGAATCCACCCGAATATGGTCTCTTGACCAAGGAATGTTCCACAAATATTGGAATGGGAACCGCTGAGAACGACCGATGGCAGGATATCGGCACCAATATTTGCGAGCTCCGGTAAAAATTTGGATCTGCTAGTTGCAAAGGTGGAAGATCCTTCAAGGAATCCTCTGGTAAAGTATAGGATGGGAGATTCCCTGCTAGTTGTGGTAACACATATGCAAAGGTTTCAATTTGGATATGGGGCTTGACGGGAGAACCTATGCTGAGTAGACAGCGCTTACGGGGCTGAGCTGCAACAGTAAGGTTGACCCCTGAAACTTGAGCTTGGATGGACTCATAAGGCAACTTAATCAGGTTAAACAACCGTTCTGAGATAAAGGTTGCCTCAAAACCCGAGTCAATGAGTGCCCGTGCTGAGTATTTGATGTCCAAATGGCAAACTTCTATTAACGCCATACTTAGAAGGACCCCTTGAGTGTTAACGGCAAGAAACGTTTACACATTGGATTGACCCGTCGATGGAGTGGACTGTATATGTTGATGGACTGTTGTGGACGAATGGGACTGTTGGTCAGGTACGCGCACTGACTGGGCTGGCGGAGGGCCGCTTCGATGCAGGAGTGTATTGTGGCGCCCTCTGCACGTATAGCAATTATGCATGCTAGTGCAGTCCCTGAGCAGATGCGTTCTTGCAAAACAGTTAAGCACAACTTCTGCTGTTTTACATGCTTCTCCCGATCTGCGACTGACATTCGTAAGAATAGAAGACAGATTCGGATAGGATGATTCTCTTCTGCACAGAGTTTACAGGATTGGGGATTTACCGTAACTTTGTTTTCAAAGGTCTGGATTGACCGCGAGCTATTGTCAGCCCTCAGTGCCCTGGATTGAGCGCTCGCATTTGGCTTAAACTTTTCAATCGCCTCGAGCGTTCGATGACGATCCTGTAATTCATCCAGTGGAATATCAGACTTACTGAGAAGGGACTGTTTCCATAGAGACAACGTTAGCTTTGGCAACTTGGAAGAGCACAGAAAAACGAGCAGGCAATCCCAATTAGTGGTCTCGATTGCTGCTATTTGCAAAGCCGTTAAACAACCTTGGATGGTGCTCTCTAAATGCTTCAAGGATTCGCTGCATTTCTGGGCAACAGAAGGTAAATTAAACAAAGTCTTTTATTGGCTGTTGACCAGCAGCCTCTTATTCTCGAACCGATTCTGCAAATTCCTCCACGCTGATTCAAACCCATCATTGGTTAACAGAGATAAGGCAACAATGGATTTAGCCTCGCCGCTAGTTTTTGCATTAAGATGGAATAATTTCTCAACTTCAGAAAGCCGAGGATTGCGTATATAGATGG
This sequence comes from Drosophila triauraria, assembly GCA_014170255.2. NCBI lineage: Eukaryota > Metazoa > Arthropoda > Insecta > Diptera > Drosophilidae > Drosophila > Drosophila triauraria. The sequence continues at coordinate 10,975,228 of JABJVT010000007.1, forward strand.
CGAAAAAGAGCCCGAAATGTGGGCCATTGAACATAGACACCATTGAACACTTCGCACTCGACTGGGGGTAAGCGACATCCGCCCTGATATGGCGCCAGATTGAAGTACTGAGCAGAGTGTTGCGGGCGTGAGTCCTCAATAATCTCATTGAGGCTTGCTGCGCACCGCTCGTAAACGGTATAAGAGTAGTCGTACTTGAATTGCATGACTGTTTTTGTATCTGTGCAGTTTAGACTGGACAGAACTTCGGAGCACGTTTCGTATTCCTTTTCCACCTTGTCCCAGAGGGCCCTGATCTGCTCGAGTCCAACCCTAGTCGTGTGAATAGACGGACTTGTGTTAGAAGGGGTGTTGACTCTGGCTTCGAGCTGACCCACCCTATCGGTTATGGTCATGAATTTTATCAAGGCCTTGTCTCCCTCAGCTTGAGCCATTCTTCCAGTTGCTCTAGTGAAGTAGGGAGACACGACGCTTCCGCATTAGAAACGGTCAAAAGGTATTGTCGTTTCACGCAGCCGCAGCAGCTAACTAACTTAATTCGATCTCTTATATTAATTGCATCGCGAAAAGCTCTCTCTACCTAGCTCTCTCGTTTTTTGTGTTCTTGCATTCTTGGGCCCAGCATTCGGCTGGCTGTCCCTTTGTAAAGTAGTTCGAATTCTGATCTCGACATTAAATGCACTCTCGTCTCGCTTGCTGTACTCTATCGCTAATAAATTGTTAATAAGCATAAAGGAAGCTGAAGCTCGCATTTTTTAATTTAACTATAACTAATAAAAAAGCTTATTAGTTCAACATTGGTGACCCCGACGTGATTTGTACATAAATAGTACCAAGTGCAAATCATATAAGTCTATAGTCCGCCGCGGTGCATTGGCGGAGCAACAATCATAAGGTCTTAAATGCAGTGAGCGCTATAAATAAATAGCAGTTGGTGATTGCGGAAATTTACATATAAGGCGAACATTCAGCTTTACATAGAAGCGTACATAACCAAGTAACTGGCTGTTATTCCCTCGTTTGCTTTGCGCTCATCTTCCCGCTGGAGCCGAATTTCGAACATTTCGTCTACTGTTGTTGTTGTAGCCATGCCTACGGGAACTTTTGGAGATCATACCGCTGATGCAAACAGGGCAATATTTTCAAAGCGCAAGGAAACGGCTTTATTTAATAGAGTGGAGCGCTTAGTGGATTCCCTATCAAGTGCGGCGTTAACTTCATGCGACGAATCCGGTCTTCATGTGAGGTTGGAGTTGATTAATGAGCTTCAAGAGTCATTTAAAAAGGTGGTCGGTGAGCTCGAAGTGATTTAAGTGAGAAATTTGATGACATTCTCGTAATTCTGAAGTCATCGGTTCGATCCGAAATTTCAAAGCGCTCCTCACAGCTTCTTTCGCACTCAACTTTTGCTGACGGCATCACTCCGGGAGTTTTCGGCCCCCAGCAGCGTCAGCCTCGACATAGGGCAGCATTGCTGCCCCCACTGGAGCTTCCAAAATTCGGTGGAGGTTATGCAAATTGGTCTGACTTTTATTCTATGTTTACCACGATCATAGATAGTCATCCGGACCTCACCGACGTAGAAAAGCTGCAGCATCTACGATCGTGCCTGAGGGACTCAGCATTGGAAACTATTCGCTCATTTTAAATTTCGGATGGCAACTACGCAATTGCTTTAGATTTGCTGCAAAATAGATTTGATAATCGACGTTTGGTTTTTCAGGCACACATTACTGAGATCCTGGGACTTAAGGCGGTGCAGAGTGGTTCCGTTTCGACACTTCGGGAGCTGTCCGATAAATTCAACGCTCATATTCGTGCTCTCAAAGGACTGGGCACGACGGAACAAATCGCAGGATGCATCATCGTCCAAGTCCTGTTCCAAAAGTTGGATCCGGCCAGTCAGGCAAAGTGGGAAGAGCGTTTAGAGGACCCTGCCTTCGTCAATTTAATTCCTACGTGGGAGTCAATGGCATCATTTCTGGAGCAGCGATGCAGGACGTTAGAGACTATGGATTTCGCCATGGCAAACTATGCGCCGGGCAATCAGGTGGGAAGTAACAGAATACCCAATGCTCGTAGATCAGCATTTGTTGCCTCGACTGCTAACCCATGGATTTGTATATTCTGTAATGATACGGGGCATTCCATCTCTTATTGCCAGAATTTTAAAATCTTGTCTCCTGCGAATAGGCTTCAAGAAGCGAAACGGCTCGGTCTTTGCATAAATTGCCTTAAGGTTGGTCATCAAGTTCGGCAATGCAACTCCAGTAATTGTCGTGCATGCGGATCTAAGCACCACACCCTGCTTCACCTGGGAAACTCACACCTTCCTTTCCTTCACAAGAAGGAGCACAGCTGCAAGAAGCACTTCCCTCTTGCCCTCTGCACTGCCTTCCACTTCGACTGCTCTTATTGCACAGGAGTTTAGTAATGATATTGTGCTCTTAGCAACGGCTAGCGTTTTAATAAAAACCGTTCCGGAGTTTTCGTTCCTGTCGAGCTCTACTCGATTCGGGCTCCCAACTGCATCTAATAACGTCTCGATTCGCAAATCAGCTTCAAGTAAAGAAAATAAAATCTTCAGCATCTGTAACTGGAATAGGAGATTCCAGCTTTGTGACAGACGGTCACTCGGTCAATATTACGATTCAGTCCCGAGCTTCCGAATACTCAGCCAACATTACAGCGGTGATTGCTCCGAACATAACAGAGCGACAGCCTAGCTTCAACGTCGACATTGGCAGCTGGAACATACCCAAAATATACAGTTAGCTGACCCAACGTTTTATGCTCCCCAGCGGGTGGATCTTTTAATCGGAGCCAGCCTCTTTTCGAGATGTTGTGCGTTGGCCAAATCAAGCTCCCACCTGAATTACCCTAATTCAAAAGACGCGTCTTGGTTGGGTTGTTTCTGGAGGCTATGGCCTTTCAATGGCTCGGCTTTAATGTCTTCTCAAGATGTATTTCCCGCTAGCCGAGAGAATAGTTTCGATCGGTTAGATGATCTTCTTCGACGATTTTGGGAAGTGGAAAGCTGCGCCGAGCCAATTATACGCTACTAAGGAAGAATTGGACTGTGAAGCACATTTCGACAGGCACATCGTTCGTTTGCCAGCTGGTGATTATTCTGTTCGGCTGCCCGCCAAGCTCAATCTAGAGCTTTTGGAAAGTCCTACCAGCAAGCTTATCGAAGATTCTTGTCCTTAGAGAAAGTTGAATCGTCAGCCAGCCTTGAAAGCTCAATATGCAGCATTCATAAAGGAATACCTCGATCTAGGACATATGTCATCAGTTTCTGCCACTGACATCGAGTTGTGCCGATACTTCTTGCCTCATCATTGCGTCATAAAGGAAGATAGCTCCACTACAAAGCTTCGCGTAGTTTTTGATGGATCGGCGGCCAGTTCCTCAGGCTATTCTCTCAACGATGTTCTTCTGGCAGGCCCTGTTATTCAGCCTAAGCTGTTCCAGATTCTTCTTCGGTTTCGTTCACACCCAGTAGCAATCACAGGAGACATTTGCAAAATGTACCGTTGTTTTAGGTTCAGCCTGAGGACAGCCATTTGCAATGCATTTTGTGGAGGATTCCCCAGGACCAATTGCGGGTGTTTAAGCTAGACACCGTTACTTATGGCACGAAGCCAGCATCATTTCTGGCTGTGCGAGCTATGCATCAGTTGGCAGCAGACGAGCATACAGCGTTTCCGCTTGGGGCTGAGGTCATTCGTCGCGATTTTATGTGGATGATTTGATATCTGGAGCCAAGTCCAAGGAAGAGGCAGTCATCATTATGGATCAGGCATCAAAACTTCTGGCCAAGGAAAATTTATGGCTCAATGGCTCAATGAGCGACGAACAAAAAAGAGCGTAGAAGCTCCGTGAGCCCAAGTAACGTATTATTTTCGAAACGGCGACAAAGAGCAACCGTTTATCGGTCGATAGCCAAAGAGCACGGTCTTGCTTACCCGCTCTTCTCACTCCTACACCTACATTATGGAGTTCTCAGTGCAAAGCCCCAACAACAAGCACTGATAAAATTTCTGCAACTGCAGCAAAAGCAACAGCAACAACAACAGTGACAGCGGAAAAAGCAACAGCTGGAACCACAGTAACGACGGCAAAAGCAACAGCAACAACTACAGCAACGGCCAGTATCGCGGTAACGACTGCGATGCCATCGACTGCAAATACAATGACAACCAAAACTGCAAGCTCCAAAGCCAATATCGGCAATGTTCAACAAGCGGCCCCGGCCATACAGACCGGCATGGATCGCTACATCCAAATTAAGCGTAAGCTTAGCCCGCAGAACAACGCGGTCGGTAATAAGCCAAAAATAAACCGTGTCCAAAGAGACAATGACTAACCTGGGAGATCTAATAACAACAGACTTTCTATTTTAGCGGATGAACAACCGGAACTGGGTCAAGTGACTCAAAAGAAACCAAAGCCTCCCCCCAGTTCTTACATTAGGGAGAAAAGCTCGAACGCCCTGGTCAACAAAATTGTTGCGCTGGTCGCGGATGGAGATTTTCATGTTGTTCCGCTTACTAAAGGGAATATACAAGAAACGAAACTGCAAAGCAAATCTGAAGAACATTTCCGAGCAGTGTCCAAATACCTGGATGAAGCTAAGAAAAATTATTAAACCAATTAAAAGCAGCAAGGGCTTGCAAGTAGTATTAAAAGGAATCGAGCCCAACGTAACTCCAAACGAAATTATAGATGCCCTTATAGAAAGGGGTTTTCAGCAAAGAACGTTAGCAACACTATAAACAAAAATAAAAAGCCGCAACCACTCTTTAAGGTCGAGCTGGAGCCTGACAGCAGAGCCTTGAAGAAAAATGAAGTCCATCCCATTTATATCCTGCAGTTCCTATTGCACCGAAGAATTACGGTGGAAGAGCCACATAAAAGAAACGGCCCATTGCAGTGCACAAATTGCCAGGAGTATGGACATACTGCACACTTCGATCAGTCTGTGAAGTTTGCGGAGACCTCCACAATTTCGCAAACTGCCCTGCTAACAGGGAAGACCCCAGAAGAAGAAATGTGGAAACTGCGGTGGAAACCATACGGCAGACTACAGGGCTGTATAGTCTACAAGGAGCTGAAGAATCGCATGCGACGAGTGACCGGAAGATCCTCATTTGGTCCGCTGAATGCCCAGAAGGGCTTCTCCTACGCCGATGCCCTTCGAACAGGTATGGAAAACTCACTCCAGTCTAATCTGAAAAACGTTTACTAGCCCCAGGACGGCTAAGCACAATGGAAGCTATGATGCTTACCATGCAACAAACTCTGACGGAATTAATATCCTTCATAAAAACGACCATGCAAACACTTGTTCAAAACCAGAACATTGTAATACAGTTACTTGTAGCTCAGCAGTCCAAATAACAGATGTCTAGTCTACGAATAATCATGTGGAACGCCAATTTCGTTTCGCGACATAAACTTGAAATAACACTGTTCTGAAATTCATATAGACGTTATGCTGCTTGGAGACACACCTCACAAGCAAATACAACTTTTAAATAAGAGGTTACGCCTTCTACCGCACAGATCATCCAGATGGTAAAGCCCACGGCGGAACCGGCGTTCTAATCAGAGAACGCATCAAGCACCATTTTCACCAAAGGTATTCAACTAATTACTGGGCGACGTCTATTAAAGTGCAGTCCGGTAGCGGCAACCTTCAACTAATTACTTGCAGGCGACGTCTATTAAAGTGCAGTCAGGTAGCGGCAACCTTTCCATAGCCGCTGTCTACTGCCCGCCTCGCTTTATGTTGGAATTTGCATGTTCAAATGTACAAAGTCACATAGATAATTGTGCACGCATATATTCATAGTTGCATGAATGTATGTGTGTACGAGAAGTAGACGCACATTCCGATGGAATGGAGAAACCGCTAAAAGTAACGGGACCATCGTGCATCTCCTTCTCATTTTCTCGTCGTTCTTTTGCTCTCTCGATATTCTCGTTCACTTCAATTCTTGCGTTGAAAGCGTGCGGTTCATACAAATCTAAGTGTGCATTATTATTTGTTCATTGGAAGGTTGCCTGGTTAATACTTAATTGTATTATATATATTTATTAACAAAACCATAGGTTATGTGCCGTCTGCATTGACTTTTTGTATACAAGTCAATCTAGCAATCTACTCAACATTAGAGGGCAGGACCTTTGCTCGGATCATCCGCTGATAGCAACGCTATCATCTTTCCAACCACGATTGCCGCCAGAGTTAGCCTCTGAAAACCTGGCTCATGTCTTCCGTGTTTAGGGAGTCCTTGGCAAACTCCTTGGTGCTTAACACAACTTTAAGCACTGAGAAAGATGGACACTGCGATTAGCACGCAAATAGGAGGCTTCCATAGCTGCTGCCCCAACCAGACCATCAAACCCTCACCTGGTAAGACATCGGAGCGAACTCTCGGATGAACTTGAGGGTCTGCTGCTACTCAAGAAAGACTCAGACGTGTGTTTATCCGCACGAATGACCTTAGGATGATAGGATGTAGGATCTCCAACAGAGTGAGGAAGAAGCTATCGCTACTTAAAGCTGAAGCAACAGACCGGTTATTAGGAGAACGCGACAGCTGATGCAAGCTCCAACTTCGCTCTCTGGAAGCTTACCGGAGCATACAATAGGCAATACGCCTAAGTATCCTCTACTGAAGGCTGATGGCACATGGGCAAAATCCACTCTGGACCGTGTAGAAACCTTTGCTGAAGACCTGGAGAGCAGGTTTACTCGTTCAGCACTTCCTCTGCTAGAAGACGGCAGCTTGTGGCAGAAACCCTCAGGACGCATCAGATGGAGCTCCCAGTGGCACCTTGCCAGAGGTTAAAAAGGATATTGGGGGGATTGAAAATCAAAAAGGCTCCGGGAGAAGACTCGATCGATAACCGAGTTACAAAAGCCCTACCCTCTCAGAGCACTGTTATACCTCGTGCTTATTTTAATTCTGCTTTGAGACTCGGTTACTATTGTAAAGTTTATTATTCGTTAACATTTTCAATGGTAAAATATATTTATTAAAAAACGATGGTTTGTAGCGGATGAGCGTCTGCTCAGTTTTATGCATTTATTCATAATGAATCTTAAGCTTAAAGTTAAAGGGGCTAGCGGCGCTGCCTCCAAATATCGGCAACGCCATATACATGCCAGTATCTATGCTCATACATAAGAGAGCGCGAGTGGAGTTGGTATATGCATGTGTCTATCTGTGTGCGTTGTCAAGCGGTGAATTCGCTGACACTTGCACTTCCCATACTGTCAGCTCTGAGGCGCAATAGGGTGATCGCATTTCGTCTGGCCACTTGGCCATTGCTTATGTTTATTTAACAATTCTGGCACAATGAAGACATTGGTACAGTGTGCACTCGCTACACGATACATGCATACTACATCTCCTTTTGAAAAATAACGTAATAAAATGAAGTTATTTTCTAGTGATTGAAATTAATTAATAAATTGGTGTTTTTTTTTTTTTTTTGAAATTAATTTGCTTCTTATTTTAAATTTACGTATCGCAAATAATTTTGTTTTGTTTTTGGTTAAAACAATTGTGTTCGACAAATTTTAAATTTAATATATATGAATTTACGTTTTATTTTATTTTAACTTTCTTAGAAGTAGAATTAAAGGAATTAAAATATTTTGTTTTTTCGGTTGATCAGACCTTTTTTTTTTTTTCATGAAATGTTTCATTGAATATATATTTTTAGCCTATCCCTTATGTACTTTTGTTTCTTATTCTTACTATCCTTAATAAAAATGTTGTCATTATCTTCTATTTTCTCTACTATATGGTCCTAAATACACTGGGTCTAACTTGTGCCCTGTTTCGTTCCTTATAAGTACTTTATCTCCTACTTTTAATTCAAAATTGTTTGATTTTTCATCATATGCTAATTTCCTATAAGCCTTGGCTTTTCTAACATAATTCTAGCTCTTTTATAAGCTATTTCTAATCTATATTTAGATTCCTTAGCAAAGTCATCTACATTGTAAAGTGGTTCTATTCTATCTATCCTATTAAATTGAATTGGTAAGTTTGATGCCCTTCGAAAACTAACTCATATGGACAATCATGTGCCAAAGAGGTGTCGTATTGAAACAGTATACGAAATATTGGACCATACGTCCCAATCAGTTTTGTCTACTGAAATGTAGGATCGAATGAATTTGGGGTTCTATGAACGACGGACGGTTTGACTTGGTGGTTGGTGGTGTTTGTATTTGTTGAATTTTAAGCACAAGTCTGTAATTATTGAGTTTTATATTCTGTTCCCATGTCAATGAACGTCTTCATTGGACCGTACTTCAGAATAAATTCTTCAAAATAGCTTTAGCTACTGTGTTTATTTTGTTCTTTTATTGGTATTGCCACCAGGTATTTTGTTAAATCGCAGATTAAGGTTACCACGTATTCATTTCCCTGATTTTGGTAATGGACCTATTGTATCCACGATTACTCTATCAAATGGCATTTCTGGTGTTTCAGTTATAGTCAATGGGGTCTTTGTGTGTGTGTAGTCGTTTTAGACTTTTGGCATTTAGGACATTTTCTTACGTACTCTTTTATGTCTTTAGACATATTTTTCCAGTAATAGTGTCTCGGACCTTGGCCAAGGTTTTTGTAATGCCTGTATGACCTCCTTGTGGATCGTCATGGAATGTAGACAATATAGCTTCTTTTTCTTTATTATTTCTTATTAGGGTCACCGGGTTGAGTAGCGCTACTCTCAATGAATTCAGTATGTTATTGCCCATTTTTAAAATTATCAATTGAAACGTGTTCAAAGATATTTTCCCACGGTGCCACTTTGAGTTGGCTGATTTTGTTAATACCGGCCTGCTTTTTCAAGCCTTTGGAAGAATTGACCTAAATCAATGGTTCCATTAGTATACAAATCGCTAACATCATATCTGTTGTATTTTCTTCCATGTTTAAATGAACAATTATTGTTTTTATGCAAGGTCACTACTTTACGTACTTCGTCCTTGTTATGACTTGGTAAACGTTGGGCCTAGAAGCTTTTTATGACTTTGTCTTGGCAGAAGTTCATAATTTTCAACTGTACAGTTTTTATTTTGTCTACTTTGTCGCCTGGTAGTGACTTTCAGGACTTTTATGTTGCATATCCTTGAATTCTTTTATGGTAATTCACAGTGCGTCTGCTACGAAATTATCTTTCCCAGGTATTCTACCGTGAAGTCGTATTCTTCAAGCTCTAGCCGCATGCGAGGATTAGCTGAACTGGATTTGTCATAGAGAAAAGATATGTCAATGGTCTGTGATCCGTTTTAATTGTAAAATGTTTTGCCATAGATGTAAGGTCTAAATGAGTAATTGCCCAATGAATGGCCGCTAACTCTTGTTCTGTTGTGCTCTTATTGTCTCCCCTTTTGTAAATGAACGAGATGCATAAGCTATTGAGTTAATTCCGTCACGGTTCTGAGTTAGAACCGCTCCGCAAGCTTGTTTGCTAGCATCTGTTATAATGCAAATTCTTTGCGAAAATCAGGATATTAGTAATGGGGTGCATAAGCTTTTTCTTTATTGGAATGCGTTTTGGCATTCACTTGACCATTCAAAAGGAACATTCTTTTACATAATCTAGTTATGTGCCGTGAATAATCGGCGAAATTTATAAATCGACGATAATAATTATTATTATTATTATTATTATTATTATTATTACTATGGCCTTATTGCACCGCGACCAGATGTTAGATCTTTTGTGCCGGCCTGTAGGATTAAGGTAGAGCCTCTATTCCTAGGGATAAAGGAGAAAGGAGACTCTCTTCCCAAATCCTGTAGGGGGGATAAGTTCACCTCCTAGTTGTTGAAGTCGACGTCTGATTAGTGAGGGGCATTCACATAGAACATGTTCTGATGTTTCTGGCTCCAGCTCACAGAATCTACATGTGTCGATTTCTGAAAGTTTTAATTTCTTAAGGTGATACCTTAGGTTGCAGTGACCTGTTAGGTAGCCTGTTAGAGTGCGAATCTCACTCTTTTAGATTGATGATGCGTTTGGATCGCGACATCTGGGGACGAGGAATTGTTTGGCTTGTCTCAGCCCTGCACTGTCGGTCCAGTGACGACTTATCTCCTTTTCCTCCCATTTCCTGACCAGTTCCCTTTGCGTCCGAGAGTCCACAGAATGGTTCAGGGCCGATTAGTGGTATCGCCCCGCGTTTTGCTAGAGTCTGCCACCTCGTTTCCTATATGGCCTTCATGCCCTGGCACCCAGCCCACCGTTAAGGTGTTTTTGAGGAGGGCGTTCAGCTGCTGGAAACAGTTTTCTACTAGTCTGGAGGTGATCGTAAAGATCTCAGCGCTATGAGCGCCGCCTGACTGTCAGAGAAGATGTAAATCCGTGCGCTTGCATATTCCTGCGAAGGCATTCACGAGCACAGATTTCTATGGCGTATCTCTGCTTGGAAGATGGTTGGGGACTTTCCATGGCTATGGATTTGTTGAACCTTGGTCCGAAAATACCAGCCCCGGTGTCGCCGTTTTCCAATTTCGATCCGTCAGTGTACCACGTTTGTGATCCACTGGGCAGAGATATTGATTTTGTTGTCCAGTCGTGTCTGGTGTACAGGACTACAGAGAAGTTTCTGTGGAAAACAAGTTTTGGTTTCTGCTCGTCAGTTATACGCAGAATGGGTTCGTTTATTAGGGGTTCGAGTACCCGTAGATGCCCAGTTAGATCACCACTTTTATATCGGTGATGTTTGGAGGCGAAGTGCCCCAGGCAGGCCTCCTTTCAGCGATGGGTAGAGGGGGAATGCCAGTTATAACTCCAAGTGCTGCAGTGGGGCATGTCCGGATGGCTCCAGTGATGCCTATGCAGACCAGTCGTTGTATTTTTGGTAAGTGCAGCCGCAGCTGTCTTCTGGGTAGATTTCGTCCACCAAGCAAGAGATGCATAGGTTATGATCGGTTTTACCACAGTGTTATAAGACCAGTAGATCATTTTGGGACTCAGGCCCCATGTTCTACAGAAAAGCCTATTGCACGCAAAGTATGCTCGAGTGGCTTTGTTAACGGTCTTTTCAAGGTGTGAGTTCCAGTTGAGCTTGGAGTCAAGTATAACTCCCAGGTAGTTAGCTTCAACCGAAAAGTCAATGGTTGATCCATTTAGGGATGGTCTTGTCAGAGAGACCTTTTCCTGGTAAATGGAACTACCACAGTTTTAGACGGGTTTATGGATAGTCCTTTATCCTGACACCATCTATTGGCTATATTGAGGGCTTGCTGCATGCGGTCCGAGATGGTTTGCTCATGCCAGCCCACTATATAGATGACTAGATCGTCAGCGTAGCCTGAGTGGGAACCCTAGGTTGTTGAGCTCAAACAGTAGCTCGTCTATGACCAGAGTCCACAGGAGAGGAGAGTACTCCCCTTGAGGGCATCCCCTTGTGGCTGTGATTGAGGTCATGGTTCCTCCTAGGTCTACAGTTATGATTCTGGATTTGAGCATTTCCAGAATCCACCTAATAATGGGTGTGGCGACATTTTTACGTACAAGAGAGGCACGGATTGCCTCGTAAGACGTGTTGTCAAAAGCTCCTGAGATGTCTAGAAATGCACCTGGTGCTATTTGTTGAGAGCCAATGGCCTTTTCAATGACTGTTGTAAGGCAATGGATGGCAGTCTCAGTTGATTTACCAGTTTGGTACGCATATTGGTACTTATGTAGGGAAGATGCTTGAGGTTCGCTTCCCTGATGTGCTGGTCAATTATCTTTTCCATAGTTTTAAGAAGGATTTAGGCAGTTGGGAATCTTTCTTCCCTACCTTTGGAATAAACACAACTTTTACTTTAGCCCATTTGCTTGGTATGTGTCCAAGCACGAGACTAGCTCGAATAGACGGACCAGGGAGTGCAAGTTGGTGCAGTCCCCCGCTGCAATAGGCATGGATAAATTCCATCTGGTCCAGGGATTTGTATGGGCTAAAACTTTGTATGGCCCATTGTACGCTATTTTGATGAAATAGTCTAAAGGGCATGTTTCCAATACGTTCTGATAGATAGGGGTTCCTTCTTTCAGCCCCATTGGAGTCTGCCACAATAGCCACGCGCAGGTGTGGGCACTCTCCAATCTCAGAGAGGTAGGTTGGTGCCTCACTTTCTGAGATGGGTTGCTCCATGGCCACGCACCCAGGAAAGTGAGTAGATAGGAGTAGACTACTCGTTCCTTTGGGTTGTTTGTGTGGGTTCCATCTGGCTTTTCAGCGTACAGATGCCGTTTGAGTGGTCTTTGGAGAGGGCTTTTTGTAGCCTGACAGCTTCCGGAGAGTTGAAATCTGCCCGCAGTGTTGGCGCCACGTAGCCCGTTTTGACCTTCTTTGTTATACAGCGTTAAGGCGGATTTGTAGGAATCCCAAGTGACCTTCCCTTTCTCGCCTTATTGAAGAGCCTTCGCGCAGCTTGTTTAAGATCGTCAAGGCTCTTGTTCACCAGGAACAGCCCGACTGATCTTACGAACTTTTGTTCGCAGCTGACGATATGCTGATTCAAGCACAGTAGCCTCACGCTCTAACTCGTCTATTGTTAGTATCGGACGGGTGGAGCAGTCTCTGGATTGCTCAAGTTCAAAACAGAAAAGATCCCAGTTTGTGTTTTTGGGATTTCTAGTAACTAGGCTACATTGCAAGGCACCTCCTATATCAAATCTGATGTGCTGGTGATCTGACATAGTGATCATTCGCAACGTGCCAGTTTGAGACAGCGGACAACATATTCAGACTACAGAGAGTTAGGTCGAGGACTTCCTCTCTAATTGCATTGATAAATGTGGGCTCGCTGCTGATTTAGTAAACCTATGTTATTACTAATTATGTACTCAAGAAGGTACTCACCTCTTTTGTTGATGTTGCTGCTCCCCAGACCGTGTGATGCGCATTGGCATCGCAAGCAATTATCCACCGGAGCCGGTTTCTCTGGCAGTACTCTACCAGGGCACAGGTAGCCGCCGGAGGTACATCATCAGTGTCGCCGGGTAGATAGGCAGAGGCCAGCACTGCCTCCCTGCTCGCCATGGGCAGTGGGTATTTTCGCAGACCGCCACCAGGTCCTCAGTTATAAACTGTGAGGGGGAACAAACGTTAGATTTTTGTTTATTAACAAGGCCGCTCTGGGGCGAGGTTGGCCGTTTGCATATAGCAGCTTACCAGATGGGGTGCTAAGCCCAGGACACGTCCGGCATCCATGGCTCCTGGATAAATGCTATGTCCATCGTAGCAAACCTCTCTCGCAAAGGACGTCAGACGCGGCCTTTGCATGGTGGAGGTTCGCTTGGAGACATCTGAGGTGTCTCCGGGTGTTGGGAGGTGGGGAAGGGGGACGGTAGTCCGCCCTCTGCGGCCGCCATCTTCCGGCCTCGGTTCGTGCGCAGAAGGGCCTCCTCCTCAGGTGTGCGCCTCACCTTGTTTAAGCGCCCTGTTCCGCGTGATGCGCCCGTGCAGGGGGGAGGGCGCTAATTTTATTCGGTGGCATGGGCTCTTGGGCAACTATGGTGCCGCTAGCCTCTGTGCCTACGCGAGCTGTGCCATCAGCGGCATTCTTTGGCGTTGTCGCAGCCGTGCCCTTTGTAGCCTTGGGCAGGTGGGCTTCTCCGCTGCGAGCAGAACCGCCTGCGTCTTCGGCTGCGCGCTGGCTTTTTGGCCAAGAGTAGCCGTGCCCCACGCGAAGGACAGCTGGTATGCCAGCGACTTCAAGCGATTGGCCGAAACAGGATCCAGCGCAATCGTGATGATGGCCATGCCTCATTTCACGGTGGAAGACACGCCAGTCTCCCCACTCGCAGGCCGCTGTTCTGGCCTTCGACGAGCTTCAGGATCTCGTCCGTCTTCATTTCCGCGTTTGGAAGCGGAAAGTACCCAATGAACAGCGGCGTGGAGCCTCTGCCTCTGGGACCACCTTGATGTGGGCGTCTTTCCACAGCCGTAGCTTTGGCACCTCTGTGCATAGCCACTCGGCTGTCTCCGCATTCCACACGTCACGGCCATCCACCCTGGTCGAAAGGTGCAGCCAGAGAACAACAACTTCACAGAGCCGTGTCTCAGGGCCATCACTCTCGATAGGATGGCGGACTGAATAGTGTTCAGCTGTTCGGTCGTGAGGAGATGCTCAGGGTAGTCGGCAGGGAGTATCGCCATCTTCATCGAGCTGGCAACGTCCCTGTAAGAGGCCATGGCACCGACTTGGGGCGACTGCGCCTGTATTGCCTGCCATCCGCTGCTGCGGTTGTGGTGGCTGCTGGAGCCTCCGTGGCCGGCAAAACAGTTGCAGGATCGCCCTTCGTCTGGGCACTAGGTGCCGCGGTTTTGTACATGGCCCCTTTTCGACGTCTCTTCTGGGGGTCGTGTTGGCCGATCTACCTCTCTTACTGGTGGTAGCGCCACTCCTGCTGGGCATTTCCTTGGAGGGTCCATAGGCTTCTGGGCGAGCTTTGGCCTCCTCCATGGGTACGCGCCATAAGGTGTCTGCAACCTCTTCCTTGCGGCGCCCGATAGTGCGATCCGCCTTGGTTTGTCATCCCTTAGGGGAGGCGAGCAGAGTTTCTTCCTCTTCCTTGGTGATGCTATCGGTGCCAGAGCTTTGTGAACATATGTCCATATCTTCGGGCTCCCCGGATGGATTCGATTTCAATCGATTTGGGGCTGCTAGAGCACCCTGTTTCTTGGGGTGTATTTACAATTGATTCCATAAATTGGTCCCACGAGTAATGAGGAAGAAGTATCCCCGGGGTAGAGCCTCATACCCCGAATCGGGCACTTATACGACCGGAGGTGCCAGGTTTCCGGAAGCCACCGTTAGAAGACACACTAACGTAGTGCCATTCATCACAGAGGCACGGTACGGTAACACCGGTGATTACGGGTTTTTCGAGTTTTCCTCTCTAGATCCGCCATATTTAGTCTAGAGCAAGGCACCTCGAGCAGGATGTGGTTCTTCACCACGTATGGTCGGTCTTCAGTAGTCGGCATGTGGCTGCCAACTCCCACTGGCTGAGTTAGCTTGGCGCGGCGACAGGCACACACGCTTCACTACCAGAACCTTAGCCCTCGATATAATAATTGCAGAATGCTACAAATCGTCTTGCGCTGTCCGCGTCATGTGGGACAGGATAATTTTTGATGACGTCAAATTTCTTATCATCTGGCAATACTCCTTTGTCAGTGCATTTATGACCTACCATGCATGAAAAATGAACATTTTTCTGGATGCAACTTTAGTTATATTTCCTACATACATTAAACACATCAGTTAAGTTTTTAATCATATGTTTTTCGGAACATCCTATTACCATTAGATCATCCATATAAAGGAATGCCTGAGAGGGTTCTAAGCCCGAGAATGCTATTGTCATCATTCGTTGAAATGAATTCGGTGCTATTTTAAGACCAAAGGGTAATCGCGTGAAGCGATAGGAGCCATTGCTCGTGGAAAATGATGTTATATTTCTTGAACTTTCTTCAAGTTCAATTTGGTGGAAACCTGACATTAAGTCAAGGCATGAAAAGTATTTAGCTCTACCCAGTTGATCTAGAATATCATCAATTCTGGGAGCGGGAATTTATCAGAAAGTAGTTTTTGTTGATTTGGCGATAGTCTATTACTAGTCGCCATTTCTTTTCTTCCAATTTGGCAATGATTTTTCGGAACTAACAAGAGTGGGCTGTTATACTCGGATACAGATGGTTCTACGATTTTGTCATTTATCAGTTTCCCTACTTGTTTTGAATTTCATCAACGTGGCTATGCGGACTTCTGTAGTTTTAATGTAAATGGGTTCATCATCTTTAAGTCTTAATGTTTGCTTATAAAAATTATTTGTCGGTATTGGTTCGGTTTCCAGTCCGAACACATCACTGTACTTCGTGCATAATTCAGTAAGTTGACTTTTGAATTGTTCTGAAGAGTTTTCTAATTTTGAAAGTACCTGTTCGCTTCTATTTTGGGATTATTGCTGTGAATGTCGTAATCTGTTAAATTTTCAAATTGGATTTTGTCTACTTTGACCAATTGGTCGGAATTAGTTGTGTTTAGAAGGCGAATGTATGCATGTTTGGAAGTTGCTATTGTATTTGCTACATAAATTCCGTTATGTAATTCTTGATTAGGAACAAATATATAATCATTTACTGTATTAATGTCTATTTTTCGTATAACTTGGGATCTGGCTGGTAGAAGGACAGTATTGTTGCCAGCACTATATGTTATCGGTATATAAATGGGATAATTTAAATTTTGAGGTCTAATTATAAACCAGTCTTCACTTGGTTTGAAATCTAATTGACAATTGAATTTTTAATAAAATCAATGCCTATTATTCCATCACACGGTATTGAAAATCGGAATCTACTAAATGAAAGTCGTGTGGAATAATATATTTTGTTGATTGAAGTTCTATTGAAGTTATTCCTTGAGATTTTATTACACCTTGGCCTATGCCTTGGATGTTTATAATATTTTCGTTTTGAATTTTGAAATTATCTGAATTTATTTTAAAAGTGAGATATCTGCACCAGTATCTATTAGGAATGTGAGTTTATTTTCAGTAGAATGATTATAAAAGTGACAAATATATTAAGACTGTAATTGATGGAATGGACCTTTGCATTTACTGGTTGTCTCCTAAAGGGTTCTGAGAGTTTTCCGAATCATGTTGCGCTACTCTCACATAGTTGTTGTTATTTCCTTGGTTGAAGTTGCTCGGCCTCTACCTTGATTTTGTGTCTTCCTCCTCGGTTGTTGGTTGTTATTACCGCCTCTATTGTAATTGTTATTACCGCCTCGGTTGTAATTGTTATTACCGCCTCGGTTGTAATTGTAGCCGCCTCGGTTGTAATTGTTGTAGCCGAAATTTCTGCCACGATTATTACCTCGGCCTCTATTATTGTTGCTTGCACCTCGTCGGTAATACAGGACAGTGTTGCTTTGACCTGTTATCTCCGTGCAACTGTTGACAAATTTTGAAACGGCATCATTCATATTTGTGAATGTGCCCGCCTGCATGATAAGTTTTACCTTATCAATTGAACAATTTTGAGTCATTGCTTTTAGCTGTTGTAGTGCTGTATTTGTTAGCCAGTGATTGGCTTAGGCCTTCACTTATATAGGCACCTTCAAGGGCCTTTGCCAGTTTTCCACCTCTTGGGTGTATTGATTTGCCGTTTTGTTTTTCTGTTGCAGATTAAGTTTGGCAGATACAACTTCTACCGATTCTCCTTTTACTGCATTGGTCAGCTGCGTGATAATTGCAGCAATTGTTAGTTCATTGCTAATTAAGTTTCTTGCGTGGCCTTTTAGCTTTGTTTTTATTAGGCTTATGGCTGTTGCCTCATGCGTGCCTTGCAAGGTTTGTAATAAGCTCAAAGAGTCTAGGAAACTTTGTAAATTTTCAGGCTTTCCATCAAACTCCGGTAACAGAGATGTGGCTAGCTTGATAAAATCTACAACTGTTTGTGCCATTTCAATATTTGTTAATTCTGGTTTTGTTTCGATGGGATCGCTTTCTTCTAGTGTTTCAATGTCACTTTCAGATTCAGCGTCGCTTGATTGGATTGATTCGTCCAAATCTTTTAATTGTGCGGGATCAAACTCCGCCAATTGATTAAGACTTCCGGAATTGTTATTTTAATATGTCGCCTGTTGGTGACAGTAACTAATCTGGTGTTTAGGGATTTTATTACCCTTAAACATTTACTTTTGTGTTCGGCTGTGAATCTATTTTCAAAGCTGTTTACTAAGGACACTATATTATTGTATTCCTTACTATTATTTCTAAATGAAATTAAGGGTTTCTGTTTTATAGCGGCATCTTTATTGATGCATTTGTAAGATTTGTCAAATTTGTTACGAAATGTATCGATTTGTTTCGCAATTTCGTTCCATTCCATTATTTAGTGAAATGTTCTTATTTCCTTGAAATCATCATTAAAGATTTCTTCCAAGTATTTTATTTTCGTTTATGACTGATCTTACTTCGATACCTGGAATGGTACTTAATACTATTGCTTTTTGGTATTTGAGCAATGTATTAAAGGAGAGAAATCTAAATTGTATCTATTCATGTATTCATATTCGAAATCTAAAATTGATAAGGGCTCTGCTCCTTTTCTGATGATGGCTAATACCCTATTCTGAAAATCTGGCTCCTTATCAATAGTGATTCTAATGCAATCTTGCGTGTTCATTTTTTTATAATGTAAAGTTTATAATATATTTATATTTAGATCCTATCTAGGTTGCCCTACTCATGTATCTTTCTTTATAATTTTATTATGCTTGACATAGAGTGTAAGCAAAATTGTAAAACTGAGACTATAGTGAGGATCAGTAAAAGTAGCCACAACGATTTCGTCTGTGTGGTCAACTATTTTGACGTTGTTTACAACGTTGGCAGTGTTGTCCTTTGCCTCACTAGAGTCGCTAAACCATCCCATTATGTGGTGGTTTTATCGTATATATATATTCAATGAAAAGAAATTTCATGGAGAAAAGGTAAGTTTTTTTAAAAAAATTTGTTATTTTCATAAAAATGTTTTTTTTTTGTGTGTGGGGCTTGGTAAAGAAAGATATTTTCTTCTTTGAAAATCAAAAATAAAAAGTAGGTATTACAAATTATAAGAAGATATTTTGTTTTTTTTTTTTAAATTTATCATTTCACAATTATTTTATTGCGGCTGGGTATGTAGATAGCAGCGCTAGAGAATGGAAATATTAGTAGTTATTTAATGTGGTTGGCTCACATTGGTTTTACAATTTATTACTTTTTTCCTCCAACCACATTTGTTAGTTAAAGCCTATCAGGTTTAGTATTTCTCAAGCAGCGGTTTCCCGCATCGGCTTGATTTTAGAGCTTAATAATTAAAGGCAAATTGGGGCATTTGCAATTATGCAGCCGTTTGCGTTTTCCGCACCAAGGCGAAGCTGTTAGGGCAAATTGGGGCATTTGCAATTATGCAGCCCGTTTGCGTTTTTCCGCAAGGCGAAGCTGCTCTATAATATTTTGGAGACGCTCTGTGTAGCGTTTTCGGTCCTCTTCAGTTTTAGCCGTCTTTATCATATCTTTTACCAGGCGCCGTTGCTGCAGGAGTTTCACCTGCGTCCACTCCTTTATGTTTCTTTGGCGCCGTCTTCTGTTGGCGAGCCCGGTACTCAGCTATTGTGAGTGGGCGTGGTCCATCGGTTGGATTTGCCTGCAAGGCCTCTTGCAACGGCGGCAAATCCCTTTGTTCGGCAGGAACAGCTGTCTCGAAGTTGGGTTCCATAGATTTTTCGGTTTTTTTTTTTTGTTGTTTTATTGTTTTGCCATGTAAAGTTTATTGGTGTTGCTGCTGCTGTTGTTTTTTTTTTCACTGTACGTCACTGTTTTATTTCGGCATGTTTCCTTTGCCATTATTCACAGTATAGTTTATAATATTGTTTTGCCATGTAAGTTTATTGTTGCTGCTGGTTTTGTTTTCACTGTACGTCACTGTTTTTTATTTATTTTTTTTCACAGTAAAATTTATTATTCTCCACAGTGACCTCTGTCACGGTCGCCATGTAAAGTTTATTATTCGTTAACATTATCAATGGTAAAATATATTTATTAAAAACGATGGTTTTGTAGCGGATGAGCGTCTGCTCAGTTTATGCATTTATTCATAATGAATCTTAAGCTTAAAAGTTAAAGGGGCTAGCGGCTGCGCTGCCTCAAATATCGGCAGCGGCAGCAGCGCCCATATACATGCCAGTATCTATGCTCATACATAAGAGAGCGCGAGTGGAGTTGGTATATGCATGTGTCTATCTGTGTGCGTTGTCAAGCGGTGAGAATTCGCTGACGCACTTCCCATACTGTCAGCTCTGAGGCGCAATAGGGTGATCGCATTTCGTCTGGCCACTTGGCCATTGCTTATGTTTATTTAACAATTCTGTAGCACAATGAAGACATTGGTACAGTGTGCACTCGCTACACGATACATGCATACTACACTATCCTAAGGCCTGGAGAAACGCTAGGATAGTCATGGTCCTAAACCTAGCAAACCCCGGAGACCTCAATAGCTACCGCCCCATCAGTCTCCTCACCACCTTTGGCAAGCTGTTTGAACGCTGCATTCTAAGAAGGGTACTTCTTAGCAGACACCGATGGTAAAGCGTGCCATCCCAAACTTCCAGTTTGGTTTCAGGCTCAGACATGGCACCCCTGAGCAACTGCACAGAGTGACGGAATTCATACTGGTTTCCATAACAAAGCAAAGCACATAAAACTCGTCAAAAACACACTGGGCCAGCCCCCACATGGAGATATGGAATCCAAGTATATGGCATTGCAGCCAAATGCAACCTTAACCATATCAGAATCTTCCAAAGCAAGACACTACGCACACTCTCTGGAGCCGAATGGTACATTCGAAATGTTGACCTGGCTAGGGACCTCCATGTCCCTCTAGTTGGAGATGTAATCAACTCACAAGCTGAAACTTACCTCAAGAAACTTACGAACCACCCGAATATCTTGGCCAGAAGACTCACAGAACACAGACGCAGAAGAAGACTCAAAAGAACACATCCCAACGACCTACCACACAGAATTTTTTAAACTTCACATAAACTAAAATACTCCACTAATTTTTAACCCAAACACTCTTCTACTCCCACACAATCTCTTTAATATCCATCGAACACCAAACTACACTATTGTAAAGTTACTACATTAGAGTAACAGTAAACAATATTGCACTGTGTGTATCGACACAGTAATAAATCACTATAAAAGGTGCTCAAATGTGTTGGCTGTTTTGGATGGAATTGCAGACAAGGATAAGGAGTCCTATTTTAAGTTTGATGATGGCCTTGATTTTGCAAAACCTTAGGTCTCGCTTGGGATCCAGTTTCTGATCAACTATTGTTTTCCTTTTCGGTCTTACAGTCAACATCAAGCCCCTGCAGGCTATCTGTCTTGTCTGCAATAGCGCGCTTTTACGATCCTCCGGGTTGGTTGGACCTGTGATCACAAAATCGAAAATATTCCTTCAACAACTGTGCAAGGAGAAGTTATCCTGGGATGAAAGCCTTCCTGAGTCTCAGAATACGGAATGGAGTGCTATATGTACGAGTTTTGGGCAGATAAAGCATGCGTCATTTCCTCGGCTGGTTCGTTCTCCAAACTCTGAGAGTGAAATTCATGGATTTTGTGAAGCCAGCATAGAAGCATATGGTGCCTGTATCTACATCGTTTGCAACGGCCGATCTCAATTACTTTGCTCAAAGTCAAGGGTAGCCCCTTGAAAACGCTCACTGTGCCCAAGCTGGAACTGTGTGGGCGGAACTCCTGTCTAGGCTAATCGCAGAAGTGGCTGGGACGAGTGCATTTGAGAAAAAGTTTTACTGCTGGAGCGACTCAGCTGTAGCGCTTTCATGGATTCGAGACGAGCCGTCCAGATTTAATATTTTGTAGCGAACCGAGTAGCTGCCATTCAAGAGCTAACTGAGTCAGTGGAGTGGCGATATGTTCCAACTTCTTTAAATCCAGCTGACATTCTCTCCCGAGGTGCTTTTCCTGCTGAGCTCAACGAGTCTCCTCTCTGGGCTCATGGACCAAAATTCTCTGTGGCCCCAAGGCTGATTGGCCGACCCCAATCACTGCTGAAAGGCCAACGCTTGAGGTTCGCCGGAGGATTCTACTAACAAAATCTCCATACGAGGACATAGTGGCCAGTTCAAAGTTTGCCAATTCCTTTGCTGCCCTTCAAAGAATTTTCGGATACGTCTATAAGTTTAGTAATCGCACCCATCGCCCTACGCTCACGGTGTCTGACCTTCAAGGCGGTACTCTGCTGTTGCTTCGTCTTGTCCAGCGCTCACATTTATGGGATGACATCAAATCATTGCAGTCAAAGGGAATGGTGCACTCCTCCAGCTCGCTCGCATCTCTGTCGCCATTCATTGACCAATTTGGGCTTCTGAGAGTGGATGGCCGGCTAAGAAATTCTTCTCTTGATTTTAATGGACGTCATCCAATTATATTACCACGGAGTCATTCGGTCACTATTGCCGTTATTATGCACCTTCATGAACGCAATCTGCACACTGGACCACGGGCATTACTCGGCATAATTCGATCCCAATAGTGGCCTATTGGGGAGGAAGACGGTTATGAAGGCGGTGAACAAATGTATTAGATGCTTTCGAATGAAGCTCGAGCAGTGGAGCATATCATGGCGGATCTTCCAAAGGAGCGACTTGATGGATCTCATGCGTTCGAAGTCACTGGCATTGACTTTTGCGGGCCATTTTCTACAAGTCAGAGGTGCGAAGCAAGCCTTCAGTAAAATGCTACGTTTGCGTCTTCATTTGTTTCGCCACGAAGGCTATTCACTTTTAGTTAATCAAGGATCTCTCTACGGTGTCGTTTCTACATGGCCTCAAACGATTTATATGCACTAGAAGAAGGCCGCGGCAGATTTGGTCTGATAATGCAACCAACTAAGGCGCCTATTCCTCAGTAGTGATCACCAGAGAGCTACGTGGGACTTTTGCCTAGCGGAGGCTATTGATTGGTGTTTCATTCCTCCTAGGTCGCCACACTTTGGCGGTCTTTGGGAAGCGGCTGTGAAGATCGCTAAGCATCATTTCTACCGCGCTGTTGGCACTGCTGTTTTAGCCTTTGAGGAATTTCGGACCCTGGTGTGTCATATTTCGGCGGTTGTTAATTCTCGACCATTAGCCTCGATTTCAGAAAACCCAGCTGATCTGGATGTATTAACCCCAGCACATTTTTGAATGGTGGTCCGCCTTCCTCTTTCGTCGAGCCGGATGTGACCAGTCTTAACTTCAATCGCTTGGATGGATGGCAACGCGTGGCTTACTTGCAGCAAATCTTTTGGTCCCGATGGAAGGAAGAATACTTAACATTACTGCAGCAGCGCTCCAAGTGGCGCACCCAAAACCTGGCCTGGTTGTCGATGACTTAGTTCTGGTCAAGGACGAAAACTTGCCTCCCATGAAGTGGCCCCTCGCCAGAGTGATCGAGCTTCTGTTCGGTGGAGATGGGGTTGCTCGAGTTGCCGTTCTGAAGACAGCATCAGGAGTGATAAAGCGAGTAGTGTCTGCTTGGCTGAAGGATGATGTTGAAACCCAGGCTTCCAACGGGGGAGCATGTCGGGTCACGCAGCCGCAGCAGCTAACTAACTTAATTCGATCTCTTATATTAATTGCATCGCGAAAAGCTCTCTCTACCTAGCTCTCTCGTTTTTGTGTTCTTGCATTCTTGGGCCCAGCATTCGGCTGGCTGTCCTTTAATAAAGTAGTTCGAATTCTGATCTCGACATTAAATGCACTCTCGTCTCGCTTGCTGTACTCTATCGCTAATAAATTGTTAATAAGCATAAAGGAAGCTGAAGCTCGCATTTTTAATTTAACTATAACTAATAAAAAGCTTATTAGTTCAACAGGTATTTTGGTTCCTTACCGTCGCCAATGGCATATTACGCTCTTGTAGGAGCCGGAAAATGTAAGTGCGTGAGGTAATCTATCGACTTTGACGTGGTATGGAACGGTGGATAAAGTATACACCACTTTAATCGAACAAATATTTTATCGATTTGGAAGAAATTTGTGGGGGCGCTGGATAGGCGTAAATAAACAAATAATAATCGAAAATGATGTTATCGATTTGGGAAAGTATGAGGACGCTCGATAACGCGTAGAAGATATTAGTCCACAATCGAAACAAACAAATATATAAAACACACAATTGGGTACCACAAAACAAAATATTGAATTTATGGTGATATGACCCAACAGCTGTGGTATAATAGGTGTGGATCCGATTATGGAAAACTATCAATGAGAACTAGGTTGCTAACAAAATGATAAAGGAAAACAAAAACCTCACACACGACTTTTTAAAAAAAGTAACGCAAGTGTGAACGGCTCCTTAACAGGCTGAAAACGCTTATGGTAATCGGGTTGCTATCTTGGCGGCCAATACATAAATATATGCAAAATAAACAATAAAAATATTAAGACCCTGATTTTTAAATTTTGTTTTAACTTTGTTTATGTTTTGTCTTTATATGCGGCGACAATGTTAGCTGCAGGTTCTCAATTGCCGGTCCAGCAATTTGTATGTATGTCTATGCGCGTATGATCGGCCAGCTGACCGGGAGTCTGCAAAGTTTGTTTGTTTTGTTTTGGTGTTGTGTGAGGTGAAACACCTAAATATGTAGTGGATGTATGTATGTATGTAGGATTCAAGGTCTCTTTAAATGCCGCCGATTTATGAACACCCAAAAGTAATTGATGTATGTATGTACATATGCATTTATGTTCATAGATCGGCCATGTACATATGCGAATGCAAATTCTGTACGTATATATGTATGTTTACTAAGGAAATTGGTGTGGAAGGAAGATTTTGTATGGCTTTTATGTATGGAGTTCAGGTTTGATGTACATTTATGTTCACTGGATGTTTGTGGGGTGATCTTGCCGCTAAACAAGATCCTGAATTGGCACCACAAAGAAATCCCACGGCGCGAAGCGAATAAATAACCCGTTAGAAGGAAAGATCGGGGCGTCGAGATTAGACTTCAGTGCGTGTGCGCGTCAGCTTTATTTCGCTGCATACATGAAACTAAAACTAAGCTTAAGCATACTCCGCTAAAGCGAGAGCGGGAGTTCGGCAGCGGCCGACCGTGGGGTTCGGATCCGAGCATGAGGCCCGCGCTCCGGAGCATGGCAGAGGCGCGAGAGCGAGCGCGGGAGCGCAAGAGGAGCGAAAGCTCGGAAAGCTCAGTGAGCAGCGGCAGTACAGTGGCCGCTGACCTAAACATTCCGCCCCCTTGCAATCGGGTTGCAACATAGTCGACCTTCTTACGACTCGTGGCAGGGTCGGACACGACCCATCCAAACACGGTGTTCTGGTACTGGCCACTGGTAGGCCATTCTAGATCTTGAAGAAGCCCGACTGCATCACGCTCGGATACATTTCCGCGCCCAAAACTATGGAGATGGTCGCGGGAGGTAGAAGCGCTCGTCAGCCAGCGTAATATTCCGGAAGTGGTTCCGCACCGCGTCGCTCAGCTTCCGGATTGGTGTGCGGATGCGCACGTGAGGCTCTATCTTGAAGACGACGTCGAGCCGGACAGTGCTGTCCCTCTTAGAGCCTACGATGCCCGAACAAATCTGTTCGCCGCGGGTGGAGGACGAGGGCAGAGGAGCGGCAGAAGGTTCCGTGGAACGTTAACAGTGATCCGCGACAGACGTGCCGGCGGACAGGACTGGCGGGAAGGCATCGCCGGTTCGTAGAGGTGCAAGAGCGTGTGGTGATCCTGGCCGCACCTTTTGCAGAGATCACCCTCGCCGACATGTTCCGTCGGAGTGCTCGTGGCCAAACATCTGGGGCAGTACCGGTTGGCAAGGACAGCCCGGAGCCTCTTCTCGGCGTTCAGACGGAGGAACTGCCGACATTTCCGAAGCGCGTGGATCCCGCTGCAGACTCGGCAACGGTACGATTGCGTACCTCGAGAACATCTGCTTTCCAAGGCTGGCGTGGACGTGGAGACATCGTGGTTGATCTGATTGGCGGAATAAGACATATGAAAAACGTTGGATCACTACTGGTAAGAACTACGAATTGGAACTACGGGTTGGAACAACGAATTGGATCTACAAATCGGAACGATAAACAAGAACACTGGAGTGGAGGGGCTTGCATTGGCGGGAGCGGACGCGAGTTCAGGCACGCTTGATCCTGGCCAGAAGCGTGAGCAGCTCTTCAAACGTATATTTTCCTAAAGCTCTTAACGCCTGCTTTCCACAAACTTCCCATGTGGGGCTCCCGGAGGAATGAATTGCCAGATCACCTGCTGGTGACTATAGGCACCCGTCACAGCCTCCTTGACAGCTTGAAGAAAGTCTCGGGAGAGTAGGGCAGCCGCACCCACAAAGGTCTTTCGTTGTCCGACTGAACCTGACGGGGCATCCTCTTCGGGACACGAATCGAGCAAAAGCGGCGAAAAACTTCTCAGTCGTAAGGTCGGACGTAGGCTCTAAATGGATGGCCTTAGTGGAGAAGCACACGAACACCAACATACCCCTTTATAATGAGACAGGCTCGTCCCGTCTAGTTTTTGATGTCGAAGGGACCTGCATAGTCCACACCGGTATATGTGTAAGAACGGGAAAAGGACGTCCGTTATTTGGGTAGGTCTCCCATGAGTTGCGTTTGCAACTTCTTTTTTAATGGCGCATACCTTGCACAAATATATGTCGGACTTGACCAAATTCCTCACCCTCGGGATCCAGAACTTGGAACGGATCAGACGGAATATCAGCTGATTACCGCCGTGCAGCCTTATGCGATGCGTAAAATTGACGAGGAGTCAAGACAGATGGCAGTCGTATGAAAGGATGACAGGATGCCGTTCGTCATATTGGAGAAGTTCAGAGGCCGTGACCGGCCGCATGCTCTCATGAACCCTTGGGAATCAAGGAACGGGTTCAGGTTTTGAACAAGACTGGATGCCGGCACAGGCCGCTTTGCTTTGCTGCAGCCAATCTCAGGACGAAGTGCCTGCGTTGCGTGACAGAAATCAGGAGGCGCTCGGCCGACGCTATTTCAGGAGCTGTCAAGTGATCCTCAACCGCAGACCTAAGCTTTCGCGAGCGCTGGATGAAACGATGAACGTAAGCGAGGACTCGCAACGCTTTGTCTAGCGTAGAAAACGCTCAAGGATGTCTTCAGGGCGAGCCTTCGCAACATGAACCTTGACTGCTCGCTTCTCGAGTTCAGTCACATGGGGTCATAGCCTTGAACCCCGGCTAGCGAGATCTGCCGGGCTATCTCGAGCGGACGTGTGCCCAATTCCACCTCGGTGAACTGGGTGATCTTGATTACACGATTGGCCACAAACGTTGTCCAGTGACACGCCGGCTTGTGCAACCAGGCGAGAACAATCGTCGAGTCAGTCCAACAGTGCAGGGTGGACGCCGGCCCGGGCATCTTCGGAAGAATGGAATTGGCCATCTAAAGGGTTCCGCACGACTCGAGCCGCGGGAGCGACACCGTTTTACTGGGGCCACCAGAGTCTTTGCCGTTAGCAAGTCCACCACTACCGTAGACCCGCCTTAATTCGGACGTAAATGGCGGCGCGCCGCGCCTTCTGCGAGGCGTCGCAGAACCCATGATTCTCAATTTTCATCTGTGGTCGGAAAGCTACCCATGGGGAATGCGGATCTGATCGAGAGCGGAGTAATTTTCCAGGAAGTCAACGCATCTTTGCAAAATCTCGAGGAAGGGCATCATCCCATCCTAGATTTTGGAGCCAAATGTCGTGCATAAAATCTTCGCCCGGACAATGAAGGGGCCAGCCGTTGGATCAAATAGTTTGGCAATTTGGGATGGGACCTGACGCTTCGTGAACGACGCACCGGGGTCAATTCGGGCGGGATAAAGAAAAACTCATCCGACGTCCCTTTCCACCGCACTCCGAGAGTTTTAGCTGTGCTCTCTGCGTCGATTTCGATGAAATCAGCGCAAAAGTGATGGTCACTTGGAATGTGGGCCAATATTGCTTTACTATTGGATGTCCATTTCTAAGTGGAAAACCTGCCGAGCCTAAGCCCCTGGAGCTCGCGGCGCCTTCGGTTTTGAGTCTGCCCCGCGAGAACGTCATCGACGTACATGTACTGCCGGATAATCCGACTCGCCTGCGGATACCTCACTCTTCGTCGTCCGCAAGCTGTTGCAAGACACGGATCGCTAGGAACGGGGCACAATTGACTCCGAAGGTGACGATCTTCAATTCGTAGTCGCGGATTTCCCCATTGGTATTGCGAAACAAGATACGCTGGAACGGGTATGCTTGAGTCTACCCAAATTTGCCGATACATTTTCTCGATGTCGGCGTTGAAAACGAACCTAAGTATCGCCACTAAGGATTTGAATCGTGAGGTCGGACTGTAAGACCGGGCCCGCGTACAGTATATCGTTCAAACTGGTACCGTTTGAGGAAGGGCTAGAAGCGTTGCAAACCACCCGCACTTTAGTAGTTGTGCTTTCTGGATTGAGAACGGCATGATGTGGAAGGTAGTACGTGGAGGAACTACTCGTCGAAGAAACCTCGGCCATGTGACCTAAATCGAGCTATTCTTGGATCACAGCCTCATACCGGGCCTTTAGGGAGGATCCCTTTCATCCCTTTGAGCCAGAGCGAAAGATCGTAAAGATGAGCTCGGAACCACTCTGCTCAGGGTCGCGCAAGTGAGAGTCAGCAATATTTTCCACACGTGTCTCTTCTTGTAGTTTGGACAAAATTGTGTTCACAGACAGAATGAGCCTCGGTGACGATTTGGGTGGGCACTTCCTCCTCCCAGAATTTGGTAAGGAGCTGGTCCAACAAGTCGTCGAGGCCGCAGGTACCTCGTGTAGAAGACGGACACACTTCGAGGGGCCGCTGGAGATATGGGGACCTGTCAACACCCATACAAAAATGGTTTCCTGGCCGAGGAGAACCGCAAATATTAGCCTTGGAGTTGCCGAGGAGGATGGACGGGAGAATGTCTGCTCCTATTAACACATCGATTTGGGAACTCTCAAAGAACTTGGGGTCCGTCAGGGAATGTCAGGAAGTCCTTAAGAAAATCTCGTGGAACTGGATACGAAGCCAGATTCCCGGCCAACTGCGGAAGAATGTAAGCTGCAGTTTCTAACAGTAACCCGGGTCTGGAAGGCGATCAAATAGAAAAATGACAAAGTTTCGTGGACTGAGCGGCAACGGTTTGATTAAGGCCAGAGACTTGGGCCTGGATAGTCTTGAATGGAAGTTTGACAAGGTTGAAAAGCTCTCCGTAATAAAGGTGGCCTCGGAACCAGAGTCGATCAAGGCTCGTGCCTGGAAATTACCCTAGATGACAATGTTAATAAGGGCTGTGCCCAGTAGGACAGCTCGTGAACTGGAAGCGAAGCACTTGCTCATCAGAGTGATCCTCTGAGTCTCCCGTGCCTCTTGGAGTAGGCGGCTGGTCGAGGCCTGGCGCTGACGGACTTGGAGCCCGCGAATGGATTACCACGGTGCAGGAGGGTGTGATGGCGGCTGTGGCATGTGAAGCAGCTATGGGCACTAGGGCAATCCCGTTGCTGTTGCCCTCGGGCAAAGCAGTTCGAGCAAAGCTGCTTTCTTTTAATGTAGTCGGAGCGACCATTGACATCCATTTCAAAGGCGCGGGCATAAGCGAACCGGATGGTTCGCCCTGGAGCGGAGATCGCACCCTCTTGGGCCTGGATTAACTCTGGCCTCGTAAGAATTAAGTCGACGTGCTGGGGCGCTCGCCGATGTCGACCTTGGCGGAACTTGCCCCGAACTGCTAGGCCTGATGTCGTCGATAGCCTCCAGAGTACGATGACGCTCTGTCAAAACGAGTCTAACTCATTCCAGGTTGGAATTTCAGCCTTGTTGTGAATGGATTGCTCCACATTGAAAGTGTGATTTTGGGAAGCTTCAAGGAAACCATATACACCAGGAGACAATCCCAAGTCTCAACTTGAAAAGCGGACATCTCTCAGGCTGTCAGGCAACTTTGGATTGTGCCTTGCAGCTCTTTCAGATCGGACTCTTGGGGACAGCCTGAATGTTGAAGAAATTTTTAACTGGCTATTGACCAATAATCGCCGATTCTCGAAGCGATCAGTGAGGCTTCGCCACGCGGAGATAAAACCTTCATTGGTCAGCGGGGCCTTGGAAACAATGGCATGCGCATCGCCACTTGTCTTGGATAACAAGTGGAACAACTTCTCCACCGGTGTGAGACGCGAGTTGTGGATGTATATCGCGGTGAAAAGGTCTCTGAAGGTGGGCCACCGAAGATAATCACCAGCGAACACTTCGGTGTCACTGGTGGCAAACGACAACCCGTAGACGGGGGTGTGGGAACACTGACTGGAGCATGAACGGACTGGAAGAGGCCTTGTTTATTATGTCCTGAAGCTGGACAAAACACCTTGAATAGACGGAGTAACAGTAACTGTACTTGGATTCAAGCTCTGTTGAAGTGGCCGTGCTATCGGCGGACACGGCAAGAAGATCAGAGCAGATTTCATAGCTCTTTTCCGCCTTTTCCACAGGGCCGGATTTGGTCCCGATGGCATTGGCACATACCAAGGAAAATCGTTCAGAGTCAGGGGCGCCCGGAGTATGGATATCCGCTTCAAATTGACTTATCCGTCTGTTGTGGCAATAAACTTTTTGAGGGCAATGTCTACTTCAGTTTGAGCTATTTGGACATAGACCGAGTAAGCCTTGACGAGGATCAGAAATAGTATTGACGGACTCGTCGCTTTTGC